>OZ005653.1:340735691-341343191 GCA_963930645.1 Salticus scenicus
AACTACATAGACCAAAAAAAATAACATTTCATCAAAATAATCCTAATTTCATAATGATTGGTTTAAAATAATCCCCATTTGTACATTTATACAAGTTTTTGTCCTATGCTGCTGCATTAAAAATTATGAGACTACAAGACGGCCGAGCCACTTGTCGTACGACGTTCACCAAATTTTGATAGACACCTATTAATGTCAAGTTGCAACGAATGATAAGTTTTATGAAATTCTTTACATTAGTTCTTGATTTAGAGCTGCCATTAAATTTTATTACGCACACACAAAGAAATATACAGTCATTTTCTAAAAATCGACAAATTGTGTGTTAGATCTCTCAAAACGATCCATCGAAATTTTAACAAAATCATTATTTTCTTCTATTGGATAATGAAGAAAACCTCTTCCCTACGCGCCATTCATTCTTGCTGTGAAAGTAGATTTACAGGTAAAGAATAAAGCTAATGAGCGCCTGTCACTTGGGATCGCGATCTTCCCGATTAGAATACCGGTAAAGTGGAGGCTAACTAACTTTGCTGAGAGACCTTGCCGGCTAAATTAATTCCTCTCGCAGCAGATACTGCTTGTTACTTCACACCGTCCTTTTACAAAAGTGAATCTTGTCCTTGACTCGAAAATATTTCACGAGGATCACGCGGAGACTCCCATGTGGGAAATGGAAGTTTAAGTGTAGGTTTTCGCCATAAAATACAAAGATCGAGCTATCACTCTTTGGGTGCCACCAAAATGAAACTCAGGGTTACTGACTCATTTTTACCATTTCCAACGGAAGTGCTTTTTTTACTTTCTTCTATATGTAATATAGAGAAAGAATTGGATTCGTGAAAATTTTCGAACTCCGGTTTTCGATGGATTTACACGTTTTTGGATGTCCTGAACACGATTTCATAGTTTTCAGAAAAAGGTCTGCCTGTGTGTCTGCCTGTCTGTGTGAGTGTATCACGAATTTTGTAGACACTGTATCTCACGAACCAATGAACGAAATTTAACCAAACTTGGTATTTAGTTGGGCCCTGACATAAACTGGTGTGCTGATTAGATTTGAGGATTTTTGCGCTCAACAGGTGACGCTGTGATCGCATTTTTTTTTCTAAATGTTTAACATGGCAGTATAGGACAAAATTTCGTATAAATGTACATAATGAGAGTTATTTTTAACTTGTGGTTGTAAAATTAATATGAATTATTGATAATAGTATTAGTTAACTAGGAAAAAAAAATTGTGCACGTGGGGGCATCGCTCTCCCCCTGGGGGGGAAGTACCCCTCAGGGGGCGAGTAAATTTTCAAGATGGGTGTCTTTCGAAAGATCTCGTCAATACCTTTAAAACGAATGGTTGAACTATAGATCTGTGATAATTTAAAACAAAGATATCGATTTTTTTTTTTTTTTTTTTTTTTTTAACGAAAAAAAAAATTCTTTTTTCTTTTTTTTTGTAATATTGAGAATAAAATGGACTTAGTGTTGGATACTTAGTGTTATACTACTTCTTTAATATGGAAATCGTCTGCATTATCATGGAAAATAATTTTTTTTAAATAAAAATTTTAATAAATTATTTTTACTGAGCGAATTTGTATAGGAAAATATAGAAGAAAGTCATGTGGTGGCCACAACATACTAGTTTTTTTTTTTTTTTTTTTTTTTTAAGAGAACGGTTGATTAAAAAATTAAAAACAATTTCAATTATAAAGATAATGTTGTTTAATTTCACATGCACCAAATTTAAGTGAACTTTTTTTTTACTCTTGTCTGGTTCAGATATATTTAGTAAGTCAAAAATTCTAAGGCATCCCATATCATCACCGTTTACATATATTTAAAAGATACTGTTGTCTAGGAAGTTTTAAGCAGTCAATCTACTTGAACCCAATCTAAGAAGGCGTACCACTTAGAACGATTCGAACATTATTGACATGCCAT
Source organism: Salticus scenicus (assembly GCA_963930645.1). Classification (NCBI taxonomy): domain Eukaryota; kingdom Metazoa; phylum Arthropoda; class Arachnida; order Araneae; family Salticidae; genus Salticus; species Salticus scenicus. The sequence continues at coordinate 340,737,633 of OZ005653.1, forward strand.
AGTTAAATGGATATGTTAAATATTCACAATCTGAATATTCGTATGAAATAAGCGCAATTCTATGGGGAGGGAGGCTTAATGAGGAATTTTTAATCCTGAATATTATTCCCTTGAATTATCCCATTTATTATTCATTTATGCAGACGGATGCATACTATAATTTATTTGTATTTCTTTGTCTCATTATTATTTTAGGCTCTGTTTTTTTTTTTTTTTTTTTTTTTTTTTAACAGAATCTATGACGGATGCATATGTAAAAGTCTACAACAAATAAATTATACAATAAGAATAATCTTGAAAATCATTTATTGAAATTTATTTTTCCGACTGAGTGAAAATAATGCCTGGACCGGGAGTCGAACCCCAGATCATTGACTAACAAGGTCAAGGCTCAACCAATTGAGCTATCCAGGCTGACAACCGGTGGACATTACTCACTCAGACAACCTTTAGGCCGAAACATCTGGTCTATCATGTAGATAGCTCGACAGAAATAAGCCGCAGGTAAAGTAAAACGCCATTAAATAACGGGAGAAAGAAATACAATATATTAAAACCACACAATCAACTGACCCGGTCCAGGCATTATTTTCACTCAGTCGGAAAAATAAATTTCAATAAATGATTTTCTACCCAATCAGTTGATTGTGTGTTTTTAATATATATTGTAATCTTGAAAATACCAATAAATGTAAAGTTAGATAACACTTACATAGATAGATTGAAACAGACTTGAGGTCATATGAAAAGTTTTGAGGCATAATAATATAACATAATAATTGAAAATATTTTTAATACGAAATGTTTTTTAAATGTTATATTTTGAATTTAAATACAATAGATTACCAATTATATCATTAAAAAAATGCTGCGAAAAAAATCGATGAAACATAATTTACCCTTCCAATAGAATAGTTCGTTTCCGAATTAAATAGTTTGAAATACGAGAAAAAATCAATTTTACATTTGCTACAAAAAAAAAAAAAAAAAAAAAAAAAAAAAATGTGGCGAATAAATTAAAACTTGTATGTTATGGCCATCACAAGACTTTTATCGAAATTTTTCTATACAAATTATTTATTAAAAATATTTTTCCTAATGAATTTTCATCTCGGAGAAGTGTAACACTCAACGTCGAAAATAAATCTATTTTGTGCTCTACATTTTTTTTTTCAAAATAATATTATAATGAAAAAGTCGATAATTTTATTTTTAATTATAACTGATCTATAGTTCAACTATTCTTTTTTAAATGCATTGACGAATTCTTTTGAAAATATTTATATTGAAAAATTATATTTCCGGGAAGGAAGTCTTTTTATTTTCATATGTAAGGAAAGTATTGTAATCATGTCAAAAATCGAACTTTGAGATTTTGGTGTTTCTATACGTTTCCAGGTCCCCTAAGTTCATTTTTACTATTTTTATGATCATGTATATGTGTGTTTGTGTGAGTGAATACGGTAGCGCTTAAATGCTTTATTGGAATGAGCTGAAAGTTATTACATATGAATAGGTCACCATAGCACGAACCATATTGATTTTATTAAATCTAGGACTTCACAGTTATACAAAGTTTTTTACAGTTATACAAAGAAAAATTCTGTATTATTATGGCCTATGGGTCCAAATTTTTTAAAGTACGATAGCGTCTAAACGCCTTAATCATCTGAGCTGAAACGTTATACACATATTATAGGTCACTGTTGTAAGAATTGCGTAGACTTTGGTGAATCTAGCACTCATAACTTTTTTACAGGGATACAAAGAAATATTCTTTACCATTATGGTCAATGGAGCCAAATTTTTTAAAGAGCGATAGTGTCTAAATACCTTATTCGATTGAGCTGAAACGTTATACGCATGTTATAGGTCACTGTTGTACGAACTGCATAGATTTTGGAGAATCTATCACTTATAATTTTTTACAGGGACACAACGGAAAATTCTTTATCATTATGCCCTATGGGCTCTAATTCTTTAAAGTGTGATAGTGTCTAAACACCTTATCCGATTGAACTGAAAAAATTTATATACATGTTACAGATCACTGTCACACAAACTGCATGAATTTCGGAGACTGTAGTTCTTACAGAATTTTACAGGGATGCAACGAAAATTTCTTTATCATTATGATCTATTGGCTCAAATTGTTTGAAGAGCGATAGCGTTAAGTTAAACAACATTCTATATAAAGGAAAATACTCAAACATCCTATTATAATTTCATGTTTTTGTTTATTTCACGAATTTTCTTACTTTATTTATACAACTATTAATTACTTATTGTTCGGAAAGTCGAGTGGAGTCACTCCAGATTTTTTTTGAAGGTAACGATGCTTTCACATATGCAAAAACATTTTTCGTACTTGACTATGTTACTATTATAAATAATTATTTTTAATTTTGCAATGGTTCCTTGAAAATAATTCTCATTGTACACATTTATACGAAATTTTGTTCCATATTGCCATATTAAAAATTATGAAAAAAAATGGATGACATGCTACCATAAAAAGCTGAATAAATTGGCTTTAAAAAGATACCGGTATATAGCAGCATGAATCTAAATTCATTTATGAAATATAATGCTATTTTGTCGACTTTCGTAAAACGACATCAAAACAGTAGTCCACCACACGGTCGAAGAAAAGACGCAATTTTCGTAATTATTTATCAGCCAGAATAAAACGAAAACTAATATTGATTGATTTATTTAAGGGCATCAAATCTTTAATTGTGTTACAGTTAGGAAGATTCATGTAACTTAATAATTTAGCGTTTAGTTGTTTAAAGCCATACATTTGTATCGTACAATTCTAACCCCCTAAATTATAAATGTAAGAAAATTATACTTTTTTGTAATGTACAATGTGAACGTATACGTCAAAAAGCCTTCAAGTGTAACTTATGTTGTTATTATAGCTTCGGGTCCGAAGAGGTTAAGCATTATATTATGTCAAGGTGTAACTACATATATGAAAGTTTATATGAAATTCTGTGTATTAGTTCCTGAGATATAGTTGCCACTGAATTTTTGTCTCTCACAGACACAGACAGATATTTTCTAAAAAATGGTCAAAGTATACTCTATACATCTCAAAACGTGTCAACATCCATCAAAAACTGTAAGTCCAAAACTTTCTATACATTCAACACTTTTTTTTTTAATTGAATATAGAAAAAAATAATAAAATATAGAAAATAAAAAAAAAAATAAAAGAAATAAAATAGAAAAAAATAAAAAGAAATCATCACTTTTTATCTTTTATTTTAACAACGAACCATTTTCATATAATAACTCGCCTGAATACTAAAAAATATGATTTAAATCATTTTTTAATCAGCTGCTCAAACTAGAAACTTTGAGTCTTTATAAAGTAAAAATATTAATTAAAAATAGTTGTAGAATAGAAAAATACATAATAAATGAGTGGAGTGAAAAGTCACGTATTCGAATGAAATTCATTTAGACGGCATTTTTAGACATTAATAAAAATGTTTTCATTTTCAAAATGATAGTGCACAAATGATATATTTCTTTAAAGATGCCTTTTTTTATCTTCTGAAATTTGGGCCATTATTTGAGCATTATTTGAAATGAATTACCATGTCATTTTAGTAACTTTTCTGTAAATTTGTCCTTCCATACTATTTCTTACTTAATCAAAGTCTTTTGTCGTATTCTTTGAAATTTGTCTTTTATGCCAAAATCTGAACTTCATAAAACTTGTTTATTGAAATTTTGTATGTTCAGACGTGTGTAAATTATTAGAATAATTGTAGAATTTTGCTGCTTTCTTTTTATTATTATTATTATTTTCCAATACCTGCAGTAATTCAAGAATTTTTTTTTTTTACTTGTTGATGCAACTATCTTTCATTCTTTGAGAACTGTTTGGAGGAATGTTTTACTCCTTCCAACAAAATTTAAAAGTATATCTGAAAGTGTATCACGTCTGTCCGCCTGTTCGCATTTTCATTTCCGTAAATGTTTTTAGAATTCGATAAAACACTTTTCAACTGCATTTACTCCTCACATATATTTTTCACCATCTTTAAAAAATTTCGAATATGTATACTACAATTCAAAATGCATTTCTAGCAATATTACATAATGAATCCGAATACTTTTGTGTGGACCTGTAAATTTATTATTAATATTAATGACATTGTTTTTTATAGAAAACATCCTTAACTGTATCCTTTATTGCATCTACAAAATGCATATAGATTGCATAAGTTTAGCGCAGTATACGACACTTAAAATGTGTTTATGAGAAATATCTCTTATATTATTACACACATCAAAAAATAATAATAAAACTAAAAAATTAAAAATGCACTATTGTTCTAATAACACTACTCTGCATGAAAATTGTTCCCACACCCTTTTAGCAAATTCTTGTGTAAGATGACCTCCTGAATCCGAACAGGACTTCCATTTTGCCCTATCACCCACCGTTTTTTAGGGACAGTCTCCTATTTTTATCCCTTTTCGGTCATTTTATGGCTATAAATTTGATTTTTAGTGAGGAGGGGGGGGGGGAGGATTACTTAAACTGTTAAATATCTTCTGGGGGGGGCTACAGAGTTGGAAAATTCTAAAACATCAACATTTGAGACAAGGGGAAATTTTAGGGGGGGGGGGATTTGCCACTGAAATTAGGTATTACATTTCTTATATATTTTTTAATCTATTATTAATGTTATTTATTAAACATTATATATTTTTTTGTTTTTAAGTGTTAAATTAATTGTTTTTCATTCTCCAAATCAAATTCATGGCATTAAAATTACCGAACAGTGATAAAAATTGGGGGAGGGGATGGTGTCGAGCGAAAATGGTGGGGGACTGGGCAAAATGGTAGTCCTATTCGGATTCAGGAGGCCATTTTACATAAGAACTAGCAAGAATGGTATCAGGGGGTCGAAATTTTTTAATAGTGTAATAATAATAATTTTGACACGCTTGTCTTACGTGTTTTCAGTATAGTTCACACGTTTCTTCCCATTTTTAACATTCATTTTTCTCTGAGAGCATTATTTTTAATAAGATAGTTTGAAAACTTCTACCAATAACAATAACCAAAAGTAACCAAACTATGAAATAAACTGTTTTAAAATACAGTTTGTTGTTCCAAATCTCGTTGCATTAATAGACAAAAATAAATATTACTGTTACTTCGTTATTCTTATAATATATTACATATCGTTTAGTTATGCCCCTTGAAATTATTGATAAAACTGGTCTGAAAATTTCGTTACACGCCTGTAGTTTTGTCACGGCACACCTGTTGAGTCATCAGTACTGTTGAACGTGAGAGTTTTACTTAAATGGAAGGAAGATATAATTATAGGCTTCTTTGAAAAAAAAAAAAAAAAAAAAAAAAAAAAAAAAAATCTCAACTGACACAGAAATATTTCTAGAAGAGGGAGATGATTCGATTTTCATAATTATAGCTTAGGAAAAGCCGGCACTAACACAGAATTTCCCTCTAAATAACCAAATGGAACATAAAAAAATGATGAAAGACTTAATACGATTTCTCCAATTATCTCAAACATAATATCAAATGCTACTTAATCCCAAACTTTCCAAAACTAAATATAGGTATTAAATTTAATTTTTCTCGCTGGTTAATAATAATAATAATAATAATAATAAAGAAATAGCTTAAAGATCATTGATAAATATGATCTATTATTAGGGTCGTTATAAGGTAACACATTAATTTGCCTTTAAAAAATGACTAGCACTTTTCTATTATTTGTCGTTTACTATACAGAAAATGATTTCATATTTATTTGGATTTCAGCAATAACTGGAACCTTTAAATATATTTCGTTGCGAAGAAATGGCCAACTTATAATTCCAAACATTTGAATTTTTTCTACAAGATAGACTGAATTAGACTTTTTAGAATCAGATAAAAAGAGGAAGAAGAAGAAGAAAGAAAGAAAAAAGTTTTATTTATTTATTTTATAATATTTATTTCAAGATTCCAAGACATACTTGCAAGAAAGTCGAGGAAAAAATTGAAAGTTGATATTTCGTTGAACGAGGTAATAGAAATGCTTATGCTGTAATAATTAAATGCGAATATATATATATAAATGATAGATATCGTAATAAAATTTAATCTTAAAATTTAGCAATTAATAGATACAAAACTATACCAACACATAAAAATATAGAACTGATTTTAACTTAGAGGAAAGACTGACACAAAATTGTTGCGATTTAGCTTAAGAACCAATAAGAGACAAAAAAAAAAATTTTAAATTACTTACGGCGACATGGATGATAATAAAAAAAGGACCATTAAACTTAATGACAGAGAAAACAAATAAATAACCACAGAAATAATTGGATAAAAATGCTTAAAATTAGAACTAAAATACTCATCAGAGGGCATGTACTTTATATGCGTATATAAACAGTCTTAAATATTCCTTCTTATTGAATATGAGGTAATGTAAATAAACAAGAAACGATTTTCGCATACGTTATAACACCGTATTTGTACATAACTTTCAAAAACTTTGATTTACTCTTCTACCGAGAGTAGTCAATAGACCATCATTATAGTCTTTTCATTTGCAGGATTAGAGGTTTCGTTAACATAAATGGATCCAATAATTAAAATATTAAATTATTCACGATCCCATTGACACAGATCTTTAGTAATCATTTGGAAATTTCCATTTAATCCTTTTAGGTTCAAGGTCTTAAAAGTAAATAACAGTTCGTTATACAGAAAGAAAATCATGTTCATCCCATTAAAATGGTAAGAAGCAACATTTAACGTGTATTGTTGAAAAATCATTAAGAAGAATCATCACTGAAGATTGAATCATTAAATAAAGAATCTTGTTTAATGATTCTTTGAATATCCTTCCACAAAGCACAAAATGAAATTTTTATAAACAAATAAATAAACAGATACCGTTTCTGGAATACAACTGCTAAAAATTCCCCATCATAAAAAAAAAAAAAAAAAAAAAAAAAGTATAAAAAAAAAAAATCTGGAGTGACTCCAATCGACTTTTCGAACATTCAGTAATTAACGGTTCTGTAGATAAAGTAAAGTAAGAGGAGTCGTTAAATAAACAAAATAGAGAAAATTATAATAGGGAGTTTGAGTATTTTTCTTTATATAGTACATGATGTTTAATTTAACGCTATTTTATCGAACACTTAGATCAAGATATTAAAGAATATTTTGTTGTGTCCCTGTAAAAACCTACAAATTCTAGATTCACCAAAATTCTTATAGATAGTGAAACAGTGACTTATAATATTTATATAAATTTTCAGCTCCATCGGATAAGGCATTTAAACGCTATCGTACTTTAAAGTTTGAGCTCATATGCCACAATGATAAAGAAATTTGCATTTTGTCCCTGTAAAAAGAACCATAAGTGCTAGATTCTTTAAAGTTCGTGTGACGGTGACGTACAGCATGTATATAAATTTTCAGTTCATTTGAATAAGGCGTTTAGTCGCTGTAGCACTTTAAATAATTTGAGCCTATTGGTCTTAATGATGAACAATTTTTATTTGTGTCCCTGTAAAACTCGTTAAGTGTTAGGGTCACCAAAAGCTATATAGTTTGTGTGATGGTAGCCTAAAACTCGTATATAAATTTTCCACTCCAACGGATAAGGCATTTAGATGCTATCGCACTTTAAATAATTTTACCCCACAGGCCATAATGATACAGAATTATTTGTTGTGTCCCTGTAAAAACACTAGAAGAGCTATATTCACCAAAATCTATGCAGTTCATGTAACTATTTCCTATAATATGTGTATAAATTGTTTGCTGAGTTTAATAAAGCGTTTAGACGCTATCGCACTTCTAAGATTTTGGTCCCATAGGCCATAATGATAAAAAATTTTTCTTTGTGTCCCTCTAAAAAAACTATAAGTGCTAGATTCATCAAAATCAATAGGGTTCGTGCTACGGTGACTTGCAACATGCGTACCAAGACCAGCTTACATCTCATTCGAGCAAAGCGTTTAGACGCTAGTTCACTCACACATATACATACACATATCATCGTAAAAATAGTGAAACCGGACTCAGGAGACCTCAAAACATATAGAAACACCAAAATCTCGAATTCTAATTTTTGACATGATTACAATACTTTCCTTTATGTTCGGAAAGTAAAAAACGGATAAAAGTTAATAATATCCTGAGTGCTAAACATCCACAGTTTAACTGAGCTTAATCTGGAAGAAAAAATTGAATTCGAAAATTTTCGAAGTTGAATCACAACAGCAAAGCGTTAGTAGGCAACAAGATTGATTGAAGGGTCATTCCATTTTAAATCAGCAAATGAGGAGCGCACTACCCTTTTTTATTTTGATGACAATTCGCATGTGCATTCATCATGTCTTCTAGACCTCTGATAGATAGGCTATTTCTGTTGTTGGCAGCAGCAAAAATTGGGTATTTTAATGCTTTGCCTTATGAACTATAATTTTTTTCTATCAAAGCTATGGAGCTCAACCATAGCTCATTCGAAAGCTAGGATAATGTTTTTTTTTTTTTTTTTTTTTTTTTATATGGTATCAATAAGTTTTAGCTTTTTAAAAAAAATCCATCTTTTTAAGGTCAAAATGTGTGATGCAAAATTGATTTTTTACCACTTTTGAAATTTTAAAATCTCATGAAGGGCTTGGAATAACAAGCCCTCTTTTTTTTCTTACATACATATGTATGGTTACTTATTGCATAAAAAAAATTGGCGTGTTACTCTACCCCTTCAGAAGATATGACCCCCCGAAGTTGCACACTCAAAAAATAATCCTGTTTTCAATGCTTAAAAAAGACATGTGGGGGGCAAGGTAAAAGTTTTTTTACTAGTCTGATTTTAAGTACTTCTTGCCAGCTTTCAAACAAACAAACAAACAAAAAGATTGCTTTGTTATTCAAAGGCATTTGGCAGTTTTAGGGGGGGTCTGTATTTCCAAATAATTCATTGGAACAATGCAATTTTTTCATGTCCTTTTTTTTTGTAAATATGTTATTTATTATGCACTTTTCTTATTTAATGGTTTTAGGTTAACCTTACAAATAAAAATTTAACACATTCCTGCCTCTCCTCATTTGTGAACATGTATTTGTGAGCTATAACAGGAATGGGCAACACACATGAGCAGTTCTTTGTAGGCAAACAGTGCCAATGACAAAGTTGCTTCCATATTCATCATCATCAATTTCAGCTTTTATCAATCCACTGCAGGATGAAGGCCTCTCCTGGCTGATTCCAAACTGCCTTCTTTTCTGCAATTCTTCTGCATTCTGCTCTTCCATACTTCACAATTTCATCTCTCCAACAATACAGTGGGCCCTACCTCGGTCTTTTCTTATCTCTTGGTATCCAAAATAGAACTTAAGTGGTCCATCTATCATCCTTTCTTCTCGCAAGGTGCCCAGCCCAGCTCCATTTTATTTGAAAAAATTTCGGCCAATATAGGGTAAGACAAAAGATTTGCATGATGATATCACATGCAATTGCTCAATAGCTCAGTTGTTTCTTTAACTCTGAAAGGAGTAGATTGCTAGGCTGTGTTTCTGCTGTAAAATTTTGTAAGGTTGGATGTTTGGGGTATTTTTTTTTTTTTTTTTTTTTTTTTTTTTATTATTTTTAAAAACTCTTAAACATAAGTTTGTCTTTCTGCCTATAAAGAGCAAATAAATTACGAATTTACCCTAAATACTCTACGTTGCAATTAAGGTATATGATGTTGAAGAAAAATATAGGATCCACTTTTTTTGACCTAGCAATCTATTCCTTTCAGAGTTACCCTGCCTACTCCTTGAAGTTGTTGTTGATGATGATGATTAAATTAACTTACAAACTTAAGGCCATTTCAGATACATTTGTATGTGATTGTGCTCGGAAACGGTTTAAATAAAACTATCAGAGCACTCTTTTGGCTTACGCGTATGCATATTTGACAGAATACTGATTAACAACATCCGATAGTATAGAAATAGTATCTTTAATATTAACCATTTAAGACAATATCGTAATCTGACAATCACAAGATTTGTATTCGATATTAAATTTGAAGCTTTAGAAAAGGAAAATGTCTCTGATGAGTTAAAATGAACTGAATTTGTTTAAATATATTCATATTACATTAAACAAAGATTGTTAACGTCACATGAAAGCTAATTAGAGTGATTTAGACATAACACAATAGATTCTAATTTTTCAAACCAGCATTTGTAAAATTCTAAACTCTGAGAAGTATATACATCATGTTGTTATGATATAAATAAATATTTTACAACAGAAAAAATAAATAAAAATTAAATAAAACGAAAATTAAATTACATTAAATACAATAAATAAAATTTTTCAAGAATTACATGAGGAAATATTTTCTTTATACATAACAACACAATTTGCACATAAATTAATACTTTTTAAATTAATGAAAGGCGATTTGAGAATTATTTTAAACTTGCCGAAATTATGAAATCTTGGTCATGTAAGTAAGAGAATTTAAAAACAGAAGTATTTTTTCTATGTATAATTCATAATCTTATTGGATCAAATAGTTTTATTTGTCACATATGTTATGCGATCAAATAACATAGATACTTTTTTTGTTTCTACAGGCAAATTTGTGTGTATTTTACAAACAGCTTCTTATATATACATAAAAAAAAATCTGGTGTGAAACAACCACACGACTTCCATTACCCACTGTTACACATATTATACACATTTTTTTTTTTTTTTTTTTTAGATAATATGATCAGAAGGCATAAAATTGACCTAACGAAGTAGAAACCTAAAAATTTTCCTGTATGAGAAACTTAATTGATTTATGCGACAATTTTCAAGAAAATCATTAGAGCCGTTTTTGAGATACAGGCTTTTACCAAAACTTGACAAACTCAATTCTTGACCGGAAAACAATAATTACATATGAAAGAATATTTAAAAAAAGTGTTGTTATGCCGAATTTGAAAAAAATACTCGCTGCCGTTTTTAATGGAATGTACTTGCGAGACCTGAAATCGAGCTATTAATACAGGACACCTATCAATTTTCCTGAACTAAGCAACTATATCATTCGAAAGGACACCTAATAGAGCGTTTATATAGCAATTTTGAAGAAAATTGTTAGAGCCGTTTTTGAAATACTGACTTACTTCCGGTTTAGGATGTCCCATTTCTGGGTTTCCAATTTTCACCAAAATGTGGAAAATTCATCTGTATACCAGACCTGTGTCAATTATGAAGTTTCGTCATTCTACCTTTATTAGTTTCGGAGATATGCTAGTCAGAAGATTCCGCACATACATACATGCATCATACACACCCACACCCACACATTGATCAATTGCCGAAACCACTTTTTTGAACTCAGGGGACTTTAAAACGTGTAAATCATGTGAAAACTCGATATCGAATTTTTGATCCGAATACAATACTTCCATTACCTACGGTAGTAGGTTGATGGAAGTAATGAAAGTTATTTTTATTGCAGAAGACACTATGTTTTAATCTACAATTTTGCGTCAATTCCAGATTAATAGATGATAAGAAAAATGTTTTTCTTTTTTCTTGTTTTTGATTTTGGCATCAAATTAAAATGAAAAATTTTTAATTGATTTCAGTGTAACAAATTTTATCTTTTTAATATTTATTCCCTACACGAAAGGATAATTGCATCAAATTAGTAAAACATGCACCATTTAGACAAAATTATAGAAAAAGTTTAAGCAAGTCTTTTTTCCTTTTTTTACTCTTAATATAAAGTAAAAAATGTCAGAAATGGAAAAGAAAAAGTTAGTAACGTAAAAAACGTTTCTAGTTAATTTTTTTTTATTGAATTTCAATTTTTATGAATACAGGACTTTGCCACTGAATTTAAGTATGTAAAACACAGATATTTTGTAATTTTTTTAAATTAAAATAAAGTAACATTATTTATTTACTTATTATTATTTTTTTAAATCATTTTTAAAGACATAATAATAAATAAAATTCAATCTGTATAATTAGGGGGAAAAAAATCCAAAAGCGTCTGCTCCCAAGATCTACAAATTTGAGAGAGTTCTTTCTGCGTATTACGTGGGATAGTTTTCTAACCAACATCCTATAAAGCGGATTCGGGTGTAATAAGCTTAATTTCCAATTACCCTACAGAATTGAATTTCTTCTTCTTCCAGTCTGGTCAGTAATGATTACATAAACAGAAGCTTAGTCTCATGTTCCCGTTTGTTAAGGAAAAAGAAGGGGAAATAACAAATAAGAAAGGGACACGACTCATGTTTAATCTCTGACTCCCAGTCTAATGAGGGTGGGCGGCCAAAAGACATAAATGCGTTTCCTTTCCTGATTGCAAGCTATATTTGTATATTACACAGGTGTATATTAAGAAATCTCATTGAGGCCATAGTAACTTGCAACACTACCATTTCAGCTTGTTTACGCTAATCGGAATATTTTGTGGAAGCTCTGTTATTATGCTTATCGTTCCACGCCTAACAGACGGTTTAAAGGCGGGTGTGTGTGTCAGAAGCTGTAAAAAAGAAAAAGTTGTAACAGAATTAAGGTAACCTCTGGGAAAAAAGGGGATGATAGGTTACGTGTAATCGCATACTTATTGTGTAATTATTAAGATTATATCTATTTATACACACATAAAGTGGAAAAGATATTCATAAAAGCTTAGTAAAATGCCGGTATTCATGTGCTGCTTGTAGTGAATATGGAGAATTTGATATTTAATTTTTCAAATTTTTCAATTTTTTTCATTTTTCATTTTTTTTTTTTTTTTAATTTACCTATTGCTGTGACATTTTATGAAATTATTCGATGGTTTTAAAAAAGGGGACAGCGAAAAAAGTGTTCTGCATTTTCAGCACTACTAATTTCATTTAGAAATAACTTATTAACACTTTCCAACAATTTAAAAAAGTGTTAATGACTTCGATTTGTCTGTATTCTGTCCATCTGTCCGCCTGTCCGCGCTTTAACTCCCGTAAATATTCATAGAATTTCTTGACACTGATATATGTTATTCAAGTTCACTATCGGATGCTCCCTATTGAAAATGGAGTGAATATCTCTTCTGGTTTGTGTACAGGGAAACCCGAAAATATTCCAAAGCATTACGTTCTATGAGAGATATATTTCTATAAAATAAACCAAATTTTAATAATGTTACTTTGCACAAATCTTAATTAAATTGTGATTCATATGCACAAAAGAATGCTTTCTATAGAATACAGTATGAGTAGCATAAGATTTACAAGGCAATTCAAAAATATTCAGTTGCAATAAGGGCTATTACTACAAATTTGCTGAAATTGTATTTTCGTTTAGATTAAAACTTTTTATCCCTTTCTAAATATTTTTTAACTGTGAATATGATTTCAATTTGTGTATCTGTCTGTCCATCTTTGTTTCTTGTTGAATATCTTCTCTTTCTCTTTTGACCCCGCCCTTTTCCTGCGTCCGCGGATGATCCGCTGCCCGCTCACGGATAATCGGCAATTTACTGTAATGTTATTTTAGCTAGACATTCGGGTTTCACTAAATGCTCTCGCTACTTAATTCTCAAAATTAACTATATGAAAGGTTGCATATCGTTTTCGATAAGTTACTTTAATGCATTCATAGAATACAAAAATTGCGAACAAGTTTCCAAAATAAGTTATCACTATAACAGTCACTATTAAAAAACGCATGCTATATCCGTAACTAACAACGTGGGGTGTATGCTCAATTATAAATAATTACATTTTATATTATTGGGAGGCCTGCGTTGATATATTTTTTCTTTTTTCCCCCGAGGTGATGTTTTTTTTTTTTTTTTTTTTTTTTTTTTTTTTTTAACTATTTTTAGATACTGATTAAAGGAAAAATATTAAATAAATAAATAAACAAATCATCATGTTTTTATAATAAATGGAGATTTTTGATAGCAATGAGCTTAAAAATTCACTTTCTCACCCCTCATTTACGTACTTCCCTGAAAATTTAAGCGATAATAGTAAAGAAAAAGGAGAGTAGTTTCGTCAAGGAATCAAAGAAATGGAAAGGAGGTATCAGGATCGATTGAAACTTAGCAGTTTATTGTTATTGGATGCTGCATAGAGTGCAATCCTCAAGCCGTGCATAAGAGAGAGAGAGAGAGAGAGAAAAGGAGGCGAACATATCCAAGATATTTGAATCATAAATTCACTATGCAACTTTGGTTTGAATCAGTTTAGCATTTTAAAAGTTATCGGGATAGCACATTTTCAAGTGGCAGCGTGATTTCAAGTGGCCTCAACTTGGAAACGAAATGCCGGAACAAGTTGCCCAGTGAACTCATCCAAGATAATTATATGATCTATCTTCGGCTCGAATTGAATCAGAATTTAGTTATGTTTATAAATTTTCAAGTGGCCACCACTTTGAAGCAAACTCAACTAAGATATTTGAAGCTTTTGTCAGTCCGTCTGCCCGTCCCCATCGTCCTTAAATATTTTCAGAAATTTAAAAATTAATTAATATTTAAGTTCACTATGGAATGTTTCCTATTTAAAATGGTTTTAACACGTCCTGTACAACTGGTTTGCGTACATGGACACCCCAAAAAATTCCAATGCATTGCATTGCACAGACATTTTTATAAATCACGTTTAAATAACTTTCAACTGTAAAAATTGACATAAAGTTAATGTGCTAAAATAATGTTTTGTATAGAATAAGTTAGGGTTAATCTTCAGATTTACAGGGCTACGCTAAAATATTTATATACATTAAGTGCTGCAATTAGAATCCCAGGGCTGCATTTTCTTTTGCGTTAATCAGTTTTAATACTTTCCAACAATGTTGAAGAGTGATTATGAATACATTTAGTCTATTTGCATGTCTTTCAATCCTTCTGTCTGTCTGTCTGTCGTGTGATGACGTAGGCAAAGAATATTAAAAAATTTACAAGTACGTAAATTTGGAAAATGTTAATAATCAATACGCACCGCATGATTTTTAACTCTTGTTGCATTTTTACATTAATATTTTGTGATTAAATAGGATAAAGAGCATTCTTAAAAAATAGTGGTGGAAGAGCTCCGTCTTTTGACTGAACTCTTTCACACCTGCAAGGAGTTCCGACCACCCAAAATGAATAAACTTTAAAGAATGGATTGCTCTGCTGTGTTAATATTATTGTCGGATATTTTCGACACAGAAAGGTTGGTAATTTTAAAATAAGGAACAGTGCGTTTTTTCGGTATCGAAGCAACGAGATTTCACAACAATGGTTAAGGTCAAGAAAACAAGATTTATGGGAAACTATTTCAAAGTTTGCAACGAAATTTTGAAAGATGGCAACAAACATTTTTTAGCATGAAGTTTTTAACTGATAACTTTGTTGAGTTACGTTTTAAAAATTTCAAACCGAACGAAATACGTTTTTTATATTAGCAATTTCATTTCATGTCGTGTTTCAAGCATCGTGTTCCTAGAAAGTTCCTTACGGACCCCCTCAGGCCCAGGTCCCATGTGTAGACAATTGGACTTAACTTGAACACCACCAAGAATTGTATTCCAGACAATTCGATTTGCAAATGAGAAAAAAAGGCTTAAGAAAACTCACCTAAGTTTCAGTAATTAAAAAATAATTTCAAAATGTATATCACGAACTGTGAGATATTTTTCTAGTTTTTGAAATTAAAGTTTTTTCTTTTTAATATAGAGGAATAATTAAAAAGATAAATATATATATAAAGAAGGATCCCGTAGTAGATTTTTTACTTTACCTGTCAAGTATTTTCAGACCTTACTTCAAAGAAAATCACAAGACTACTTCTGAAATATTTCGTAAACATTCGAGGCAAGGAAAACACGACGACAATTTTGAAGCTGAATAACAATCAGAAGATTTGAAAACAAAATATATGTGAAAGAGGGTCGGTGGTGTGAAGAAAAAATAAATAAATAATTAAATAGAAAAACGTAGACTTTATGCGAGCAAACCGGATGTAAGGTTTGTGGATTACCTTGCAACTTATGATACTTTTGTATACTTGGACAACAGTGTATATCATGGAAATTTTTGTGACATTTGTCTGTGTGTTTGTCAATCAAATTACAACCTATTTTTACTTTTCTAGTTGTTTTTCTTCAAATGTTCTTTTGTTAGTAATCAACGAAGGAAAAAAAGAATTTATCTAACCTTTTAAAAGACTTTACATTCTTTACATTCACGATTATATATATATATATATATATATATATATTTTTTTTTTTTTTGAGGATTTTGTAGTATATAATACAAACACTTTCTAATAGTTAAAGAGTTCCATTTTCCAAGGTTCAATTTCATTTTGGACGAAACTTGAGATAGGGTATTCAAGACCTACACTATTCAGAATTACAATTATATTCCGTATTAACTGATAGTAGTAAGCGCAGCGCTATAAGGGACGGAAGTGACGTCATAGGTGAGGGGGGGAAGGGGGAAGGAAACCGGAAGTGACGTAACGGTTGGTTGCTTAATCGTGAAAGATTATGGGGTAGAGTTTCGTTCGTTTTATCCGTTGGCAACTTGGACTTCTTGTCAAGACATGTGACGGAGGGGAGAGTTTTCTTAAAGGGACAACACAGAAACCTGTCAGAACATGAAAGAGAATGACGTCATGAACCGAAAAGCGGACAATGTAGTATATTTTTTAATCAGTAATTAATTTTTAATGAGTAGTTCATTAATCAATTTTAATAAGTAAATTTTATTATGTTATTGATTATTAATTAATTATTTAACTGATTATTTTAATTCGCTAGATTTTTTACAAAACGATATTGCACTGTAGGGGATTTGAACCCACCATCTATAGCATGCGAGACCAACGCGCTACCGACTGAGCTACGGAGACGTTAATTTGAGTTTTCTTCTTTATGTTTTCACCTCTTACGAGATAGGGGTGGGAAGAGGTTTTCCCCACATGGCTTTTAACTTCAAAGTATAGTCCAAGGAGATTGATAAATGACGTGATTTTCTCAAAATATTCATATGATATTGGTGATTTGTTCATTTTTGTGAACATTTTTTTAAACAACTAGAAAATATTGTTCGAGATATTTCTTTCTTGAAAAAATATTAAAACAATCCCATTTTCTTAAAATTTTATTTACATTATTAATAATACGATCAGATTTTATTTTTTAAACATGCAAAAAAAAAAGATTTTGCACATGTTCCTTATTTATTTTATGTTTTTATAAATTGCAAAACACATATATATGTATATATATTATTTATTTATTTATTTTATTTTATTTATTTATTTAATTTAATTTATTTTATTTTATTTTAATTTATTTATTTTTTTTTTTTTAGAGAAAAATTGAATTCTTTTTCTGGAAAATTTATAAAAACAATTCAAAAAACTTATATTTTAGTCATTTCTTTTCTAAAAAATTTAAAACAATTTTATTTTCTTACACTTTACTTACAATAGAAAAAATACTATCTTATTTAATTTTAAACCATGCGAAATTTTTTTAACAGTTATTCATTTTTTATTTTTAAGTTTAATAATAATAATAATTAAAAAAAAAATAATAATAATCTTTTATTTATTTTTTTTCATTTTGTTAATTCTGTATTTTCTTTTTTCTGAAATTTTTAAACTTTTTTTTTTTTTTTTTTTTTTTTTTTTTTTTTTAATTCATGTAACTGTTTTTTAGGTTTAATGAAATATTTTTTAAAAAATATTTCTCTTCTTTTTTCAGTTTGTTAATTTTATATTTTCTTTTTCTGAATTTTTTAAACTTGTTATTTTTAATTTTATTAATGTAACTGTCTTTAGATTTAATAAAATATTTTTTTAAACATATCTCTTCTTTTGTTTGAGATTGTGAATTTTATATTTTCTTTTTGTGAATTTTTTAACTTGTTATTTTTTTTCTTTTTATTTTTATTACTAATTTTTAAGTTAAAAAAAAATATTTAATTAAAAAAAAAAATCTTTCTTTTTTTATTTTATAAATTCTTTTATTTTCTTTTAGTGAAAAAATATAACAAAAATTACTTATTATTACTATTTAATGAAACAATTGTATTACTATAATTATTATTATCATTATTTAGCAGTATAATGAGATTTTTTATGCAATGTTCTTTTTCAGTTTAAAAAAAATTATATTTTATCTTGTGAAAAACTTTTTAGTCATTTATTTATTTATTTAATGTAACTGTGTTTTCTTACTCGCAAATTTTCAAAAGAGTTATTATCATTTAATAATTTGGATTAAGTAAGGAATCTGTTTAATACTGTCATATTTTAAAAGATATTTTTAAAGAAAAAATGTTGAATGTTCTATTTTAAGGAAATAAAATTTAACTTATGCATTCTGCTAGATTTGCTCAGGGAAAAATTACATTGAGTGACTAAAATTATAATTGTAGTCCAATCTAAAAGAGAATTCCACTCGGCATGTATTGAACTAAGGGATTTCCTTATTACTATTATTATTAAATAAATTGTTTTGGTATTACTATATACCCATTATGATACTTTTTTCATCACACCACAATATAATTCATCTTATTCACAAAACTTTCCATTATTTTCATATTACTTCTTAAATATATAAATCTACTGAAACAGACACTGAATCTTCAATAAGTTAATTAGTTTTAAAAATAGTTTATCTCTTTTTGGGAAAAAAAGTATGACATCTTGTATTATTTATACATAACTACATCAATATTCGAAAATAATAATTTGCGAAATTTTCTTGTACATAACAGTTTTTCATAATTCTGATAGAAATTTATAAAAATGAATTACCTTACAATGACCACCTATATCACTAAAGTCTTCAAAACACAAATCTTCATTCATACACATGAAATATTTTCATTATCTTATCACCTTGTTGACAATTCGAGTTCATGCTATCCTTTTTATTCAAAAGCATGTTAACAATTTAAGCCATGACACTAACCTATGTTTGCATAAAGTTACAATTTAAATGTCCCATAGTTTTTACAATTATTTTTTAATAGCTAAAATAATAATAAAAGTGTTTGAAATTATTAGCTTTATACATTTTTAAAAATAACGAAGTTTTAGTATCATTTATAAACTGGAAATATATTGTGTTAACTTTCTTATACGATAAATAGTTTAAAAATAAATATTTACATAGTTTTTATATATACGATAGTTTTATACGCAATGATTCATTAAAAAAATATATATGTTATAATTGATACCTTTTTATTAGAGCAAGAATCTAACTAAATAACATTTATCTAATTTTTAAGCGATCAATAATAAAAAAGTGGCAGTACATTTTTTTAACAAACAGAACATTATATATGCATTCTTTAACTTATTAACTTAGACAACACATTCTGTTTATATTTGTACACATACATCATCTCATTTTGGATTTTAACTTAAATAAATAATATTTATGACTGTGGTTTACAAAAGAAAAGAAATTCTACACATAAAAGTTCTAAATTATAAATATTTACTGATTAAAATAAATATATCTTATAATGAAAATCATCTTTCATAATGTTCATTGAAAAACTTAATAAAAATTGACAAAATTTTCTAAAAATAATTTTTTTCACATAAATATTTTTTATACAAATAAAAAATATTTTATTATGTTACTATCTGTTTTGACAATTTTTTTATGTCTGAGTGATATTATTTTAGCATCAAGGAATTTATATCAGATATGAGATTTGTTGGAACTTTCAACATTTTTTGATAATTTTTCAGATATTTTGTTGTAGTAAAATTTATTTTATTTCTCATGCAAGCTGTCAGAAAACGCAATGCAATTTTTTATTTAATTTTTCTTATTACTTTTTCCTGTATCTGAGCATTCTACTTTCAAATATTTTCTAAGTTTATATATTGAAAATATGGTACCTTGCATACGTTTCATTTCACTTTTGGGGAAAATCATCGAGTTTATTGAGAATATTAGAAAAATCGCACTATTTTTAAAATTTATGCACGGGATGCGAAATTTTTACTCATTTCTTAATATCTGTTATATTCCATTTAGTATGTTTTATGGAAGATCATAATAGCACACTTACAATAGAAAAAATAGATATAGAGCACAAGAACTTTAATGACTTAAAAAAACCCGCTTGCCACAAATCTTTTTTTCTTTTCACTTGAATTACATTTTAATTTTTAAAAAGTTTCTTTTAAAATAATTTTCTAATAATCTTAACATGAATTAAACACAATCGATTATTAATTTTTCCGGCAAATTAAATATTTTGAACAAAGTTGACTTTTATGAAAGTTTTGGCGTAACACCAAATGAAATTTCGAAATACTGTTTTTCATAAAAAATACGCTAGATTACTAATAAAATCATCCAACCTATACAGAAAAACGCTATGAATTTTTTAAATTGTGAATAATATAAAAAATAATTTATTGTAAATTGTGTTTATATAACTTAGTTTGTAATGAAAATAAAAGTTGAACTATGGCTTTATGCAATTTTATTATTATTATTATTAGTTATATTATTAAATATGGAAGAATTTGTTATTATTATTATTATTTTTCAGAAAAAAAATATTTCGTAAATTATATGCTCGAATGATGACCAAAAGCATACTATTTTAATGTGTCTTATAATTAGCTCTTTAACGAACGATAAATGTATATTACCTTAGATTTTCAAATATGTTTTTTAAAAAGTACATTCAATCGCATTTATTTACTACACATTATTATAAATGCAAAGGGAATATATCTATCATTTATAGACAGGATATTTTTTCTAAAGAATATTAACATAAACTAAAATATAATTTTTCACAAAGCCTTTTTGTCAAAAGATAAATTTACAAATAGTAATCTAATAAAGAAAATTTTTCCATTAAATTGTCGCATAAATAATAATTATTTACAAAGCAGTTTTTTATAATTTTACATTTTAAAAATCTATATATGATATCGTGCGTAAGTGTATGACTTTCATCATTGAAATAACGAAAGTTATTTTTAAAATGTTTAAACTTCCAATATGATATTTCTAATAAGTTTAAAGAGTCGCATCTCCATTCATGTATTAAAATTAATAATAATTCAAATAGAATTATAAATACTCATACCCCAATTTTTTTCTTTATCCTATGACTCAGCATTTTAATGATTGGAAATCCATTAAGTGAATGGATAATTTATCTTTCAATTGAATGAATGCTTTACACAAGTTACCATCATTATCAGTAAATAAAAAGTCTTTCATACAATACAGCTAAGATAACTAATAATTACATTTTAAAGTAAACAGAGGCAGTATTTTAGAAGTATAGCACTTAGTAATTTTTTTTGTTTTAATTGTTTAAATGCATGTCTTTTTTTTTTTTTTTTTTTTTTTTTAAATAAGTACGTTTGAGAGATAAGGTTTTATTATACTCCTAAACAGTCACAATCACAATTAACTAACATTTTTATTTTGAGAAAAAAACAATTCTTTGCATGGATAAATATTAGCAAAGGATTTAAATAAGTGAACAGAAAATAGTACTTTTCATAAGTACTTAAGAAATAACACTGAAGTACTTAAGAAATAACACATAAGTACTTAAGAAATAACACTTACAGAAATAACACTGAATTTTGGTTTCATATACATCTATGAATAATAGTATTTAATTCTTTTAGCTATGTGTAAGATTGATTTACAATTTCTGAGTGCAAAATATTTAACATGAATACGTATAATGTTAAAATACTAACTAACGATAAAAAAAAAAAAAAATCGTACTAAATTACAATGTTTTTATGGAAATCTTCCTGATGAATACAGCGTAATTAACATTTATATAAACAAAATAATTATAAAATTGCTTCACAGGTAATCATTTACACTACCATTTGAATTCTAAAAGAAAGTTTTTCCTGTTGTTTCAGGCAAAATTAAACTAATCATTGGTTAGATATTTTTTAATCTTCAAAAAGATATCATATTTTTGATAAGGAATTTTTAAATAATGCAAAAACTTTTGTTAGTTTTGTTTATATAAAAATATTTGATAATTCTCTCAAAGTTGATTTATTTTATAAAGTTGTTTTCATTCATATAATGCAGTTCACTTTTAGTTTAAAATGATAAAAATACTTTTTTCTATTACCCTCATTATCGTAAGAGTATTTGTTTTATACTAAATAAATTTTAACATAACGTTCAACGGTAAAAAGTGAAAGACACTTATCGAAAGATCGATTGGTAAATTGGTTAAATTCAAAATCTCAAATTAACAAAACGTCTTGTTAAAACAAATTTTAGAGAACACTTTGTAAGTTTAATTTTGAGTAAAAGCTATGTTAGTAGTTAAAATGTATTGGAAAACTGCTGTTGAATATATAAAAAATAATAAAATAAATAAATAAAAATCTTAATAAAACGTTATGAAATAAATAAATATTTGGATGTGACTTTAAATATATTCGTTTTTTGCAGAATTTTTTTCTCTTATGAAACTAAATGCTTAGGATAGAGGAAATGGATTTTTTTACTTTTTTGAATAAAGTTTTAGGATAAATAAAACATTTTTTTTTTTTTTTTAATTTAATTTCTTGCGAAAAGTAAGTAAATATTTTATTTTATATTTTAAATAAAATTAGAAAAATATATATTATTTGATTCTTAAAATATATATCTTGAATTTTAAAATTACATTTGTATTTAAGTACTTATGAAAAGTACTATTTTCTGTTCACTTATTTAAATCCTTTGCTAATATTTATCCATGCAAAGAATTGTTTTTTTCTCAAAATAAAAATGTTAGTTAATTGTGATTGTGACTGTTTAGGAGTATAATAAAACCTTATCTCTCAAACGTACTTATTTAAAAAAAAAAAAAAAAAAAAAAAAAAAAAAAAAAGACATGCATTTAAACAATTAAAACAAAAAAAATTACTAAGTGCTATACTTCTAAAATACTGCCTCTGTTTACTTTAAAATGTAATTATTAGTTATCTTAGCTGTATTGTATGAAAGACTTTTTATTTACTGATAATGATGGTAACTTGTGTAAAGCATTCATTGAATTGAAAGATAAATTATCCATTCACTTAATGGATTTCCAATCATTAAAATGCTGAGTCATAGGATAAAGAAAAAAATTGGGGTATGAGTATTTATAATTCTATTTGAATTATTATTAATTTTAATACATGAATGGAGATGCGACTCTTTAAACTTATTAGAAATATCATATTGGAAGTTTAAACATTTTAAAAATAACTTTCGTTATTTCAATGATGAAAGTCATACACTTACGCACGATATCATATATAGATTTTTAAAATGTAAAATTATAAAAAACTGCTTTGTAAATAATTATTATTTATGCGACAATTTAATGGAAAAATTTTCTTTATTAGATTACTATTTGTAAATTTATCTTTTGACAAAAAGGCTTTGTGAAAAATTATATTTTAGTTTATGTTAATATTCTTTAGAAAAAATATCCTGTCTATAAATGATAGATATATTCCCTTTGCATTTATAATAATGTGTAGTAAATAAATGCGATTGAATGTACTTTTTAAAAAACATATTTGAAAATCTAAGGTAATATACATTTATCGTTCGTTAAAGAGCTAATTATAAGACACATTAAAATAGTATGCTTTTGGTCATCATTCGAGCATATAATTTACGAAATATTTTTTTTCTGAAAAATAATAATAATAATAACAAATTCTTCCATATTTAATAATATAACTAATAATAATAATAATAAAATTGCATAAAGCCATAGTTCAACTTTTATTTTCATTACAAACTAAGTTATATAAACACAATTTACAATAAATTATTTTTTATATTATTCACAATTTAAAAAATTCATAGCGTTTTTCTGTATAGGTTGGATGATTTTATTAGTAATCTAGCGTATTTTTTATGAAAAACAGTATTTCGAAATTTCATTTGGTGTTACGCCAAAACTTTCATAAAAGTCAACTTTGTTCAAAATATTTAATTTGCCGGAAAAATTAATAATCGATTGTGTTTAATTCATGTTAAGATTATTAGAAAATTATTTTAAAAGAAACTTTTTAAAAATTAAAATGTAATTCAAGTGAAAAGAAAAAAAGATTTGTGGCAAGCGGGTTTTTTTAAGTCATTAAAGTTCTTGTGCTCTATATCTATTTTTTCTATTGTAAGTGTGCTATTATGATCTTCCATAAAACATACTAAATGGAATATAACAGATATTAAGAAATGAGTAAAAATTTCGCATCCCGTGCATAAATTTTAAAAATAGTGCGATTTTTCTAATATTCTCAATAAACTCGATGATTTTCCCCAAAAGTGAAATGAAACGTATGCAAGGTACCATATTTTCAATATATAAACTTAGAAAATATTTGAAAGTAGAATGCTCAGATACAGGAAAAAGTAATAAGAAAAATTAAATAAAAAATTGCATTGCGTTTTCTGACAGCTTGCATGAGAAATAAAATAAATTTTACTACAACAAAATATCTGAAAAATTATCAAAAAATGTTGAAAGTTCCAACAAATCTCATATCTGATATAAATTCCTTGATGCTAAAATAATATCACTCAGACATAAAAAAATTGTCAAAACAGATAGTAACATAATAAAATATTTTTTATTTGTATAAAAAATATTTATGTGAAAAAAATTATTTTTAGAAAATTTTGTCAATTTTTATTAAGTTTTTCAATGAACATTATGAAAGATGATTTTCATTATAAGATATATTTATTTTAATCAGTAAATATTTATAATTTAGAACTTTTATGTGTAGAATTTCTTTTCTTTTGTAAACCACAGTCATAAATATTATTTATTTAAGTTAAAATCCAAAATGAGATGATGTATGTGTACAAATATAAACAGAATGTGTTGTCTAAGTTAATAAGTTAAAGAATGCATATATAATGTTCTGTTTGTTAAAAAAATGTACTGCCACTTTTTTATTATTGATCGCTTAAAAATTAGATAAATGTTATTTAGTTAGATTCTTGCTCTAATAAAAAGGTATCAATTATAACATATATATTTTTTTAATGAATCATTGCGTATAAAACTATCGTATATATAAAAACTATGTAAATATTTATTTTTAAACTATTTATCGTATAAGAAAGTTAACACAATATATTTCCAGTTTATAAATGATACTAAAACTTCGTTATTTTTAAAAATGTATAAAGCTAATAATTTCAAACACTTTTATTATTATTTTAGCTATTAAAAAATAATTGTAAAAACTATGGGACATTTAAATTGTAACTTTATGCAAACATAGGTTAGTGTCATGGCTTAAATTGTTAACATGCTTTTGAATAAAAAGGATAGCATGAACTCGAATTGTCAACAAGGTGATAAGATAATGAAAATATTTCATGTGTATGAATGAAGATTTGTGTTTTGAAGACTTTAGTGATATAGGTGGTCATTGTAAGGTAATTCATTTTTATAAATTTCTATCAGAATTATGAAAAACTGTTATGTACAAGAAAATTTCGCAAATTATTATTTTCGAATATTGATGTAGTTATGTATAAATAATACAAGATGTCATACTTTTTTTCCCAAAAAGAGATAAACTATTTTTAAAACTAATTAACTTATTGAAGATTCAGTGTCTGTTTCAGTAGATTTATATATTTAAGAAGTAATATGAAAATAATGGAAAGTTTTGTGAATAAGATGAATTATATTGTGGTGTGATGAAAAAAGTATCATAATGGGTATATAGTAATACCAAAACAATTTATTTAATAATAATAGTAATAAGGAAATCCCTTAGTTCAATACATGCCGAGTGGAATTCTCTTTTAGATTGGACTACAATTATAATTTTAGTCACTCAATGTAATTTTTCCCTGAGCAAATCTAGCAGAATGCATAAGTTAAATTTTATTTCCTTAAAATAGAACATTCAACATTTTTTCTTTAAAAATATCTTTTAAAATATGACAGTATTAAACAGATTCCTTACTTAATCCAAATTATTAAATGATAATAACTCTTTTGAAAATTTGCGAGTAAGAAAACACAGTTACATTAAATAAATAAATAAATGACTAAAAAGTTTTTCACAAGATAAAATATAATTTTTTTTAAACTGAAAAAGAACATTGCATAAAAAATCTCATTATACTGCTAAATAATGATAATAATAATTATAGTAATACAATTGTTTCATTAAATAGTAATAATAAGTAATTTTTGTTATATTTTTTCACTAAAAGAAAATAAAAGAATTTATAAAATAAAAAAAGAAAGATTTTTTTTTTAATTAAATATTTTTTTTTAACTTAAAAATTAGTAATAAGAATAAAAAGAAAAAAAATAACAAGTTAAAAAATTCACAAAAAGAAAATATAAAATTCACAATCTCAAACAAAAGAAGAGATATGTTTAAAAAAATATTTTATTAAATCTAAAGACAGTTACATTAATAAAATTAAAAATAACAAGTTTAAAAAATTCAGAAAAAGAAAATATAAAATTAACAAACTGAAAAAAGAAGAGAAATATTTTTTAAAAAATATTTCATTAAACCTAAAAAACAGTTACATGAATTAAAAAAAAAAAAAAAAAAAAAAAAAAAGTTTAAAAATTTCAGAAAAAAGAAAATACAGAATTAACAAAATGAAAAAAAATAAATAAAAGATTATTATTATTTTTTTTTTAATTATTATTATTATTAAACTTAAAAATAAAAAATGAATAACTGTTAAAAAAATTTCGCATGGTTTAAAATTAAATAAGATAGTATTTTTTCTATTGTAAGTAAAGTGTAAGAAAATAAAATTGTTTTAAATTTTTTAGAAAAGAAATGACTAAAATATAAGTTTTTTGAATTGTTTTTATAAATTTTCCAGAAAAAGAATTCAATTTTTCTCTAAAAAAAAAAAATAAATAAATTAAAATAAAATAAAATAAATTAAATTAAATAAATAAATAAAATAAAATAAATAAATAAATAATATATATACATATATATGTGTTTTGCAATTTATAAAAACATAAAATAAATAAGGAACATGTGCAAAATCTTTTTTTTTTGCATGTTTAAAAAATAAAATCTGATCGTATTATTAATAATGTAAATAAAATTTTAAGAAAATGGGATTGTTTTAATATTTTTTCAAGAAAGAAATATCTCGAACAATATTTTCTAGTTGTTTAAAAAAATGTTCACAAAAATGAACAAATCACCAATATCATATGAATATTTTGAGAAAATCACGTCATTTATCAATCTCCTTGGACTATACTAGAGCTCCTACAATACAGGCTGGCTCATCAGGCATTTTGTTTCCCACTCAGCGATTGTTGCCCACGCGGTCCGAATTTCAAGTGTTATCAAATCACATAAAATGGAGGTTTTGCAGCCGAAAATTGCTCAAATCATACCAGAACTGCTTTTACAACGTTTAGATTTCCAACATATGAAGAAATGCGAAAAAATGGGCTATTAATTGTCCAAAAGAAAATTGTACGCTTAGCTTTCAATCACAAATATGAAGTCTAATTATGATATGTTTTCTTGCAATTTTTGTATCAATTATTTGTTTTTATTGCTGTCTGATTATCTAACTGTTGTATTTTACAACCTACACTACTTTTCAACGTGTATAAATATCTAAAATTAACTAATTTAACAGCAACAGTGATGGCTACTTTTCACAAGGGTTATAAGAAAATTTCGCCAAATATTACCGCCAAACTTATCAAGTACAAATAATAACAACGCTCTTCTCTTTAGGCAAACTCGCCATTTTAGGCGACAAAGACGCCGAGTAATACGTCTGCAACTAAACATCGCCAAACTATATTTCCGCTGGGCAACAATGATCAGCTGTGAGCCAGCTCGTGTTATAGGAGTCTTAGACTATACTTTAAAGTTAAAAGCCATGTGGGGAAAACCTCTTCCCACCCCTATCTCGTAAGAGGTGAAAACATAAAGAAGAAAACTCAAATTAACGTCTCCGTAGCTCAGTCGGTAGCGCGTTGGTCTCGCATGCTATAGATGGTGGGTTCAAATCCCCTACAGTGCAATATCGTTTTGTAAAAAATCTAGCGAATTAAAATAATCAGTTAAATAATTAATTAATAATCAATAACATAATAAAATTTACTTATTAAAATTGATTAATGAACTACTCATTAAAAATTAATTACTGATTAAAAAATATACTACATTGTCCGCTTTTCGGTTCATGACGTCATTCTCTTTCATGTTCTGACAGGTTTCTGTGTTGTCCCTTTAAGAAAACTCTCCCCTCCGTCACATGTCTTGACAAGAAGTCCAAGTTGCCAACGGATAAAACGAACGAAACTCTACCCCATAATCTTTCACGATCAAGCAACCAACCGTTACGTCACTTCCGGTTTCCTTCCCCCTTCCCCCCCTCACCTATGACGTCACTTCCGTCCCTTATAGCGCTGCGCTTACTACTACTGATCTAAAAAATATTATAATCGCATTATTTTTAATAGCACAATTATATATATATATTTTTAATAGATTAAAGAGAAACTTAAAGAATTTTGTGTACCACACTGGTAAGGGAAAAAAAAATTGCAAAAGCAGTATACAATGTAAGATCTTGCTCACTGGAAAAATCTCAAAGTTGCAGGCAATCGAACTAAACTGAATAAGCCAATGATCTATCCTAATGGCCATAGTCGCTTCCTCATCCGGTCTCAATTGTGCCGACTTGGGGCCTGAAAAGACTCCGCTTTCTTTCCATTTCTATCAGAAGTAAAAACTTCTTGCGTAGGATGGGGAAAAAATGCATTTAAAGTAAGTTTTTCCACCTTAATTATGATGAAAATACATGAAATACTTATCCTTAAAGAAGCAACAAATCGTCAACAGTTTTTTTTTTCAGCTATAATTGTGAGAATTTAGAGATGGAAACAAATGATATCACAATGAAGTAGCGAGGGAATATAAATAATAATCTCGCATCCAGGATAATTCTAAACGCTTCCATTTCATAAGTATGGTTTGTGAAAACCGTTTGGCGTTAAAAATAAGCATGTATTGTTTATGAACATGAAAGAAGAAAGAAAAACTTTTGCATATTTTAAACTACTATATATATTCTTATACTATTAAGTGAGCAATATTTGTATATATATTTCACTGTTCTCGAAAACGGTAGCTCGGACGGTCACGAGATTTAACACAAAGGTGCCCCCCGAAGGATCATTGTGCACATCGAAGTCAGAATTTCGAATTTCTGTTTAGTTTTCTTTTAATTAATAAAAATATGAAAATAATAAGCTAATAATAGAAAAAAATTAGCCATTTAAATTGAATCCAAAATTTAATTGTTGCTAAAAAAAAAAAAAAAAAAATACGAGTTTATTTTTTTTTCAACAGGAAAATAAATACATTTATCTAAACATGAACAATCCGCGATTGTAATGAAATGCTCACCCTCTGGTGGGCTAAGGTGAAATTATCATACCACTGATAGCTTTCACGCTGAAACAATGATAGAACAACAAGAAAGCACAATAATAAATGCACGTGGCAATTATTACACGTGGCAATATTTACTAACAACTGCAGTTGAGGAAGCGCCATCTATCGATCATTACAAACGTGGATACTACACACTACTGATTGCAGAGCTTCCAAATTTGGCATATAGGTACCTGAGACCCTGCAGGTGTGCACCTCATCGAGATTTTTTCGAATTTGAGTTTTTTAAATTAATGTTTGTTTGATTTTAAACATTGGCTTTTATGTTTCATTTTTCATGAATTTATTCTTCGATTGTAATCGTCTGCGTATCTTAGCAACGGCTATATTATGCAATTTATTTTTTATTTAATACATTTATTTGAGGGCGAATCTTTTTTCTCTTTTTAATTTATTATATTTATTGAAAATAAAATGGTAATGCAGTAGAAAAAATTAAATATATTAAATTTAAAATTTAAAAACGTATTTATAACAGTTATGTTTATGTATAATTTTTGTAGTATAACAACAATTATTTTTCATTTGTTAATTTAATTTCTTTAAAAGTTTTTTTTTTCTAATTTATAGTATTTGTCAGGAAATAATGGTAGTATATAGTAGAAAGGATTAAACTGATTGGAATTTATTTGTTTTTTATGTATTTAATTCATTCTAATAGAAAACCTACTTTTTATTTTTATTTCATTATATTGGTCGGAAACAAATTGTAATACAGTGTAAATAGCATGAGCAATAAATTACTTGGTTCAAAAACTAAAATATTTAATAGACGCTGAGATACAGTTATCTTTAAAATCGTAGTTCTTAAATAATGGCAGACCCACCTATCGTCAATAAATACCCATATTGAAATACATAGGAAAGAGATTTCTGCAGGCAGTGGGGACCTGCTCCCGATACAGTGCGGGCAGAGAAAGAGCTGCCGTAGTCAGCGAGTACTCAATGCGAGGTCTAGAGCGATTCCAATGTAATTATTTTAGTTTTTATTTATAATGTGATGTGAAAAATAAATAATGATCCAATTCTTTTGGAGATTCATTTAAATATAGTGGCCAGCGA
This sequence comes from Salticus scenicus, assembly GCA_963930645.1. Lineage (NCBI taxonomy): Eukaryota > Metazoa > Arthropoda > Arachnida > Araneae > Salticidae > Salticus > Salticus scenicus. The sequence goes on from OZ005653.1 coordinate 340,768,225, forward strand.
AGCGGGCGTAGCCTGCTAGTTTTTAATTAATTATACAAGAAAATTGGTAAGTAAATCTTAATTCTAAAAACTATGCACGAAGTAAAATGCAATACGTTAATGACTAAAGTTGCATTCCGCCAACATGAACTAGAATAACGTAAATTAATTCCATTGATTTATTCTAACACTACTATTTCCCCTATACTGGCTGTTGCTTAAATGTCTGTGGTATTGCAAAATGCTTCTAATTTGCATGTCATCTTTAATAATTTAAACTTTTAATAAGTTTATAACCACGATTATAATATACATCCATTCGCGATTCGTGTAGATATTGGCCTTAACTGGATTAACTAATCAACCAAGTTATTAAAGAAGGAAGGTCAACTAAAATAGAATCCAGTATTGCATATATATTTATAGATGATATTAAGTTTTGGTAAAACATGATTTTAAAGAAATAGACAGCTACTACGGTGGAATGCAAACATACACTACATGAATTTGAAGGTCATTCTAATGTCATTTCAAAGTGATATATTTCCGTGGTATCTAAAATATCTGAAATATTTTTTTTTTAAATCAGTTCAGTTGGATTTTTATTGGGAAGTCGTATGCGACTTTTTTTCTCTTTTTTTTTTCTTTTCTTTTTTTTTTTTTTTCATAGTTAATTTAACTTGATTTCAAAGAATTTTTTATATACAGGGTTTAGCAGTAGCCCCATTTTAAACAAGTAATTTCTTTTTACTTCGATAACATACAGTTTTTTATTGAAAGCTTTGTTTTGTTTGACACATTTTCAAACTGAAGATTTATGAAGGTGCCATGAACTATGAACATTATATCCTGGCTACTGCTTTCAAATTAAAAAAATAACAAAGATTCCCTCACAACTATGATTAACCCTTTGATAGCGCAAGGTAATTGGGATCAATTAATGTAAATTACACTGCCAAAGGAATTCACGAACAAAATTAAAATAAAAGAAATTGACGACCTTTTCTACTATGTTATAAAAGTAAAATTTTGCTAAAAAATTTCTGGGATGAATTTTTGCAGTTGGAACTTAATAATTGCGTCCTCGCAGCGAGGACAGTGCGCCGCATAGGGTTAAGAGCATGCAATACCTATCCTCGTCGACAACCAAAGCCCATGTTATTCCATGGGGAAATTGGTTTATAGAGTGAACCATTACATACACACACACAAAAAAAAAAAAAAAAAAATCCGTTTTCACGTTGACAAAATTCATTACCATCAGTTTTGTTTTCGTTTTCTAAAAATTAATATTTTTACTTTTGGAGCTAAAGAAAACGAAAAATGCACTTAGTTAATTTTTCGCATTTTTACACTAAAAAAATGAAATATTTAAAATTTAAAAATTTCAATTTTTGAAAAGCGAGAATCAATTTAATGGTTGTGGATTTTCTGAATGGGAAACCGAAACAGTGATCAAACACCAGAAAGGAAAACCAGAATTAATAAACATAGAAACACACAAACTACAATAAAAAGTAGGAACAGAGGTCTCCACGGCGCCAACTTTCTCCAAAATCTCTGTAAGACCATTTTGTAACAAATTAAATAGTTAAAACGAAGATAATAATTACTGCAAAAAGAAAAATTAAAGCGAAAACCATGAAAGATTTAATAATTAATAAATAAACACAGTATTGATATTACCATAATAGAGAAATTGATATGGAATAAAATGAGATTAAAGACTATAAATGAGTTGAGAAATTTTAGGGATATAAGCAAATGTATAGGAAACAGTTCATATTGTTTAAAGATATGCATTAAAATCAATTTCAATTAAATATAACAATTTAACTATCATCTTAACACTTCCATTAATTATTTTAGTTTTTTTTAAAAGTACAATTGCTGTATGAAATACATAGAATCAATGACTAAGTATACTGAAATGCAATAATTCTATAAACTAAATTTCCCCGTAGAATAATACGGGTTTTAGTTGACGATGAGGATAGGTATCGTATGCTTTTAATTAGTAAATTCATTAAATACGTGAAACTTTTCTATTTTAAAAATGACGATAGAAATATGGGTAAATGAATGAGCATAAAAAAACAATTGAATTTTTCTATATTAAAAATTGCAAAGGACTTCTTCGTAAGGTAAGTAACTTAGATATAAGTAACATAATCAAATATAAAAATTAGTGTTTAAAAAATAAAGTTTTCTCCAATAATCAAGTTTTCTGTGCTTCTAAAAATATTTTTGAGAGTATTTTTGGAATTTTCACCCACATTTTAATGACTGCTTATATAAGGTTAATTCGACAAAAAACAGATAAAATGAGTTAATAACAGAGTTGAATAGGGTATAAAAGGACTATAAAATATACAATAAAGTATATATATATATATTTTTTAGAGCCATTTATAGCGATAAATTCTGGAGATAAAACTAAAATTTTAAAATTATAGTTGATTCGATTATAATAAAATAAAATAGATAAGTAAATAAAACCAGAAGTCCATTGGGGAGAGCAAAAGAAGGAAAATAAATGCTGTGCTTGTGGATACGATAAATAATTATTATTTCTTTAAAATCCAAAATATTTGAAATCTATATATAAGATATATCGTTTTTCGAAAAACGCCCACTCTCCTTGAAAGCTAAACGAAAATGTTTCTAAGCAAAATCACAAATTACCGTTAATCATTTTATTCTAAACGAATTTAATTATTCACTCTTCGTACATTTTTCTTGTTTTCCTCTTTTTTCTTTTCTTTTAAAGTTTTTTGTATCTTTAGACTAACTGAAAATAAAAAAAAAAAAAAAAAAAAAAGAAAAAACTCTGCACCTCTCCATTGCATCAAGTTTAAAAAATATTAAAAATAGAATTGAGTGAAAACATGCGAAGGAAATTTTAAGAAATTAATATAGTAACTGTTGCTACGGAACGCAATAGTTACCACATGTCTTTACATGGAAGAATAAAAAGAAGAAGCCCTCTCGTCTAAATTATTTTCTGTTTTGTACAGAATTTTATTTCTATTGCTTTTATAATAGAAATGGGTTTCGGTTTCTTTTTTAAAGTATATTTTTATTCCTCATAAGATGTTTTGCAGCCCATTTACAGGTAACCTCAGAGAAGAATATTTATAAATAGTTTTTTATAACACATGTAATATTTTTATACACCTCGTGATTCGAGACTTAATACAATTTTTTATTATCTTTTTCCAAACTTTTATTCATGACTAAATCCTCGTCCGTTCCCCTTTAGCTTCGGAGTCACAACATGCCCATTGTTCCCGAGAATGGACAAGTAAAGCTCCTTTTTCGTGTTTTACCTGTTCTAACGAAAGGTATAAAGAGAATCGACAATGCAATTTGTTAGAGCGATCTGATTGACCGCAAAGATAGAAAGGGGAGGGGGAGGAATGACTGTTTTAACTGTCACATTAACCGACATTTTTCCTTCTGCTAGCTGGGAAAGATTAAATGTCGTTTGCATACTGACAACGTTTCAAAATGTAGTCTTATTTCTCAAAGTATTTTCCGTATTACAGACGTATAATTTCATTAACATTCGGATAAAAGTGAATACGGTGTGAAATATGTAATAAAAACCCTTAATAACGTTAGTGTATGATGATGATGATCTTGTCATCTATACTAATATATAAAGTTTGTTTTTTGCATGTGGAGGGTAACCTCTGGAACTACTGAACCGATTAAAAAAAAAAAAAAAATCACTAATCATAAAAAGCTACACTATTCTTGAGTGTTACAGGCTATAATTAATTTTGATAATATAATTTTTTTAATTCGAAATTTCAAAATTTTAATTAAAAGTTCCATAAAAGCCATGAAAAAATGACGTATTCAGTATTTAGCTAATGCCACTAGGAAAATAAAAATAAAAATACCCGTTCTTTTTCTTTTTAATTTCTTTCTTTTCTTTTCTTCTTCTTCTTTTTTTTTTTTTTTTTTTTTTTTTTTTTTTTTCTTGGCATGAAAAGAAATATATTTAACTAGCAAACCCGTGCGAAATATTCGCATTTTATTTCTTTTCTTATTTACCTTTCAAATTTGAAACTCATAAATGTTGTACCAATTTCACCAGCTAATTAAAATTTTAATTGACCAGAAGCCAAATTATTAATAAAACGAAATCAATATTTTACAATAGTGAAACCAAAATCATCCGAAAAAAAGTTTCCAAATAAAATTCATGGTTCACGACCCAATTTTCATACTTCCACAGGCAGTACAGTTTTAATATAGGACTCCCACGACGCCTTTTAAATTTTTGTCGTCATGTTGAGAATGACTTTTTGTTAATTTTGGTATAAATATATATATATTTTTTAAATAAATAAATAAACAAAATAAAATAAACTAATTCCTATTTTGATTATATTTTTTATGATTGTGTTTTTTAGTCAATTTATGACACAAAAGTTCATATTCTGTATATATCTTTAAAATATTGCTAGGTTTAAAATGACGCTTGCAAAGATTCTGAAGAAACAACTGACTAAACATAACATAACTAAACATACATTTTTTTAGTAAAATAATCTCATCAGACAAATGTCGTCATTTTTTCTTAGTCCATTGAGTCTGCGTGCTTAAATATTGTTCATGTATAAATATAATTTTTTTGATCCTCGCGTATCGTATCGTTCCAGACAAAAAATTATTGAAACTGGTCCACGTTAGAGAAATATTATATAGATTATTGTGCGTAAATAATAAAACTGATGTAAAGCTTTGAGAAAAATTAAACTTGCGCACTGCTGCTAGAAAGCATCACGTTTGTTTTTATCCAAAACAATTCTTAAACAAACAAACAAAAAAAAAAAAAAAAAAAAAGGACGGGGGACTATTAGTCTCAATCTATGGATAAAACGTTGTCGCCAGTTTTACGATGGTTGGACATTTATCGAAATCGAAAATTTATCGAAAATATAGTTGAATAATTTGAAATCAATGTTATATATATATATATATATATATATATATATATATATATATATAAACTAATAGTCCTCCGTACTAAACTAAATTCTGCTTGTGCCAGGATTTCATCAAAATCTTTTTTTTTTTTTTTTTTTTTTTTTTTTTTGAAAAAAAAAAAAAAAAAAAAGAAAGAAAGGAAAATTAATAATAATCAGTATCGAAAAAGTTGAAGAAGCCCTTTTTTAGACAGAAATACATAATTTATTTTAAGTTTTAGTTGTTGCCAAAAAAGTTTACGAGTTGATTTTAAATTTTTTTGAAATGAAAAGAAATTCACGCGTAAATATTAAAATTGATATAAAACTTCGTGAAAAATTAAACTTGCAGGGTAAAATGGACGTCATTATAGCTCTAAAGGTATTTATTATTATTATTATTATTATTATTATTATTTTAAATAATGGTTTAAAATTTTATCTTTGTTAAACAAAATGTTGTTTTTCATATTTCAATGGCGCTATAATTTGACGGTTGTAAAATCAGTAACAGTGAAATATGAATTTTCATACTCTCTTCTTGAAACGCAAAAATTATGAATAAAATATAAGGGCAGTTGTTACATTTGTACAATACTTATGTAAAATATAAAGCATTTTTCAGGCCATTTGTTTTATTTTTGTATAGGTTACCATAAATACCCGAAATCCGTTTTTACGCGTAATTACTAGTAAGAACGCGAAGTATCTTCTATCATACGTAATTTCGCCTTCTTACTAGTGAAAAACGGGTTATTACTACGAAGGTTAAGAAAAAAGCGAATTAAAATTTCAATTCGGCTATTTACTGAAACTTTCAGAGAAACCCCGTTCTTAGTACATATATAAAAGTAACTTCTCGACGCAACTTGTATTATTATTATTATTATTATTATTATTACTGAAATTACACCAAAATGTACATGACACTTAAGTTATGTTTCATCGTTTGCAAAATCATAAAATGAATACTGTAGCGCGCCTATGCTACAAACCCAGCGCCCCCTAGTGACCTGATTGCCAAGAGGCCCAAAAAGAACATTCTAGAGAAGGGAAGTGACTGTGAATGTAATGCGTGGTCGACGTTTGCCGCTATGGCTAACGACCACAAAAACACATCATGTAGGATCTGGAACTCTTTTTTCTTACTATTTAATCAAATCCATTTAACTTCCCCCTGTATATAGTTCCTTTTGTTTGTGTGTTAAGTGTGTAACTTTTAAATGTAAAATAAATAGTGTTACACTAAATCAGCCTCATTATTGAGTTCCGAACCTACAAATTGGCGCCCAACTTCCCTTCTCTGGAATGTTCTTTTTGGATCTCTCGGCAACCGGGTCACTAGGGGGCGCTGGGTTTGTAGCATAGGCGCGCTACAATACTCTTAATTAATTAGAATAAAAAATTACGTATTAACACACAAATACACAATACAGATACATTACGCATTTACATATTAATGAGGTGAAAAGTTTCGGATTTGTTTCACGGTCCGTAAAATAACTTAAGTTTAGAATTTACATATTATTGGTATGCAAGATGTACTAAAATATTCCCGAAACTACATTCTATACAATGAATTGATATCTCTTATGATAATTAAATATTTTCCTTATTTATAATGATTATTTCATTAAGAATTTGATAAATTTTTGCCTTTTTTCATATGTGCATGCTCTTTTTAAATATTTTATTCAAAGGCATTTCTATACATAATTAATTCACTCTATTGAGTGCAAATTTGGGAGCACATATTATAACTTTCCAGATACGTCACTTTTAAATTGAATTATTTCACGGATCATGAAAAATCACTGAAATACTTTGATACACTAATAATTTGCAATATTTTTTTATTGTAGTTCAATACTTTTCGAAAATCTGAAACAAGTGTTACACCACTGTTTTATTTGCTAAAAATAGAGTTTAAAAGTTAAAAAGTGGCGAAGCGGTTTTTTAAGCGCTTCCAATTTCCTTTTTCTTTTCTTTTTCTTTTTTTTTTTTTTTTAATTTTTATTTATAAAGTGATTTGAAATAGGATGACTAATATTTTTTGAAAATTCCTTTAAATATAGTGACTAGCGAACCAGGCAAAGCCTGCTAGTATATACTCAATAATAATTTGATACAGTTTTCTGTTGCACAATTCATACAAATATCACTGCTCGGCCGGAAAATTGCCTCTCACACCATTTCAGCATATTCATACGTAAAATGACCTCCTGAATCCAAATAAGGCACCCATTTTGCCCTATCACCCACCGTTTTTTTTTTAGGAATGACCCCCTATTTTTATTACTTTTCGGTGATTTTGTGGCTATAAGTTTGATTTTTAGGAAAGGGGGGGATTATTTTAACTGTTAAATATCTTCTGAGGGGCTACAGAGTTGGAAAATTCAAAAGCATGGACATTTGCAACAAGGGATTTTTTTTTTTTTTTTTTTTTTTTTTTTTTTTTTGGGGGGGGGGAATTTGCCACTGAAATTATGCATTACATATCTTATATATTTTTAATCTGTTATTAATGTTATTTTTTAAACTTTATATATATATATATATATATATATATATATATATATATATATATATATATATATTAGGTGTTAAATTAATTCTTTTTCATTCTTCAAATCAAATTCATGGTCATAAAATTATCAACAGTGATAAAAATTGGGGGAGGGGGTGGTGTTTCTAGAAAACGGTGGGTGACTGGACAAAATGAGTCATATTCAGATTCAGGAGGTCATTTTACATAAGAATCAGCAAGAATGGTATCAGAGCTCGATTTTTTTTTCTCTTGCAGAGCAGTGTATTTTGATTACTAATACAGTACCAGCAACAAGAAAAAAGATAATAACGGAATAAAAAAAATATATTTTTACATTTATTTTTTATTCTTCTATTGAATCAAAATTATTATTATTATCTCAGTTTTAATGGATATTTCTTTTATGTTTATTTAATTATTTCTTTTAGATTTCTATTTCCTTTCTGCCTATCAGATAAATAAATAATATGCTTCAAAACACACGATAAAATAGATATTTGTTAAATATTTTGCTTTGTTGTATACAATATTTTCCAAAATGCAGTGTGTATCTCAATCGCTATTATATATCTTTCAATACTGTGCAGGTGAATAAAATGCATGTAACTTTTTTTTTAACAATTATTAAAAATAAAACGATTGATTTTAGATATTACAATATATGCATTAACGAAACATTTATAAATCATTTGTTATAATATTCATTTATTTAGGTTCACTAAACTGCCAAAACTTGAGAATGGGATATTTAAAACTGTTCTTATACGCTAATGAGTTACACCGTTGTTAAAACGGGATTTTTAGTTGTTTTTTTTATACCTAACAAATGTTTAGAATAGTGAATGGATATAAATATACAGTCGAAGCTCGTTAACGTGAATCTGAAGGGAGCTAAAAAATTTGTTCATGTTATCAGTAACTAATCTTCATATAACTAAACTAATCTTCATATTGACGGGGATTGTAGAAACAGTTCATGTTAAAAGTAATTCACGTTAACGAGGTTCGACTGCATATAAATTCATTTATCTAAGCTAAATTTGAAAAAATTTAACAAGAGTTTGAAACAAAATTTACAAATTTTGATACTTTCTATCTAGTTTTTGAATGTTGATCGCGTGCGCATCAATGTCGGTTTTGTGCAGTTTTATTATTCATGCAATAATGCTCAAAATTTATTGAGGAAATATACCAATTAATATGTTTGGATAATTCTTTTTTGTATGGTGAGTAGAAAAATGAAAGATTGAAACCGCTACTAACAAAATATTTTTTATCCATTTAATTAACATTCCGTTTCTTTACGTAGACATTTCTTCCCTTAAAAATCATTTTTACTTTCTGTGTTTATCGAGAGAAAATATTGGATTCGGGAAAATTTTCGAACTCCAGTTTTGGATGAATTTACACATTTTGGGATGTCTTGAACACGATTTGACTGTTTTTAGAAAATGTCTCTCTGTGTGTGTGTGTACATCACAAATTTTGCGGACACTGTATCTCCCGAACCAACAAAAAAAATTTAAATAAACTTGGTATTTAGTTGGACCCTGACATAAACTGGTGGTGATTAGATTTGGGGATCCATCGCTCAACAGGTGGCGCTGTGATCTCACTTTTTCTAAATTTTTAGCATGGCAGTATAGGACAAAATTTCGTATAAATGTACATAATAAGAGTTATTTTTAACGTGTGATTGTAAAATTAGCATGTATTATTGATAATAGTAGTAGTTAACTAGGAAAAAAAAGTTTGTGCATGTGGGAGCATCGCTTCCCTCCGTGGGTGTGTGCGTGTGTATGTGTGAATTTTCTATATGGGTATCTTTCAAAAGATCTCGTCAGTAACTTTAAAACGAATGGTTGAACCATATTTCTGTGATAATTTCAAACAAAATTATCGATTTCTTTAATTTTTTAATAATAATAATAATAATTATATATATATACACTAAGCGACAAAAAAAAAGCCGCACTGCAAAAAAATTGACTTATACCTTTTTTATTTGTAATAACTTTAAAATTAATGTTTGAAACAAATAAAACTGCCTTGTTTGCATAATACCAAAGGCATGAAATGATACCTATGTACATTTTCGATTTAATAATTCACTTTATTGCACTTTACGAAGTACTTTTTAAAAATCTGCATAAAACTTTCTTTTTGAACATAATGCAATAACCATACACTTTGCATTCTATTGTTATTTATTATATGAAATAAACAAGTTATATTTTAATGTATGAAATAAAACTATTTATTTGTTAGATATAAACAATTTTTTGTTAAAAATATGTATTCTGCATTGGGTTAATTCCACCTTTATATGGAATTATTGCATTAATGCGCAATGGCATAGTTTTATACAGTGTTTTAATATAAATCTCAGAAATGTCAATGTGCCAAATATCACAAATAATTTTTTCGAGTTCTGGCAGAGTTATAGGCTGCAAATTTCGAGTCCTCTCTCCTCTCCCCCGCCATTTTATAGGCGAAACATTTTCGAGCGGATCGCGATTTTGACTATTTCCATGCCTGGTAAAGAAGAAATTCTACTATATCCTTTGTGGTATTTAACTTAAAGTGAAAAAATATATGATTACTTACAAAATTATAGGTTCTCATGGGAATGTATAAGAAATTTTGACAATTTGAAGTGAATAAACTTACCACAGACGCCGTGTAGTAAAGTGCCTTATTATCTTCAAATGCTGTTTACGGAAATGTCCAAGATACCTCCAAAATAGTCGGTCAGGCACCACTTTTATGAAGATTGTGTTTTATTTCGAGTTAATTGATCCTTTGAGCATAAAAATTTTCCCGAGTGTTTGAAAAGTTATGCACCTCCGTACCATAATGTACGGAGAATGTGTCCCTATTTTAAAAGTGCGATTTTCATTAAGTCGGTTATACTTTCGTTGTCAGATTTGCTTGTATTATTTAGCTCGAAATAAGTTAAACTTGACTCATCAAAGAGAACCAGTTCAGCCGAATAATTAACTAATCATTTTTTAATTTTTTTAGCCAACTGAGCTCTTGCTTTCCTACTTCTTTTCACTAAGAATGGAATTTTTTCAAATTTTCTGTCATTAAAACCTGCTTTGTTTAATAGTTGTTGCACTGTAGTTAAAGAAATTAAGCTACTAAACACATTTTCTAAAGCTCTTTTATGTTCTAAATGTAATATAAACCGATTTTATAAGCAATGGCTTTTTAACTTACGGGCATCTCGCTTGGATGAGCAGTGTGGCCACCTAAAACCAAATTTCCAGTTTAAACGGCCAAAAACTTTTATATCTTGCTGAAAACCCTTTTACCAATATTTTCTTAACATTTAATTATTTTGCCATCTCACGTATTAAAATATTTTTAATTTTCATTCAAAAATTAATACTTTTTGTGGCATCGTTAACTGCCTTATTCTTACCATTTTTGAAATAAATTTTAAAATTACAATTTTCCTGACAATTGCATTTTGTTTTTAACACTGGACTCAAAGCTAAAGTGTATGTGGAGGACAACATAGTAAAATCTGTCCGAAAATTTGCCTTTTAAGCGATAAAATTGGCGGTTGTAGAAGGCGAAAAGGAAAACATCCAAGTGCGGCTTTTTTTTTTTGTCGCTTAGTGTATATATATATATATATATATATATATATAATAATTATAAGATAAAAAAAACTTTTTATATACCATGTTTTTAAATTTTCTGTTGAATCATAGCTATAGAACTACATTAGCGCTTTATCAATGCGTATAAAATTTTTAAAGCGATAATGACGTCCATTTTTGTGAGATGCATCATTTAACTTTTTACAATTTTTTAACGTTCACGCTTAATTAAATGTATTTATTTTTATGTCGAAAGAAAATGAACTCATACTTTTTTTTGGCAACAATTAAATTATAGCTAATATTTTAATGGCTATTTTTAAAGCTATTAGGAGGCTATTATTTTCATATTTTAATTAATTAAAAGAAAACTAATCAAAAATTCGAAAATCTGACTTCGAAGTATTGCGTTGTCACCGGGTTCTGAGCTATTCTGAAAATTTAAAATGCATAGCTAGTAGGGAAGTTAGTTTAAAATCGATTGCAAGATTTGTACTGGACAAACAAAGAAACAAGAATCGAAGTTAATAAAAACGTGCTAAAAAATCTCCGTTTTTCTGATGTTGGCACAAAATTTACTTTCTTTCAGCATTTAGTTTTATAATTCTGTCAGATAAAAATCGTCTGCATTTTCCATAAAAAATAATTTTCATAAATAATAATTTAATAAATAATTTGTACTGCGTTAGTTTTATAATATAGAAGAAAGTTTGGTGGTGGCCACAACATACTAGTTTATTTATTTTTATTATTTATTTATTTATTTATTTATTTATTAAAGGGTATGTAAGAATATATTTTCAGTTGATTTTTTTTTTTTTTTTTTTTTTATGAAGCAAATAACGACGTCGTGTGGCGGAGAAATCAACAAAACCAATTTTGTAAAATCTAAATTTTTATGTGATACCCAGGTCCTTACAGTTATACTTATTCATTAAAGTAAACTTGATATTGTTTGTTTTCGTTAGCTGTGACCCTGCTCACCTATGCGCATGCGTGAGGTCTGCATTGATTTTGTTAAAATAGGGTAGAAGCGTAGAAGATGAGAGAATGTTTACATTTTACGAGTGAGAGATAAGTTGCGGTTTCTTTTTTCTTTTTTTTTCTTTTCAGGACATTATTGAATTTTGAGGCGATACTTCTTCGTTATATTCGTATAAAGGCAAAATGCTGATTTTTCCCCCTTGTAATTTTTAAATAAGTGTAGAAGATCAGTTTTATTCTTCGATGCAAAATAAAATCCGTAAACTTAAAAGTAAATGCCTGTTTTCTTTCTTCTTCTTCTTTTTTTTTTTTTCAGTTAAAATTATTTTTATTTGCTTACTTGATCTCTAAATTCGTACTATATCTGTCATACCTGAACACTTGTTTCATGCACTGATTATAGTAGTAAATTAATTAAAAATGACTTAAATTAGGTAAAATTTACATAATTCATTAATAAAAGAAGAGAAAAAGAACAACGTTTACAGTAGACTTTACCTGTAGTAAAAGTAATATATTTTTTTCTTTTAAATTATACTGCTAAAATAAAAATACCATATTTTTGGATTTCTATTTTACAGAAATTTACAGAAAATCGTATTTAAATCAAATCATTAGATTTTTTTATCATGATTATTTTACACCTTTTATTTTAAATAACTTTAAATTTGCGTAAAAAGGTAAAATAAATATTGAAGACTCATAAAAAGAAAACGAACACGTGTAGAACGAAAAGCGCATTTGGCTAAGTGCCCATCTCATTCAACGCATCACCCCTTTTCCGAGTAGGATCGTTCCGCGAGAGGTAGACATGGTTTACGAAAACGGACAGTACACTAGCAGAAAAAACAAACAAACAAACAAACAAAATAATAATAATAATAATAAAATGTTATTTTATCATTAAAGCGATATTATTATGCATTTGAAGATAGATCTAATGGTTTTCACATATATGCCCTCAATACTTAGAAAACAACCTAAAAATTTATTATTATGTGTTTTTTAAAAAGAAAGAGTATGTTAAAGCAATAGCTTAGAGAATGTATATTCTGATTCTGTTGATCAGAGGTTTAACAAGATCAATTTTTAATAACTATTTATTATTACGGAATAAAAACGTAGGAACACTATTTTTTTTTTAAATTTATTTTTACTGAATATTTAGTATGATCGAACTATTAAAATAAATAAATAAAGCCAATCAATATCAAAAGAAAAGTCATTATTTAAGAATTTCTCGAAAAATAATTTATGCATTTTATTATATTTTATTTTGACAAAATTTTTTTAAACTCCAAACATTCAGCAGGAATATATATATTTTTTAATTATATCGTTTATTGTATTTAATTGAACAATTTAATTGGCAATTAAACAATATGATAAATAGAAACAATAACAAAAATAACAAAAGAGAAGAAAAGAAAAAGGGTAAAAGAGAAAAAGAAGAAAGAAAAATATATCAGAGAAAAGTCAGAATGAAAAGAATAATAATAAAAATTCTTAAGGAAAGTTTTAAAATAAAATGAAAGGATTTGTATATATATTATCACTCTTATAATACAAGTTCAATTGAATTAATTCTTAGTATATACTTTTTGATCAACTCAGCTTTTGGATTGCTGGAAGCATCTCAATTCTTAATGTGTTTTGCATCATGATTTAGCATGTGACGGGTCGATTATAATTATTTCTGATAATTTTCCTTTGGCTATTTATTTATTTTTCATTACTTTTTTGATTTTCATTACTTTTTTGAAATTTAAAATTTATCGTATGATAGAGCGTACATGATTGTATTTTGGCTTAACACACCTACTATAGGTTTCGAAATCTTGCGATATTTTTACTCTGTGAAGAATGTACGTTCCTTGATGAGAAATTCTTCTATTTTTGAGTATTTTTCCATTTGTAATTAAATTTTTTATTGTTCTTTTTTATTTTTTATTTTTTTTTTCGTTAAAGATTTGGGCATGTATGAACATTCCTTTTTGTTTTCAATATGCTAATTCTAAGACAGTGCGTCCCAAGAGTTTATAGACAACTTTTTTTTTTTTTTTTTTTTTTTTTCTTTTTATGTAAGAGCTAATTAAACGAGTAAGAAAGACGAAATAAATTATGTAAATATGTATTGACGTAATACAAATAATGAAATACTTAAAAAACTTTAAACACACATAAATTTAATATAAAAAAATAAAACGAAAATAATGCTGTCCCAAAAATATATATACAACCGGTGTTAAAAGCTGATTGAAGTACTAATCTTTAAATTTGCATATTCCAAGGTTATGTGCTTATGAGGTAATAGTTTTCTGAGATAAAAGCGAAGCTGTCTTTCTTTTTTTGATGCCTCACAACGTGCAGTTTTCCAATAATGAAAATTTGAAAATTTATTGTTTCAAAGCTCGTGGAATGAAAGTTGTGGACATTTCTAGAAAAAATGGACGCAGCAGGGCTGGTATTTACAATATTCTGTCAAAAGGTGACAATTTTGAAACAAAATCACGTTCTGGGTGACCAAAGAAAACAACTAAACGACAAGACATAGAGATTTTCAGATTAGCTCCAACCCAGAACCTGTCTGTACGGTCAATTTCTAGAGAGATGACCGTTCCAGTATCAAAATTCACGGTGCATCGACGGCTGCAGGTAAGTAAATTGCTTGCTTATCGCAAAAAGCGTCGTTCACCAAAGTTGACAAAACGGCATAAAGACGCTCGTATTTAGTGACCTCGAAATCATGTGAATTGGACATATGAATGGTTGAGTGTTCTGTTTAGTGATGAACGGAAGTTCAATTTAGATGGCCCCGATGGTTTGAAATATTACTTATTCGATATTCGCAAGGAACCACAAACTTTTTTCAGCAGACAACAAGGAGGGGGTTCACTCATGGTGCGGGGAGCATTTTCCTTTTAAAGAAACTATCGTCACTACCGATATTGTTTTTTTAACGGTCGCCAATGATCTGAAGATTACCAGAAAATGCTAGAAGTACGGTTACTTCTATTTGGAAATTTGTCAAGAGGGGAAGAATGGATATATCAGTAAGACAATTGCTCCATTCACGTGTCAAACTCTACAATGCAATGGTTTAGACAAAACCAAGTAACTGTTATGGACTGGCCAGCCCTAAGTCCTGCCCTGAACCCAATGGATAACCTTTGGGGAATATTTGCTATTGACGTATATGCTAATTTCGTCAATTTGCATCAGTTCAAGATCGAATGCTGCAAATTGAAAGAAGTTGGTTTTCTCTAAAGCCAGAAATTCTTCAAACTATTGTTTTGAGTATGCCTGATCGAGTTTTTGAAGTGATTAGGAAAAATGGCTCAAAAATTTGAATGTTAAAGAAAAAATAATGAGTTTTCTATAAACTTTTGGGACAGTAAATTTTCAGTTTTAGTTTCTATCACAATGTCTGTGATTGTAATATAATATTTTTGTATAATATCATTATTGTCTTGATGTTACTTATAATTAAAAATGATTTTGAAATCTTTATTCATTTTTTTCAATGATAAAATAAAGAAAAAATCGTTGTCTATAAACTTTTAGGACGCACTGTATGTTGATTAATGTCGTTTGTGGAATATTTCTGGTTCATTAAAAGTATTGTGGATTAATTCATATTTTTTTTAAACTTTCTGAGGATTTCTGTTTTGGATCTTATGGACAAATTTGGCATTGGATCATAAGTTTCTTTTGCATTCTACGATTTTGGAACATAAACTTACATCTACATATATACATTTCTATAAAAAAATTTTAGAACTGAAGTATCACTGAATCTTTTTGGACATCTTGTTCGCCTCTTCTTCTTAGTTATAATTGCTTTGTACGATATTCCGAAAATATATTACTGAATAGCAGATTTACTTAAATTTAACCTTTCTATGATTTGTTAAAAAAAAAAAAAAAAAAATCCATTCTTGCTGTTATAAATGTCATATGTTTTCTAACATTATGTAAAACCTGCCATTATATCATCTATCTATCTACCTATCGTATAAGAAGTGAATATATATATTTAATATAAGAATTGAAAACTATAAAACAAGGACAATAAGATGGTAATTAATTGAAATAACGATAACATGGAGCAGAGGCCATAATGGCTTAAAACGGATGGAACGGGTGGTTAAACAGGTTTTACTGGCGCCAAGCTTTTCCCAAAACCTCTGTAAGACCATACGATAAGAAAGAAAAAGTTAAGATGAAAATTTTTTATATTATTAGTGATTTTGTTTTTCATTATTATTATTAGTGATTTTTTTACTTTCTCTTACCCATAAGGTAGAGAAAGTATTGTTTTTGGGTCAAATTTTCGAAAGCGAGATTTTGTTATATTTACATGTTCTGAGGTCCCCTGAATACCAAAATCATGTTTTTAGCAAATGGTCTGTGTGTCTGTGTGTGTGTCGGTCTGTTATCAGCATATCTCAAAAACAAATTACGGCAGAAAGTTCAAACTTGGTATTCTAAATGTGTATCATATAGGTATGCTACAGTAAGCTTTTCGTTAAGATCAAGCAAATGGTTCGTGTACAGGGACAATCAAGAGAATTCTAATACATTACGTCTATGGGGGAAATTGCAGATAAGTAGAGTTTAACGTCTATATACTGCACTAAACCAAATGAAATGAATATATATTGTTTATAATAGAGATAGTTAACTGGGAAAAAAAATTGTGTATTTAGGGGCCTCGCCTCCCCCCCTGGGGGGGGAGACCCCCTCGAGGGGAGTAAATTTTCATGATGGGTATCTTTCAAAAGAGCTCGCCAATACCTTTAAAACGATTGGTTGAACCATCGATCTGCGATAATTTAAAACAAAGTTATCGATTTTTTTTTTACTTTTAACAAAAAAGAAAAAAAAAAAAAAAAAAAAAAAAAAAACTTAGGAAAAAAATCGTATTTTTCTTTTTTTTCTTTTTAAATATTGAGAATAAAATGGACTTTTTTTTGGATATTTGGTGTTATACTACTTCTCTAATATGGAAATCGTCTGCATTATCATAAAAGATAATTTTTTTAAATATGAATTTTAATAAATTATTTTTTAAAAACAGAATTATTTTTTAATAACCGAATTAAATTCTATATAAGTGTAGGTGCATCAGTGAAACGGGGGGTTGAGGGGGGCGGCAGCCCCCCTCACACAGAACTAATTATCACATAAAACTCTTCAGAAGCCTAATATGAATTGTTTAACACAGGTTTACATAACAGTACTCGTTATCTTACCTTTTAATCTGCAACCTGTATTTATGTATTAAATTTCAGGGTAAGAGAAAGTCGTGTGAGTGACACACCAGATTTTTTTAATTATTATAAATACAGTCGAACCTCGTTAACGTGAACACTGTTAACGTAAATTTCTTTTAACATGAACTGTTTCCACAACCCTCGTGAAAATGAAGATTGCTTTAGTGATATGAAGATTCGTTACAGATAGCATGAACTACTGATAACATGAACAGAATTTTTATCCCCTTTGAGATTCACGTTAACGAGGTTCGACTGTATTTATAAACCAACATCATATGAACTAAATCATACATGTATATATGATTGAAAATAATTATTGATATTTATAATTCAATTTTATTTAACCTAAATCAAACATTTATATTATAATTTAAAATATTATCTTTTCTATACAGCTATACTTAATGATGACATATATATATGTATATATGCGTGTGTGTACATATATATACTTTCTTTTCCAAACTCATGTTTACAAATTCGTTACAAAACTTATACTGGGCCATTTCAAATACATTTTTACTTTCCGAACATGTACTATGCAAAGAAATTATTCTAATCATAAAAAAAATGTCGACAATGAGATTTTGGTGTATCGATATATTTTGAGGTCTCCTGAATTTAAGTTTTCTATTTTAACACAAATATATGTACGCGTGTATGTGTGTATTTGTGCATGTGTGAGAGAGTGAACACTATGGCGTATAAACACTTCATCCGATTAAGCTCAAAGTTGTCAGGTATGTTATAGGCCCATATCGCACGAAATTCACAGATTTTCATGAGTTTGGGACTTATACTAGTCTCGTTATAGGGACACACAGAAAAATTCTTTATCATTACGGCCTATGAAATCGAAGTGCGCTAGCGTCAAAGTTCTACATTCAATTAAGATCAAATTCAGAAAGCCTTTTTGAGTTAGATCATCTTGGTAAGAACTATACAGATTTTCATGTGTGTATTAATTACACTCCTTTTTCAAGAATACAAATCAGAATACTAGCACATTGGTTAGTTGGTTGGTTTTTACATCGCACTGGTGCTGCGCAATGGGTAAATGGCGATGGCCTGGGACTCACCTCTAGAGGTGGTCCGGAGACATACCATCATAATTTTGATCCTCCACGGAAGGGATGGCACTCCCGCTTCCCCCCAGAGTCATCTATGGAGTCAAAATGTTCAAAGTCTGTTTTAGTAAAATAAAATTGTTTGAAAAAAAAAAAAAGATATATGTTACATTGCCTTGCTATTATATACTAGTTATGGAAAATAATGTGCGTGCAGTTTTTTACCAGGAATCACGAAAAATGTACAGATATTGTGTCGTAATGTAAATAATTATTCGAAGTTTATTTATAGGGAATGAAACGTATGTATTTTAGAATTTTTCCATAGAATGGTAGTTACTGGAGATTGCGTGCTTACTATTTATATTCTTTTATAGGGATCTACAAAAGAAATTAAATCAGTTATATTACGGTCAGTTACACAAACGCATAGATTTTGAGTGAAATGCTCGAAAAAGTTTTTATGATTTTTATTTTTGTTTATTTACTAAAACATTCATAAATAAACATAGCAGAGAGAAAAAAAATAATAAAAAGAATTCTTTGTATTATTTATTTTTAGTGATTTTTTTTAGGTATAAAATTTCAAAAGTTGTAACAAAATAATAATAATAATAAATAACAATAACAATAACTTTTAACAGTACACATGAATTTTCAACATAAATGAAATTTTCGTAAAAAAAAAAAAAAAAAGAAAAAAAAAGAAAGAAAGAAAGAAAGGAACATGTGTAGAGATTCCAGAAAAAAAAAAAAGGTCCAGAATTTAATAAATTAATGATTTCTACATTAATCTGAAGTTTAAACTGTTAAATTCACATACTTCAATAAATGTTACATAAATCAAGATTTACTTTAGACCGTTAGAAGTATTCCATAAATTTAATAAATAAATAAAAAAAATGTTTAATTTATTTCTTTTAAAAAACAAAATTTTTCATTTTTTATGATAATGTAAGGGTGTTGCGGATGCTTAATTGTACGTTCGAATGTGCCATGAGACAAGATAGTTTAAGAAAACCTCGTTTAAAGTCATCTTTCAGCATTCTGATATTTCCAGTGTTCCAATTAGTTTTGAAAAATCGTAATTCATAAAAATATATGCTCAGTGTATATTTACACAATTAGGGGTGGGGTAATTATCGTCCCTGACTTCCACCACACGGTAGGACACGGGCTCGAATCTCAGGCAAGGGCTGTTATGGCCACCCATTGGATTGGGTGCCCCATCCCAAATGTCCATCGATTCAAAAATAAGTATGATATTAAATGCATTTAAGACGGATGCTGGATGTCGATTCTTTATGCTTAGATTCACTCAAAAAAAAAAAAAAAAAATAATAATAATAATAAATAAATAAATAAGTAAATATATAAATAAAATAAGAATAAATAAATAAATAAAATAAAGAAGAAGAAGAAGGTTTTCGGAAGTAAAACTTGAATAAGTAAACAAATTCTTTTGAAATATTCTGGAAGTCAGTGAATTATCTGGAAGTAGTGATATAAAATATCAGACTTTTAATCATGAACGAAAAAAAAAAAAAAAAAAGTATAAAATAGAAGAAATTCTCATAGAATTTTATTATTATTATCATTATTATTATTATTTGGGATAAAAGTGATTAATTGAATAGATTATTATTGTAAAAACTCATACGCAAAAACAGGAATCAACTTCTGAGGTTAATAGGTACAACTTCGCACACCACACTCCCTTCACCCTCTCAAAAATAAGACAATTCATTAATTTCTTAATAAAATTAATCGGGCCGCAAAAGGTTATCCTTACAAAAAGTAATTTTTGTCGAACTCCATGGAAATATCCAAAGCACTGTTTTTCTCTTTTTTTTTTACGACGAGACTTTTAAAAATTTACAAGCTACTTAAGGATAATGGACAGAACCAGACGAAAATTACTTTTATTTGACTGCCAAGAATATAAAATAACAAATCTCATTTTATTTTTATATAGAACAAAGTCATCGAAATATTTCGCCGAAATTCATGAACTTCTATAACTTTATCACAGGGTTCTTATATTTCTTAATTGAAGGTACACACAGCATTTGCAATAAATAACGATAAACATCGGAAATGTCTTATGCCACTCGTGTCAACACGTGACTACAGTATGCCTCATTCACAGATGACCCAATTTTGAATGGTAAAAAAAGGAAAGAAAAACGCAATTGGCCTTTAGGTATACGATAAAAATGCGAAAAAAAAATTACTCACCCGATGCGACGAGAGCGGCGAATAACGGAATGAAGAGGATCATCCTTCTTAGCAGCGGCATCTTCACCAGAAAAGAATGAAATGGCACGGAGGAATCGGAGAAAGATCGGCACACGCACGCAACCGGCCGACCTTCCAACCACGGACCGGTTTGAGGGTCGAAGGTGAATTCTCTGGCGCAGAAGAAGAAAGTGAAACACAGGTAAATAGAAAAGGATGATGATGACAGTGGAGTATGCAAAATTTCTCTCTATGTATACCGGAAAGATCGGCTGAAGGGGTCCGATTACCACGGACGTTTCTTCGTTACCGGTATGGATGTCCGTGGAGGAAGAAGGACAAACAAAGGGCACGCTTACTGACTTCTGCTACGGAAGAAGAGGCTTCTTTCTTTTTATCCTTTATTCAGAAGAAAAGAAATGTACAGTTTATATTTGACATCACTTTCGGGGAGATGGGTGGCTCTCGGTACTCATTTTCTAAAAACATAATCCGACCAGACCTGTGCTGGTTCACGGGGGAGGGGGGGGGGGGGGAAACAGCTTCCTTCCTCTGTCCCTCCTTGGTCTTAAAATGCTTGACAAAAAAATTTTTAACTCTCAAAACCTTACAAATAGTGCCACCTCGTCGAAGATTTGTAAGTGAACCTCAAGTCAAGCATATACAAGTTCGATGTATATGTTAACAATAAACAGTAAAGAACAAGCTTGCAAATACAAAAAGAAAATAATAGAAAATAAACTTAGCATACGTTTGTTTTAGAATCAATCTTGCTATCCAAAAGTCTTCATTAGAGAGGAATTTAAATTAGATGCGTCCTAGACCTATTTCGCTATGGCACCTCCTCCCAGTGTTTTGGAATTAATGTATTATAATAGTATCAATAACTGTAACATAACTAAGACTGAGTGTGTTTTACGTCTGACAGGACCTCCCAATAACAAAGCAATTTTGGCCAACACTGGGGTACGTCGTACAGACCAATATCCCCAGTAGCACAGCGATGGCAACCAATATTGGCCAATATTGCTCCAATATCGCCCAAAATTGGTTTCCATCACTGTGCTACTGAGGATGGAACAGCACGCCTTTTTACCAATTTCGACCGACATTAGAGCATATCTACAGTCGGCAGCAAAATTACTGAAGCACTAACAATAAATTCTATTTAAAACGCGGGCACCAAATACTGTTTTGTTACTTAAAATGGGCATTTATACTTTATCACAAGGTTCTTATATTTCTTAATTGTTAGAACACAACGTTTACAATAAATAACGATAATCATCGTAAATGTTAACAATATCATACATATTCCATAAAATAGTTAATCTGGGAGCTATCGGGGCGGGAAAGCCACCCTCTCCGTGAACGATCAAATCGGTTAATAACAAAATAGAGAGTTATTTTCTGTCTAAAAAAAAAGGGGGCTGTGGTAGTCTGGTCGTAAAAGCGGCAAACTCGCATCTGGAGTATTGCGGGCTCGATACACGAACTGTCCAAAGATCGTCATGTCAGCCATGTTCCAAAATTGATACATCTGAGAATTACCGTTGAGAGGGAGCTCCTATCCCATCCGCAGAAAATCAAAATTGTCGTACTATCAATAGAGATGAATCCTAGACCGTCGCTGATTGCTCATTTCGTAGCTGTAGTGCGATATAGAACCCACTCAACCTTAACCTCCCACAAAGAAATGATTAAACAAGCTGAATTAAAATGTTTATTCTATTATTGAAAAATGTTCTTAAAGTAGACGAAATACTTTAATTTTAATCGCTATTAAGTCGGATTTCCTTTCCAAATTTTAGTCATTCTTTAAATTTTAATCGACACTATTGTTCAAATTTTAATCTCTTTTAAAACTTTGATGCCCCTATAAAACCCTGCTAAACCTAAATCAGCCACTGATCTTCCTAACATTACGCTGACAGGAAGGGCCAGATTACGGCACGGGCACACGGGACACTGGACCAGGGTCTCCAAATTTAGGGGGCCTCATTTCCAAAAATGAAGACGTAACAGTACAAATTTTTTCATTATATGTCTATTAAAACCAAAAATTGATTAAATTTTTCTTTCTGTATTTTATTAGAGAGCTTAAACAATTATTAAATTTTGTAACTGATTTCCTGAACGTTGGCTGATCAATGTGCTTCAGTTTTTCATTTATCTTGAACATAAAACTAATGATTTTGTTATAGGTTGCTAAAAAAAATGAGGAAATAGAAGATATAATTGAAGGAAATTTTTTAAAAATGTACTATTTTTATTTATTTGTTTTTGAGAATGAGTCCTTATGGCGAGCTCTTTAGAGCAGGTAAGGGGGCCTTCAAATAGCATCAGTGCCCCAGGACAGTCAGGCCCTGCTGGCAAGAGTTTATAGACGTTACAAATATAAAATGGTAGTCTAACAAATTCAATTCTAAAAGACCTTGTTAATCATCTGAAGTTCTGTTGCAAACTCAAAAGACACATGTTTAAAATACATAAATATTTAAACGTCAAGATGAATTTTTTTTTATGCATGCTTTGTGGAGGCACATGTGCAAATACGCAATGCATACAAATTATGATGAATGGCACTCCTAGAATCATACCTTTACCGTCTTCTAAGTTATCCACTACTAACTAAAAGCCCTACATATCATCTGCCATTTTGATGTACACTTCTGATTCCATTAAAACAACATATGATACGCAGTAAAACAGATTTAAAGTTATAGCCTAAACAAGTCCTTCCGGCTCCTTCGGAAGAGTAGGTTGATTTCTTTTTTCTTATCAAGTATCCGCCATTCAGAAATAAAATGGTGAATTATTAATGGGCGTGGAAATCATTTGTTGAATTATTAACGGGCTACTACAATTTATTAATGGGCTTGATGGAAATATTGATGAGAGCTGGAGTTTTAGGCAAATCGGTTCATAAATGCCTTTTTTATGTGAATTTGAAAATTTCAAGTGGTCGCCACTTGGAACAAGATGGCGGCTCAAGTTGGCAAATGAGCATATCAAATGCATTTCTAAAATAAGTCAACTCAACAAATTTAGTTCGAATTAATGCAGTATTTTAAAAGTTATCGTGTTGAATAATTTTCAAGTGGTTGCCACTTGAAAGCAAAATGGCGGTGCAAGTTGCTCAGTTAACTGTTCTAAGATATTTGTAAGATAAGTCCACTGTCCAACTTTGATTAGAACAAATTCAGTATTTCCAAATTTATCGGGATAAAAAAAATTTCAAGTGGTCACAACTTGGAAACAAAATTGCAGAGCAACTTGCCCAGTGAAACAATTTATGATATACGAATAAGTCCACTGTTAAACTGTGGTTCGAATTGGCTAAGTATTTCAAAAGTTACCATGATGATACATTAAAAAGCGCTACTTGGAAACAAAATGGCGGAACAAATTGCCCAGTGAACTCATCCAAGATATTTAGCATAATTTAACTGTTCAACTTTGGTTCGAATTAGTTCAGCATTTCAAAATTTATTGTGGTGACATATTTTCAAGAGGCAGCCTGATTTTAAGTGGTCGCAGTTTGGAAACAAAACGTGCCCAGCGAACTTAACCAAGATATTTGAACAGTAACTTCACTAACCAACTTTGGTTTGAATTAATTTAGTATTTCAAAAGTTATTGTGATGACATATTTTCAAATGAAAACCTGGTTTCAAGTGTCCGCAACTTGAAAACAAAATGGCAGAACAAGTTACGCAGTGAGCTCATCAAAAATATGTGTATGATAAGCTCTCTGACCAACTTTAGTTCGAATTGGTTTGGTATTTTAAAAGTTATCGTAATAATAAATTTTCAAATGGTAGCCTGATTTCAAGTGGCCCTGCATAATTTAAGGTATTCATATTTTATTGAAAATAGTAGATACAGTTCATTAATAAATTTGGTTTAGACCGTTATGTGATCTATATATATACATTAAAATTCAATCAAATCCGGTCTTAAATACGCTTTTTAATGTGGATTTAAAAATTTCAAGTGGTCACCACTTGAAAAGAAAATACCGAAGTAACTTGGTTAACGAACTCATCCAAGATATTTGTAAGGTAAATTCGACGTCCATCTTTGGTTCGATTTGGAATATTATTTCGGTAGTTATCGCGATGACAAATTTTCTATTATTTATATATATACATATATAGATAGGTATGTGCATATATAGAGATAAACCTAGTGGTTGAAATAGGTTGATTTCTAAAGAAATGAGCCTAATAATGAAATTCAACATAAATAATCTGCGTCCAAACAATTCTTGTATCAACTGTTATAATTTATGGTTGAATAACCCTCCTTCCTCACCAATTTCCTAATAAGCGGGGAAGCCATTCTCTCTTCGGAGGATCATAATTGTGATGGCATGTCTCATTATCATCCTTAGGGGTGCGTCCCAGACCGTCATCAATCACCCATTACGCAGTAGTAGTGCGACGTTAAACCCAACCAACCAACAACCAATTTCCTAATTGCAAAATTATTCCAGATTAATCGTTTAAAAAAATACTTAGAGAAATGGTTAGAGTTGAGATAAAGAGCACCAGCATGCGAAATAAATAAAATTAACTTCATTGATTCAACAATAGAAATAGAGGCAGTTATGTCATATGTGCAAAATCCAAAAGTTATTTAATAGGGGAGTAATGGGTGGGGCTAGTTCATTGTTCAATTCTAGTGCTCAATACGCTTCTAGAAGCAAATTCTTAATTGTGGCATATTTTAAAATATTTTTGCATCAAAAGTCAAAATTAAATTCAAATATATATTAAATAAATAACGATTCCAACCAATTGTGATTCCAATAAATAAAGAATTTTTTTGCCCACGAATATTTGAATAAAAATTATAAGTTGTTTTAGAGATATTTTATGAAAACTATCCGTTTTTGCCTTTTATCAAAATTCTTCCTGACATATTTTAGCGAAATACGATATCGTTTAAAAAATAAATAAATGTTGTTGTTGTTGATGTTGTTTTCGTGTCCATGGATTTTCAGATGATATCAAAGATTGCGGCTGCCAACTTAGGAGCCTCTTGACTGCAGTGAACAGCTCTTAGATTGTCCTCAAGAGGTACCAATCCCAATTTCAATATATGCTGGCCACTCGAAAATGTGTCTCATGAAAATGTTAACATGACATCCGGGCAGTATCTACAGAGAACGTCTTGTCCGGGAGGATCTTCATCCCACTAAAATGATTGTTTCTAAGTCTTGCTATAGCTGATGTCAAAGTTCTAGGGCAATTGAAGTCGGTGACAAGTGGCTTCTTAGAGATGTGAGTAAGGCTCCTATATAGACGAGCTGGCGCATCAGGCATTTTGTTGCCTTAGGGTTGCCACATGTACCCAGCGCGTTTCTCTGAAAAACAAACGACAAACATTTTTTTTTTACCGTCTTACATTACTAGAGTAACTTCTTTTATTAATTTTCATAATTTTAGCTAAGTAAACTATGATATGAGATTTTGTTTAGCGATAAACTGCTATAATCATTCAAGAAGAGAATATAAAGTGTTCACAGACCTTCTATTAATGTGTGTTTGAGTTTTGGCGACATTTTGTAAAAGAAACAGAAGCCGCCCTAACAACACATCTTACTCCAGTACATCCATAGGATATCCTGAGAATAAAGGGATAACCTGAGAATAAACTGTGAAAAAAATGTGTTTTTAGGAATATTATTGTTGCTTATTGTTCTTACCTTGAACGAATTAGCTTCAGATCAAGATTTCTTAAAATCATTAGGGAAGCGATAAGGACGCCAAACGGGAATGCTGTTCTTTTCCGAGGCAAAAAAATGGCGGCGATGCGCCGGCCTATATATTTTATTTAAGGGGCTCTAGATGTGAGGAAGAAGTCTGTTTTTGGCCGCTGAGTTTGCATCTGCAAGTGCGATGGTGTTACCCGGTTGATCGCTTTCACGGGCTTCTTTGGCCAATGAGTCGGCGCACTCATTGCCTTCGATACTGACGAGAGCAGGGATCCACTGAAGATGACATGATTTTACCCTATTGTTTAGACTCTCAAGCAGTACATTTATCACAGAAGTGATGTTAGTGTCTCCATTTATAATTGCTTCTAAGGCCGATTTACGGTCAGAAAAGATCACTATTCCATCTGCGACGCCAGAGAAATTTAAGTCATTCAAGTAGAGTGTGACAGCTTCCTTAATCGCTAAGAGTAAAAACAGAGTTCAAACGCTGACATTAACTTCACTTAAGATAAAAATATTTCAGATCGAAATGTCATTAAAAAAAGCGAATAATGTTATATGATTATTAAAGTTAGGGCTGACACATCAGTAAACGTTAATTTTCCTGAAGATGAGGATAAGCCAAACAGGTTTCTCATAAAAAAAAAAAAAAAAAAAAAAAACCTTCATTCCATGTTTTTATCAAAAATTGTTCGACCCATTTCAGAGAAAACCGAGCTTATGCCATATTTTGCACTGAACGAAAGAAGGGTCAACAGTAAATGCTAATTTTTATGAAAATGAGAATAAGTCAGATGGATTTGTCATCTCTAAAAGCTTTTAACTCTAAGTTTTTACTAAATCATTTGATTTCTGAAAAAAAAAAAAAAAAAAAAAAGTTTATTTCATATTTTGCAACGAATGAAGTGAGGAATAAAAGTAAACGTTAATTTTCCTGAAGATGAGGATAAGACAGGTAGGTTTGTCGATTCAAAAAACTCCCAACCCTAAGTTTTTATCAAAATTGTTAGATTAATTGCGTGTAAACTAAATTTTTGCCATATTTTCCAAACCCGGAAGAGTAAAAGTTAACAATGAATACTAATTTTAGTTTACATTAAGATAAGTTAGATGAATTTGTCATCTCAAAATACCCTTAAACTCAAGTTTTTACCAAAAGCATTGCATCCATTTCTGAGAAAACCAGGTTTTTATCGTAATTTGCAGCGAGCGGAGTGAGGGTTGACGTTGAAGAGTAATTTTTCTAAATATGAGGATAAGTCTGATGGGTTTCTCCTCTCAAAAAAAACCTAACCGTAAATTTTTAGTAAAATCGTCAGAACCATTTCCGTATAAAAAGAATTTCTGCCATATTTTGCAACCGGTCCGGCAGTGTAAGAGTTAAAAGGGAAAACGAATTTTCCTGCAATTAAGGATAAGTCCAACCGATTTTTCACCCATAAATTTTTATCAAATTCGTTAGAGCTGTTCTCGAGAAACATAAGACATGCATACTAACACACACACACACACACACACACACACATATATAACAAGTCACGTGATTAAAACATTTAGTATGAAGGAAAGATATAAGAATGGTATACAGCTAAAAATATCAATATTAAATTACGGAAATTTAAACTAATATTTCGATTTACGGTTTTGAAATTTAACTTTCGAACCAAGTTATAAAACATTTTTATGCATGTAACATGCATATAACACGAGGATTTTGGAACAGTTTATATTTGCAGTTTATATATGAGTGTGCCATTTCCTGTATGCCTAGATGCATATCGACTAAAGGGGAAAAGGAAAAAGAAAGAAGGTTCTTCTTTTTTAGAAGAAATATTTTCAAATACATTTTTACTTTCTCTTACCCATATACATGGGAGAGAAAGTATTGTTTTTGGGTCAAATTTTCGAAATTGAGTTATTGTTATATTTACACATTTTGAGGTGCCTTGAATCCAAAAATCATAATTTTAGCGGTTGGACTGTTCTGTGTATCTCTGAGTGTGCGTATGTCTGTGTGTCTGTCTGTTATCAGCCTATCCCAAGAACAAATAATAGCAGAAAGTCCAAACTTGGTATTCTAAATGTGTATCCTATAGGGATGCCCCACTAAACTTCTCGTTGAGAGGTAGCAAATGGTTCGTGTACAGGGACACCCAGAGGAATTCAAATACATTACGTCTATGGGGGAAATTGCAGGGAAGTAGAATTTAGCATCTATACAGACTGCACTAAACCAAATGAAACGAATATATATTTTTATATGCCTAAAAGCATGTTTCATGTAGAATATGTATGGAAATCCATCACTGTTCGTTCACAGGGTTATACAAAAGAATTAGATTATAGTGCGACAATGCTTGGAAATTGATGAAAGTGTATTTCAGGCTGTGCCGTGTGTTATTAATATAGGATTATATTTATGTGCACTATATGGTGTGTATATAACCTTCAGAAGATATACACGGCTGCCAATATTTAAGCCATAACGTCCTTTTTTATTGTTAGTGAAAGAGTTTTACTAGAATATTTTACCATGTCCAGGAAAGCTGTTTAGGAATTGAAATTAATTCCCCAAAGCCATATGGTAAATAATGTATTTTTTAAAGTTAAATATTCATTACTTGGTTTTTTGTATATTTACACATTTTGAGGCTTCCTGAATACCAAATTTTTAACGTTTGTCTGTGTCTCTTAAAGTAAATTAAAAAGAAATAATTTCAGGCGATCCAAATGATGTATTTTGAATATAATACGCTCGTTACTAGGAACAATATTGGTAAGTTTCAAGTAATATTGCGAGGGAAAATTTTAAATGAACCTTTGAATATAATAACAGATTTGAATTCTATATAAATGTAGGTACAATAATGATACGGGGTTGACGGAATTATTTGTCAAATACAGCTGTTCCGAAGCCTAATTTGAATTGTTTTAACACAGGCTTGCAAAACTGTACTCGTTATTCTACCCCTTAATCTGCATTCTATATTTATAGTATTAAATTTCAGGGTAAGAGAAAGTCGTGTGAGCGACACACCAGATTAATTTAATAAATAATCAATATAAGTTCATCTTTTATTTCCTGCCAAAGAAAACCTATAGATTACTTATAACATAAAATTACAAAAGAAAACATATACCATAATGAAATTATAGAATTTAATAATATAATTATAAATTACGTTTTTAATTATAGAGTAAAGAAGGCTTATACTATAGAGTTAGGAATGAATTTTTTCCTAATACAATTAATTATCTAAATAAACATTCATAACTGATTTCAAATATATTTTTTTTAAATGCACACCTTATACGGGATATTGAATTTAATTCTCTAATGTTGCTGAACACTGTATTAAAATATGTCAGTGATTGCAACTGACAGCATATGCTATCAGATATTAATCACCTTATTAAAACAACAATCATCTTCGCAGAATTTCTCTATCTTTGCGTGTGTTTTATATTATATTTTTACTGCTAATTATGAAATAAAAGTTTGCGTAAACGTTTTAAAATTGTAATAGAATTTTTAAAAATACTGTTTGAAAATAGTGGTAGCAAAATTAAATAACGCATGAAAAAATAGAAACACTGCGAACTCTGCTTGAGATGACGAACCAATTGACCTGTTAATCAATAATAGCAATAATAATAAATAGCAAACCCGTGCGAATTTTTTGCACTTTATTTCTTTTCTTATTTACCTTTAAAAATTTAAACTTATAAATATCATGCCAATTTCACCACCTAATTAAAAATTTAATTTACCAGAAGCCAAATTATTATTAGAACCAAATTAATATTGTGTAAGTGTGAAACCAAAACCAAATCATCAACCATCTTTAAAGTAAAAGGTTTAAAATGACACTTGCAAAGATTCTATAGAAGTAACTTTTAAAAAATACGTTTTTTCCATAAAATAATCTCATCAGACGAGTGTCGTCATTTTTTCTTATTAGATATACTGACCAAACGTCACCATTTTCTGGGGACAAATGGGGACTTCCTTTTTTTCGAAGGCATTTTTCTAAGTTTTAAAAAATTGTAGAAACTAAATTATTAATCAATAATACTTTATTTTTAGTCCTTATTTATTAGGAAAGAAAAAAATATATCCATAATTGGATAATTGTAACAATTTTTAACGCTTCTTTATTATAAAGGTACTTTGATCTGGTCAGCCTATTATTAGATTATTGAGCTAAGTCCGCGTGTTTAAATATTATCCATTTATAAACATTTTTTTTTTTTTTTTTTTTTTTTTTTTAATCTTCGCTTATTTTATTAGTTACAGCTTTATCGCATCGTTGCGACAAAATTTAATCCTAACTGGTCCACGTTAGAGAAATATTATAGTATAGATAATAATAATACAAATAACAGATAAATAAAGAAAGGAAATATATATATACAGTCGGTAACAAAAGTGTCCGAACATTAGCAAAAATTTCTATGTAAAAAAAGTACACTTAAAACTGTTTTGTTAGATAAATCCTTATCGAATCATGTTCTTACACTGACTAAGAACAGGATTCGACAAGGATTTATTTAACAAAACCGTATGAAGTGTACTTTTTCTACGTAGGAATTTTTGCTAGTGTTCGGACACTTTTGTTACCGACTGTATTTATACACGTCATAACTTTTAAAAAGTTTTGTAGTTTTTGAAGAATTTTCATTACAGTCAATTTGTAAAATTAATTTTATTTTAGTAAACTTGTTTTAACTTAATTAAAAACGCTCATGTGAAGTAAGATTCTTTTAAAAATGGAAAAATTTCAATGCTTATATAAACGAAATGTGTTTTTGATTCTACAATTTAAAACTTTCTACAGGAGGCTCCACTTTACATTAAGATGTACATTTAAGTATTATTAAGGAAGTTTAAGCGATTTCTCCATCTTCGGAACCCAAAGCCCATGTTATTCTATGAGGAAATTTGTATAAAGAATTACTCAACACCTAATGTATTTATTATTACTAGCAAACTCGTATTCCTTTTCTCATTTAGCTTTAAAATTTGAATGTCGTAAATGTTGTACCAATTTCACCACCTAATTAAAATTTTAATTGACCAGAAGCCAAATTATTAATAAAACCAAATTAATATTGTACAATAGTGAAACCAAAATCATTCAAAGAAAGGTTTCCAAATGAAATTCATGGTTCACGACCCAATTTTCATACTTCCACGACGCCTTTAAATTTTTGTCGTCATGTTGGGAATGACTTTTTATTAAGTTTTATATATATATATATATATATATATTTAATAAATAAATAAATAAAATAATTCCTATTTTGACTATACATTTTTATGATTGTGTTTTTTAGTCAATTTATGACACAAAGGTTCATATTCTGTACATATCTTTAAAATATTGCTTGGTTTAAAATGACGCTTGCAAAGATTCTGTTGAAACAACTGTTAAAAATACTTTTTTTTTTTTTTTTCGTAAAATTATCTTATCAGACAAATGTCGTCATTCTTTTTTTCTTATTAGTCCATTGAGCTAAGTCTGCGTGCTTAAATATTGTTTATGTATAAACATTATTTTTTTTAGCCTCGCGTATCGTATCGTTCCGACAAAAAATAATTGAAACTGGTCCACATTCGAGAAATATTATATAGATATTCTGTACATATCTTTAAAATATTGCTAGGTTTAAAATGACGCTTACAAAGATTCTGATGAAACAACTGTTAAAAATACATTTTTTCTTTTCTTTTTTTTTTCGTAAAATAATCTCATTAGCCAAATGTCGTCATTCTTTTTTCTTATTAGTCCATTGAGCTAAATCTGCGTGCTTAAATATTGTTCATGTATAATTTTTTTTTTTTTTTTTTTTTTTTATCCTCGCGTATCGTATCGTTTCGACAAAATATAATTGAAACTGGTCCCCGTTAGAGAAATATTATATAGATTATTATTATTAATTCCGTTTCCACATTCAGAAAACTCACAATTGCTCAATTTGTTCTCGTTTTCGATAAATTGATTTTTCATATTTCCTTTTTGGAACTAAAAATGCGAAAAATGCATTTAGTTCATTATTCGCATTTTTTAGCTCGGAATTAAAAAAAAAAAAAAAAAAAAAAAAAAAAACAGTTTTAGAGAACGAGAACGAATTGAATGGTTGTAAACTCGCGTAAATGCTGGCTAAGACCTTCTTGGAAAAACTCCCATTAACATCATCAACTTCACAGGGGTTTTTCTATAGGATTCAAGTTCCTATTCCCGAAAGTTTCAGAGAAAACCACGGAAATTTTTTTAATGGCTAGGCCGGCGAGTGCGACTTGGTTTCAAATCCGGCACTGTCCCATTTGGAATACATGCAATTATGAATGTTTAGTGATTCCCATTTGTGTAAATTGGGTCATATTGGTCACTCGATTCACCTGAATAAAATAAATGCTTGCCTACAGAACAACAGGTGTGTCGGTGTTGAGATTATTAAGACCAACTGTCTACGTTAATGACCTAGGCCTGGGTGGAGGAGTGCCCACCGTGGGGGAAGGATCTTTCTAAACACAGAACAACAAGGAAAAACATTCTTTCAACGATGTATTTGTATAAAACTTTATTAAAAGCTCGTCATAGAAAAATAGATATTTTATTTTGAAAGCCTTACTGTGATATAATTTTAATAAGAAATCCATTAGTAAGATAAAATACGTCTGTGGAAAAAATATATGGATTACTACCATGGTAATAGAATAGAATATCTCTATAGGGTCAATCCATTTGAAATCACCCAAAAAGAATAAAATTTGTTGCTCAACATTTTTTATTTTTCTTATTTTTTTACCAGTTTTTCCCCGTTATTAGGTGAGTTCAAAACTGTCGAAAAAAATTTTTTTAGGCTCATACTTTTTTTTTTGACAGCCATTTTCAATTTGCATCGTAACTGTTTTTAGGACAAAAACAAGGTTTGCATAAAAGTATCTAACTCAGTTAATTTTATAGATATCAAGACAAAATAAAAAACAAAATTATCAGAATGACCTCCTAGATGTTTTGTACATGAGTAGTGTAAAAAGGACAGTTCTGCAACACGGTGGTGGAGGCGTAGAGGCGTATTGAGGTGTAGGGTGGTGGCGCGCCACCGCCCTTACACCTCTACGCCTCCTCCACCGTGTTGCAGAACGTGTCCTTTTTACACTAATTAGTCATCATCTTGGACGAGGGGTGTGTTGCCACCGGAATAATAGAAACTGTGTGTTGCCACCGGAAGACTAGAAACTTTGACTATCATCTTGGATGAGATGTTTGGTGGTGCCATCTATCGAGGAGAAGGGGAATTTTGAGGAGTTAGATTTATTTTCATAAATTTTGGACTTAGTATTTTTTTCACAATTTTGGGGACTTCAAAATTTTTTCGAATTTTTGCGGGGGGGTTATATGACGTCACGATCTTTTGGGACTTAACCTGAAAAGAGATACATACACAATTAGAGAAATAAGTGAAAAGAAAATGTATAGAATAATGTTAGAAAGAG
The DNA here is from genome assembly GCA_963930645.1 of Salticus scenicus. Lineage (NCBI taxonomy): Eukaryota > Metazoa > Arthropoda > Arachnida > Araneae > Salticidae > Salticus > Salticus scenicus. The sequence goes on from OZ005653.1 coordinate 340,802,139, forward strand.
AATACAAAATTTAAGAAATGAGAGTTAGAATGAATAAAGTTAGAAAAAAGAGAAGAGAGAGAAAGAAAGAGTTCACCTTGAGCGCCTGGGAGACTGCCCTCCCGAGGCCCTGCGGTGCCCCTTTTCACTCCGTAGAGCAAGGCGGGAGTTAGTTCCTTTAAAAAAAAAATAAATAAAAAATATCAACCTGGTGAACTCATCACATAGTTTTCTGAGGTTGTCTTCAAAGCATGGGTTCAGGCAATCTTCATAGATGCAAAACAATCTGTACAATCTTCATAGGTGCAGAAACAATCGATATATACAGGGTGCAGGAACAATCTTCATGGATGCAGAAACAATTTAAAAATATAGTATCATCTATCAGGGAGAAGGGAATTTTGAGGAGTTAGATTTATTTTCCTAAATTTTAGCACTTAGTATTTTTTCACAATTTCGGGGACTTCAAAATTTTTTGAATTTTTGCAGCGGGTTAGATGACGTCACGATCTTTTGGGACTTAACCTGAAAAGAGATACATACAAAATTTACGATTAGAGAAATAAGTGAAAGGAAAATGTATAGAAAAAAGTTAGAAAGAGAATACAAATTTAAGAATAAAGGTAGAAAGAATAAAGTTAGAAAAAAGAGAAGAGAGAGAAAGAAAGAGTTCACCTTGAGCGCCTGGGAGACTGCCCTCCCGAGGCCCTGCGGTGCCCCTTTTCACTCCGTAGAGCAAGGCGGGAGTTAGTTCCTTTAAAAAAAAAAAATCAATAAAATAAAAAAATATAAAAAGATCATTATTACTCCACAAGCATAACGACTAAATCTATGTAATCCTCTCCGAGTTTAAAATCAAATCGGCATACAGGACAATTAAATTTTTCGTTCAACCACATCACAAGACAATGCTCATGAAAGTTATGTTGACAGCATGTCTTATACATTTCAGATCTATAGTATATTCTATCCAGGCATATAGCACAGATCATATTTTCATCCTGAAAAGAAAATTTATAGATAAATATCAATGCTTATACTTTATATATATATATATATATATATATATATATATATATATATATATATATATATATATATCAAAATAATATTTATAAAGGTTTTAAATTAAAACTTCTTTTTACACATACTTAATACATACTAAATTTTATAAACTTTTACTATTAAATAAGTTTCACTTTTTAAATTTATTTAGACTATCTTAGAAATAATATTATTATATTCGTTAAAAAATTTAACACAAGTTTAAAATCAGTTAATAAATTTTCTATACAGTAAAGTTATATAAACTAAATAAATATAATAAAATCAGTTAATAAATTTTCTATACAGTAAAGTTATTTAAATTAAACTAAATATAATAAAAATTATATAAATTAAACTTTATATTCTCACTAAATAAGTTTCACACTTATTTAAACTCTAACTTACATTCGTTAAAAATTGAACACATGCACTTTAAAAAATGACTATCATATAAATTTAAAAAAAATTACTATCATATAATAATATTAATTAAAAAAATGCATACAAAGATATATAGTAAAATTATAAATTAAAAAAAGAAAAAAAATACTATCATATAATAATATTAATTAAAAAAATTACTATTATATAATAATATAAATTAAAAAAATTACTTTCATATAATAATATAAATTTAAAAAATTACTTTCATATAATAATATTAATTAAAAAAATGCATACAAAGATATACAGTAAAGTTATAAAATAAATAAATAAAAAATAAATAAAAAATAAAATAAATAAAAATAAAAATGACTATCCTATAATAATATTAATTTAAAAATACATACAATGTTTAAAATCAACAATTAAATTTTATATACATTATAATTAACTAAACTTTATGCTGTTACTATTAAATAAATTTATCCTAACACGAAAACTTTACATAAATTTTATAAGCAAAAAAGCTATAAGTACATGAATATGTTATTTAAATTAAACATTATATTGATACTACACAAATATTATTTAACATTTATTCGAGTTTAACGCTGTAATATAATTTAAACTATCTTAGTTGATTTAAATGAAACAGGTAAATACTTTTAAACTTGAACTAATAAAAATAAGTTATTTTTATAAAATAATAAAAAGGATTAGTTATATTTAAAAACTATCAGTTACTAAAAGTTATTTTCTATTAAACATTTCGAAATAAATTGCATAAAAATTCAATGCATAATTTTAAATGAAAATAAACAGTTTCCTTAAAAAACACATAATACGGAATATTCCATGAGTCAGTTATCACCTGCAACGGAAAACCCCTACAGCTGATGAATCATATGTTATATACGCTGGCGAGCCATGCCTATTAGTAATCCACACTATCTCATATAAAGATTAAGTTAAAATCATTAAAACAATACAGCGAATAATTTGGAAAATGCAATAATTTTTTCACAAAGCATATCATACAATGAGTTTAAACGATTATCACCTATCTATCACTTAAACGGTATTGAAATAAATAAATACATATAAAAGTAAGTTATAGTTAAAAAATAAAAATTTCGTTTGTGAAAGGAGTTTTATATATTGCAAAAATTAGTTTTACTCAAATAATTTCTAAACATACACAAGTTAAATGGAAACTTTTCTAGGTTTCATTTAAGCAATAATTTTCCATGTGTGAAAGTAGTTTTATTTATGCAAAATTTAGTTTTATATAAACAAAAAAATTTATAGTGTAACAATAAAAATAGTTTATAGTATAACAATAAAAAATTCCTTATAAGTAAATACCAATAAAAAATATTTTTTAAATTAATTTCTCTCTCTTCAATAAAACAATAAAAATTTCTTATATAACTTTCGTAAAGTTTTAATAAAATTTCTATTATAAACAAATTTTTTATGATATAAACAAATAATTTTATTAGAATATACATATTAAGTTTATTAAATTATCAAATAGTAATAATAAATTATGAAACTTACTTAAAGTTGATGAAATTTCCCTTGGCGAAATGCAACCTTCATTCACACACAAATGCGAGAAACTGTTTATCGCCACACGTTGACTCATACAGATAAGAATGTTGATTCATGCTTATCTTAGTAGAATGTTGTTAGAGTTCTGTGTTTTCAGAGTAATATAAAATAGTTTATAGAGATCATTTATTTAATATCAGTTGTAAACTACATTTAAATAATGCAATAAGAGTTGAACTCTGCAATTAACCTATTAAAATATTGAAATTTTTTTAATTTTTTTATTTAATTTTACTTTTTTTAATTATGCTAAGAAAATAATGAGATCAAAACAGAATTATTTTACGATAAGACATCCTTTTTCATTCAATAAAATGTAACCATAATTTTTAATGAAAGGTTTTAAAATCACTTAATAGGATAAAATTAAAAACAGAAATCTTATTATTTTTTCTAGTTATAAAACTAAGTAATAAACTATCTATAAATAATCATATAGCAAGCGAGATTTTTGTATAATAACTATATATTATTTTAATATATACATTACATCGCAGGGTAAAATTTTCAACTTATTTATACGGATTGAAGTAATAAAACTTAATCATTTGCATAACCGCTAAATTTTATAAGTTGGATATATGATTTAAAATACTAAACAATAATCCTTGTGAGAGAATTGGGATAACACTTTCACAGAAAGAAATTGTCCTTTACAATAAGATTTGCTTAGAATGTCTAAGTGAAAATAACTTACCGTGAGGTCAGTGAGTCATGCAGTTGTATTCGAATTTATTGTTTTTAGTTAATGAAACTTCTAATGAGAGAATTATTTGTTACTAGCATATAAATGTACATTTTTATATTATTCCTGTATATATAAAATTTTAAATAATTCATTAAGTGTTAAACTTTGCATTTAATCGATTAAATAAAGTTTTCCTAAAATATAAGTGTAATTTTTTAATGAATCGTTTTGAAATCACTTTAACTTTATAAGAAAAAACTAAAAAGAGGTTTTTAAATTACTTAATAGGATAAAATTAAAAATCTTATTATTTTTAGCAATTATTTTATCTAGTTATAAACTATATATTATTTTAATATACACCTTATAGTTAAGTCAGTTTTAGAGAAAACCAAGAAAAATCCCAACGCGCAGGTTGATGAGTTGGAATATTCTATTATACTTAAAGAATCCAGGTACGGAAAAACCGAAATACAATACGCGGAAAAACAGGCGGGATTTTCGGTTAAAACTTCAAAGCAGTGGACGGTAAACATAACACACCGTGAAACAACCTACTCCCACGACAGCCAAACTAAGAATGAAGGGAAACGTTGAGTTGTAACACCTTATCTACTAGAGATAAGGGGGAAATCCCCATGACTCACCCCTCGTTCGTTCATGTACAACATCCTACGAGAAACTTCGTGAAGGATGACTCATCGGTGACGAGTTTGAATAATATGCATAACCGCTAAATTGTATAAATGAGAATCTTTTAATGTGAGTATTATAGTAATGATAAATTTATTTTATAATCGATAACTCATCAGCTTCACACCTTATATAAAACAATGGTATATTCAAAAGTGTTACCAAATTTTACTACACAATAAACATTCACATATGGATATTCCTAAGGTTTAAGACTATGCGAGGATCCTATGAGCGAAATGCCTGTGAGTCTTTCTAAGGAATCCTAATCTGTATTGAAGTCAGTTTTAGAGAAAAACAAGAAATACTCCAGTCGACTAGGTTGATGAAATGGATTCGAATCCAACACTTCCCCTTTTACCATAGAATCGTTCACTAATCACAAGGTTAATGAGTCATTCAGTTGTATTAAAACTTATTGATTACATGTCTAAACTTATACCATTAAATATTTAACTGTTGGTTCTATAAGTGGATTGCTCTGTGTGTGAGTCTTTGTAACTTATAGTTAAGCGAGTTTTAGTGAAAACCAAGAAAAACTGCAAACGGGTAGATTGTTAAGTGGAATTCGAACCTAACATTAAACATAGAATCGTTTGTTCTTCTAAAATCCTTGTAACAACATGTTTATGGACTTTATAAGAAAATGCTTAATATGGTTTGCATGCGTTAGCTATATTAAACACTTAATTTTTAACATACATTAAGGTTAGTGGATGAGTGACAGGTAATTCATTTAAAACAAAAATATAATAACGGTCGATTGAAACAAAGGGTTTGCAGTTTTAGAGAAAACCAAGAAAAAATCCCAACGGTAGGTTGATGAGTTGGAATATTCTATTATACTTAAAGAATCCAGGTACGGAAAAACTGAAATACAATACGCGGAAAAACAGGCGAGATTTTCGGCTAAAACTTCAAAGCAGTGCACGGTAAACATAACACACCGTAAAACAACCTACTCCCACGACAGCCAAACTAAGAATGAAGGGAAACGTTGAGTTGTAACACCTTATCTACTAGAGATAAGGGGGAATTCCCGGAAAAGCTGAGTCACCCCCCGTGGATCTTACGAGAAAGTTCGTGAAGGATGACTCATCGGTGACGAGTTTGAATAATTTGTATAACCGCTAAATGGTATAAGCGAGAATCTTTTAATGTGAGTATTATAGTAATGATAAATTTATTTCATAATCGATAACTCATCAGGTTCACACCTTATATAAAACAATACTATCTTTAAAAGTTTTACTGTACAATAAATATTCACATATGGATATTCATAAGGTTTAAGATCGATTAAATAAACGAGAATCCTATAATCGAAATGCACGAGAGTCTTTCTAAGAAATCCTATTGCATATTTAAGCAGGTTTTAGAGAAAACCAAGAAATACTCCAATCGACTAGGTTGATGAAATGGATTCGAACCCAACACTTCCCCTTTTACCATAGAATCGTTCACTAATCACAAGGTTAATGACTCATGCAGTTGTATTGAAACTTATTGATTACAAGTCTAAACTTATACCATTAAATATTTAACTGTTGGTTCTATAAGTGGATTGCTCTGTGTGCGAGTCTTTGTAACTTATAGTTAAGCGAGTTTTAGTGAAAACCAAGGAAAACTACAAACGGGTTGATTGTTAAGTTGAATTCAAACCTAGCATTAAACATAGAATCGTTTGATCTTCTAAAATACTTGTAACAACATGTTTATGAACTTTATAAGAAAATGCTTAATAGGGTTTTCATGCGTTAGCTATATTAAACACTTAATTTTTAACATACATTAAGGTTAGTGGATGAGTGTCAGGTAATTCATTTAAAACAAAACTATAATAAGGGTTGATTGAAACAAAGGGTTTGTAGGTTATAATTATAGGATAAAACGTTATGTGTTTCGAAAACCCTTCATCAAGATTGCAACAACCGTTTCGAATGATACTCTCCCTTCATCAGATAGACTTAAACTTTTATTTTATCAGAATGAAAGAAAACGATAGACGATTTACACTTATTGAAATCCCAACTTATAAATAATTCGACTTTCACTAAAAATGCAAGTCGCATATACACTTTGAAACAATCAATAAATTTTATATTATCACAATGCATTAAATAAGTTTCCCATTTAACATTCAAGATGAATTTATTTTTACATTAATTAAGAATTGAACACATATTAATTTTTAAAATGACTATTTTTTAAAAAGTTTTGAAACAGCTAATAAATTTTATAAGCTTTTACAATTAAATAAATTTAGCATATTATGAAAGTTTTACATCACTCGGTAAAATTTTATATAAGCAATAAAAGTGATACACATTATAATTATAAACTCATAAAATAAATTTCACACTTAACATTTAAACTCTAACCAATCAATCTTAAAGTAATTTTTTATCTTTTGTACATAATCATAAACCTTTCGTTTCTATTGTAAAGTGAAGTATGACTCATGCTTTAATTAAAATCTCTAATCAAAATTATAAGAAAGTAAAGTTTAGGAAATACCTATGTATTATAGGTAAATTAATACAGTATAAATATTCATGTTTTTCAGTTAAGTAAAAAAGTTATATAATTAATTTTACAGACTACTTAAATAATGTATAATTAAGTTTCAGAATTATTATTATTATTATTTTTTTTTTCTATAGTATGTATATATAAATTTTTAGTTAGAAAGTTTTTATTAAAATACAATAATCAAAGTTTTGTACGATATTGATTTACATTGCATCTAAAACTTTAAATATATAGAAACAATTGTACATTTGGTTTTGTCTGAAGCATATATATAAATAATAAAATCTTATTCAGTTTAGTTTTTAAAACACTATAAAGATTTCAGACACACATATTTTTATCTTGTTTAAATAAAATTTTTAAAATGAAACAATATTGATGTTATAAAATAATACACTCAGCATGACTCACGGAGTGTGCTATTCCATCAAATTATTCCGCATACGTGTAATAACATGTCTGACTTAACTATATACTGAATTACCATTATTTCAGAAAAAGTTGGGACTTACCTTAAAACACATCCTACACCCTTGGCAGACTTGAAGAAAATGAATGATACGAGACATTCTTATCAGAGACGCCAGGTCACGAGGTTAGTGACGTCACGAATGATGTGATTGGCTACGCTCAGTCACGTGATCATGACGTCATCCTCTCATCAATGACGTCACCGATTGCTTATCTGTTACCACAACGCGCGGAAATGTCCAGTACGCAGTGAAAAATATTCAAAGTCTACGGGACATTACTCGAAACGATTCCATTGTCTTATACGGTAAATTGAAATATAACACGCGGAAAAAAGATCGACATATACCGGAGAAACTATGCATACTGCCCGATGAAACTAAGCCGCACAGCTAAGTAGATGCTACCAGGATGAGAGTCAAAATCCAACTGAATTCAAACAATATGACAAGGTCTATAAATCTCCCGTGTTGATTAGATGGTTTTGATGAATGGTTTTTCCCCCACACTTAAGCAGAATGGAGAAGTCATAGGTTTTTTCTCACCTATCTCTTAATTAAGTTTCTTAATTAAAATTATGCAAATTATATGTAAGTCTTTCAAATATCTCTTAATTACGTTTTCTAATTAAAATTATGTAAATTTTATGTAAATCTTTCATGTTTATCATATGCCCTCCTAGTTAAAGATTTAATAAACCTATCTTTTATACAACATAAATAAATTTAATAAGTATAATCTGTTTAATGACTCATCAAACGATGACTCATCATTAACATTTTACTGAATAAGCGATAATTACTATATGGATCACAAAATATACGTTGTTGGAAATTAAGTAAACAACACTACTTGATGAAAAATTAAGTTTCTCATAAGTAAACAATAATAATAAAAATAACTTTTGGTTTGAATAATATAAAAAGCAATAATACAAAATCATATACAATAAAATGTTAGTGTTCAACTAGAATCATGTTCAGACATGTTTATGATGAGTCATCGTTTGATGAGTCATTAAACAGATTATACTTATTAAATTTATTTATGTTGTATAAAAGATAGGTTTATTAAATCTTTAACTAGGAGGGCATATGATAAACATGAAAGATTTACATAAAATTTACATAATTTTAATTAGAAAACGTAATTAAGAGATATTTGAAAGACTTACATATAATTTGCATAATTTTAATTAAGAAACTTAATTAAGAGATAGGTGAGAAAAAACCTATGACTTCTCCATTCTGCTTAAGTGTGGGGGAAAACCCATTCATCAAAACCATCTAATCAACACGGGAGATTTATAGACCTTGTCATATTGTTTGAATTCAGTTGGATTTTGACTCTCATCCTGGTAGCATCTACTTAGCTGTGCGGCTTAGTTTCATCGGGCAGTATGCATAGTTTCTCCGGTATATGTCGATCTTTTTTCCGCGTGTTATATTTCAATTTACCGTATAAGACAATGGAATCGTTTCGAGTAATGTCCCGTAGACTTTGAATATTTTTCACTGCGTACTGGACATTTCCGCGCGTTGTGGTAACAGATAAGCAATCGGTGACGTCATTGATGAGAGGATGACGTCATGATCACGTGACTGAGCGTAGCCAATCACATCATTCGTGACGTCACTAACCTCGTGACCTGGCGTCTCTGATAAGAATGTCTCGTATCATTCATTTTCTTCAAGTCTGCCAAGGGTGTAGGATGTGTTTTAAGGTAAGTCCCAACTTTTTCTGAAATAATGGTAATTCAGTATATAGTTAAGTCAGACATGTTATTACACGTATGCGGAATAATTTGATGGAATAGCACACTCCGTGAGTCATGCTGAGTGTATTATTTTATAACATTAATATTGTTTCATTTTAAAAATTTTATTTAAACAAGATAAAAATATGTGTGTCTGAAATCTTTATAGTGTTTTAAAAACTAAACTGAATAAGATTTTATTATTTATATATATGCTTCAGACAAAACCAAATGTACAATTGTTTCTATATATTTAAAGTTTTAGATGCAATGTAAATCAATATCGTACAAAACTTTGATTATTGTATTTTAATAAAAACTTTCTAACTAAAAATTTATATATACATACTATAGAAAAAAAAAATAATAATAATAATAATTCTGAAACTTAATTATACATTATTTAAGTAGTCTGTAAAATTAATTATATAACTTTTTTACTTAACTGAAAAACATGAATATTTATACTGTATTAATTTACCTATAATACATAGGTATTTCCTAAACTTTACTTTCTTATAATTTTGATTAGAGATTTTAATTAAAGCATGAGTCATACTTCACTTTACAATAGAAACGAAAGGTTTATGATTATGTACAAAAGATAAAAAATTACTTTAAGATTGATTGGTTAGAGTTTAAATGTTAAGTGTGAAATTTATTTTATGAGTTTATAATTATAATGTGTATCACTTTTATTGCTTATATAAAATTTTACCGAGTGATGTAAAACTTTCATAATATGCTAAATTTATTTAATTGTAAAAGCTTATAAAATTTATTAGCTGTTTCAAAACTTTTTAAAAAATAGTCATTTTAAAAATTAATATGTGTTCAATTCTTAATTAATGTAAAAATAAATTCATCTTGAATGTTAAATGGGAAACTTATTTAATGCATTGTGATAATATAAAATTTATTGATTGTTTCAAAGTGTATATGCGACTTGCATTTTTAGTGAAAGTCGAATTATTTATAAGTTGGGATTTCAATAAGTGTAAATCGTCTATCGTTTTCTTTCATTCTGATAAAATAAAAGTTTAAGTCTATCTGATGAAGGGAGAGTATCATTCGAAACGGTTGTTGCAATCTTGATGAAGGGTTTTCGAAACACATAACGTTTTATCCTATAATTATAACCTGCAAACCCTTTGTTTCAATCAACCCTTATTATAGTTTTGTTTTAAATGAATTACCTGACACTCATCCACTAACCTTAATGTATGTTAAAAATTAAGTGTTTAATATAGCTAACGCATGAAAACCCTATTAAGCATTTTCTTATAAAGTTCATAAACATGTTGTTACAAGTATTTTAGAAGATCAAACGATTCTATGTTTAATGCTAGGTTTGAATTCAACTTAACAATCAACCCGTTTGTAGTTTTCCTTGGTTATCACTAAAACTCGCTTAACTATAAGTTACAAAGACTCGCACACAGAGCAATCCACTTATAGAACCAACAGTTAAATATTTAATGGTATAAGTTTAGACTTGTAATCAATAAGTTTCAATACAACTGCATGAGTCATTAACCTTGTGATTAGTGAACGATTCTATGGTAAAAGGGGAAGTGTTGGGTTCGAATCCATTTCATCAACCTAGTCGATTGGAGTATTTCTTGGTTTTCTCTAAAACCTGCTTAAATATGCAATAGGATTTCTTAGAAAGACTCTCGTGCATTTCGATTATAGGATTCTCGTTTATTTAATCGATCTTAAACCTTATGAATATCCATATGTGAATATTTATTGTACAGTAAAACTTTTAAAGATAGTATTGTTTTATATAAGGTGTGAACCTGATGAGTTATCGATTATGAAATAAATTTATCATTACTATAATACTCACATTAAAAGATTCTCGCTTATACCATTTAGCGGTTATGCAAATTATTCAAACTCGTCACCGATGAGTCATCCTTCACGAACTTTCTCGTAAGATCCACGGGGGGTGACTCAGCTTTTCCGGGAATTCCCCCTTATCTCTAGTAGATAAGGTGTTACAACTCAACGTTTCCCTTCATTCTTAGTTTGGCTGTCGTGGGAGTAGGTTGTTTTACGGTGTGTTATGTTTACCGTGCACTGCTTTGAAGTTTTAGCCGAAAATCTCGCCTGTTTTTCCGCGTATTGTATTTCAGTTTTTCCGTACCTGGATTCTTTAAGTATAATAGAATATTCCAACTCATCAACCTACCGTTGGGATTTTTTCTTGGTTTTCTCTAAAACTGCAAACCCTTTGTTTCAATCGACCGTTATTATATTTTTGTTTTAAATGAATTACCTGTCACTCATCCACTAACCTTAATGTATGTTAAAAATTAAGTGTTTAATATAGCTAACGCATGCAAACCATATTAAGCATTTTCTTATAAAGTCCATAAACATGTTGTTACAAGGATTTTAGAAGAACAAACGATTCTATGTTTAATGTTAGGTTCGAATTCCACTTAACAATCTACCCGTTTGTAGTTTTTCTTGGTTTTCACTAAAACTCGCTTAACTATAAGTTACAAAGACTCACACACAGAGCAATCCACTTATAGAACCAACAGTTAAATATTTAATGGTATAAGTTTAGACATGTAATCAATAAGTTTTAATACAACTGAATGACTCATTAACCTTGTGATTAGTGAACGATTCTATGGTAAAAGGGGAAGTGTTGGATTCGAATCCATTTCATCAACCTAGTCGACTGGAGTATTTCTTGTTTTTCTCTAAAACTGACTTCAATACAGATTAGGATTCCTTAGAAAGACTCACAGGCATTTCGCTCATAGGATCCTCGCATAGTCTTAAACCTTAGGAATATCCATATGTGAATGTTTATTGTGTAGTAAAATTTGGTAACACTTTTGAATATACCATTGTTTTATATAAGGTGTGAAGCTGATGAGTTATCGATTATAAAATAAATTTATCATTACTATAATACTCACATTAAAAGATTCTCATTTATACAATTTAGCGGTTATGCATATTATTCAAACTCGTCACCGATGAGTCATCCTTCACGAAGTTTCTCGTAGGATGTTGTACATGAACGAACGAGGGGTGAGTCATGGGGAATTCCCCCTTATCTCTAGTAGATAAGGTGTTACAACTCAACGTTTCCCTTCATTCTTAGTTTGGCTGTCGTGGGAGTAGGTTGTTTCACGGTGTGTTATGTTTACCGTCCACTGCTTTGAAGTTTTAACCGAAAATCCCGCCTGTTTTTCCGCGTATTGTATTTCGGTTTTTCCGTACCTGGATTCTTTAAGTATAATAGAATATTCCAACTCATCAACCTGCGCGTTGGGATTTTTTCTTGGTTTTCTCTAAAACTGACTTAACTATAAGGTGTATATTAAAATAATATATAGTTTATAAGTAGATAAAATAATTGCTAAAAGTAATAAGATTTTTAATTTTATCCTATTAAGTAATTTAAAAACCTCTTTTTAGTTTTTTCTTATAAAGTTAAAGTGATTTCAAAACGATTCATTAAAAAATTACACTTATATTTTAGGAAAACTTTATTTAATCGATTAAATGCAAAGTTTAACACTTAATGAATTATTTAAAATTTTATATATACAGGAATAATATAAAAATGTACATTTATATGCTAGTAACAAATAATTCTCTCATTAGAAGTTTCATTAACTAAAAACAATAAATTCGAATACAACTGCATGACTCACTGACCTCACGGTAAGTTATTTTCACTTAGACATTCTAAGCAAATCTTATTGTAAAGGACAATTTCTTTCTGTGAAAGTGTTATCCCAATTCTCTCACAAGGATTATTGTTTAGTATTTTAAATCATATATCCAACTTATAAAATTTAGCGGTTATGCAAATGATTAAGTTTTATTACTTCAATCCGTATAAATAAGTTGAAAATTTTACCCTGCGATGTAATGTATATATTAAAATAATATATAGTTATTATACAAAAATCTCGCTTGCTATATGATTATTTATAGATAGTTTATTACTTAGTTTTATAACTAGAAAAAATAATAAGATTTCTGTTTTTAATTTTATCCTATTAAGTGATTTTAAAACCTTTCATTAAAAATTATGGTTACATTTTATTGAATGAAAAAGGATGTCTTATCGTAAAATAATTCTGTTTTGATCTCATTATTTTCTTAGCATAATTAAAAAAAGTGAAATTAAATAAAAAAATTAAAAAAATTTCAATATTTTAATAGGTTAATTGCAGAGTTCAACTCTTATTGCATTATTTAAATGTAGTTTACAACTGATATTAAATAAATGATCTCTATAAACTATTTTATATTACTCTGAAAACACAGAACTCTAACAACATTCTACTAAGATAAGCATGAATCAACATTCTTATCTGTATGAGTCAACGTGTGGCGATAAACAGTTTCTCGCATTTGTGTGTGAATGAAGGTTGCATTTCGCCAAGGGAAATTTCATCAACTTTAAGTAAGTTTCATAATTTATTATTACTATTTGATAATTTAATAAACTTAATATGTATATTCTAATAAAATTATTTGTTTATATCATAAAAAATTTGTTTATAATAGAAATTTTATTAAAACTTTACGAAAGTTATATAAGAAATTTTTATTGTTTTATTGAAGAGAGAGAAATTAATTTAAAAAATATTTTTTATTGGTATTTACTTATAAGGAATTTTTTATTGTTATACTATAAACTATTTTTATTGTTACACTATAAATTTTTTTGTTTATATAAAACTAAATTTTGCATAAATAAAACTACTTTCACACATGGAAAATTATTGCTTAAATGAAACCTAGAAAAGTTTCCATTTAACTTGTGTATGTTTAGAAATTATTTGAGTAAAACTAATTTTTGCAATATATAAAACTCCTTTCACAAACGAAATTTTTATTTTTTAACTATAACTTACTTTTATATGTATTTATTTATTTCAATACCGTTTAAGTGATAGATAGGTGATAATCGTTTAAACTCATTGTATGATATGCTTTGTGAAAAAATTATTGCATTTTCCAAATTATTCGCTGTATTGTTTTAATGATTTTAACTTAATCTTTATATGAGATAGTGTGGATTACTAATAGGCATGGCTCGCCAGCGTATATAACATATGATTCATCAGCTGTAGGGGTTTTCCGTTGCAGGTGATAACTGACTCATGGAATATTCCGTATTATGTGTTTTTTAAGGAAACTGTTTATTTTCATTTAAAATTATGCATTGAATTTTTATGCAATTTATTTCGAAATGTTTAATAGAAAATAACTTTTAGTAACTGATAGTTTTTAAATATAACTAATCCTTTTTATTATTTTATAAAAATAACTTATTTTTATTAGTTCAAGTTTAAAAGTATTTACCTGTTTCATTTAAATCAACTAAGATAGTTTAAATTATATTACAGCGTTAAACTCGAATAAATGTTAAATAATATTTGTGTAGTATCAATATAATGTTTAATTTAAATAACATATTCATGTACTTATAGCTTTTTTGCTTATAAAATTTATGTAAAGTTTTCGTGTTAGGATAAATTTATTTAATAGTAACAGCATAAAGTTTAGTTAATTATAATGTATATAAAATTTAATTGTTGATTTTAAACATTGTATGTATTTTTAAATTAATATTATTATAGGATAGTCATTTTTATTTTTATTTATTTTATTTTTTATTTATTTTTTATTTATTTATTTTATAACTTTACTGTATATCTTTGTATGCATTTTTTTAATTAATATTATTATATGAAAGTAATTTTTTAAATTTATATTATTATATGAAAGTAATTTTTTTAATTTATATTATTATATAATAGTAATTTTTTTAATTAATATTATTATATGATAGTATTTTTTTTCTTTTTTTAATTTATAATTTTACTATATATCTTTGTATGCATTTTTTTAATTAATATTATTATATGATAGTAATTTTTTTTTAATTTATATGATAGTCATTTTTTAAAGTGCATGTGTTCAATTTTTAACGAATGTAAGTTAGAGTTTAAATAAGTGTGAAACTTATTTAGTGAGAATATAAAGTTTAATTTATATAATTTTTATTATATTTAGTTTAATTTAAATAACTTTACTGTATAGAAAATTTATTAACTGATTTTATTATATTTATTTAGTTTATATAACTTTACTGTATAGAAAATTTATTAACTGATTTTAAACTTGTGTTAAATTTTTTAACGAATATAATAATATTATTTCTAAGATAGTCTAAATAAATTTAAAAAGTGAAACTTATTTAATAGTAAAAGTTTATAAAATTTAGTATGTATTAAGTATGTGTAAAAAGAAGTTTTAATTTAAAACCTTTATAAATATTATTTTGATAAATATATATATATATATATATATATATATATATATATATATATATATAAAGTATAAGCATTGATATTTATCTATAAATTTTCTTTTCAGGATGAAAATATGATCTGTGCTATATGCCTGGATAGAATATACTATAGATCTGAAATGTATAAGACATGCTGTCAACATAACTTTCATGAGCATTGTCTTGTGATGTGGTTGAACGAAAAATTTAATTGTCCTATATGCCGATTTGATTTTAAACTCGGAGAGGATTACATAGATTTAGTCGTTATGCTTGTGGAGTAATAATGATCTTTTTATATATATATATATATATATATATTTTTTTTTTTTTTTTAAAGGAACTAACTCCCGCCTTGCTCTACGGAGTGAAAAGGGGCACCGCAGGGCCTCGGGAGGGCAGTCTCCCAGGCGCTCAAGGTGAACTCTTTCTTTCTCTCTCTTCTCTTTTTTCTAACTTTATTCTTTCTACCTTTATTCTTAAATTTGTATTCTCTTTCTAACTTTTTTCTATACATTTTCCTTTCACTTATTTCTCTAATCGTAAATTTTGTATGTATCTCTTTTCAGGTTAAGTCCCAAAAGATCGTGACGTCATCTAACCCGCTGCAAAAATTCAAAAAATTTTGAAGTCCCCGAAATTGTGAAAAAATACTAAGTGCTAAAATTTAGGAAAATAAATCTAACTCCTCAAAATTCCCTTCTCCCTGATAGATGATACTATATTTTTAAATTGTTTCTGCATCCATGAAGATTGTTCCTGCACCCTGTATATATCAATTGTTTCTGCACCTATGAAGATTGTACAGATTGTTTTGCATCTATGAAGATTGCCTGAACCCATGCTTTGAAGACAACCTCAGAAAACTATGTGATGAGTTCACCAGGTTGATATTTTTTATTTATTTTTATTTTTATTTATTTTTATTTTTTATTTATTTTTTATTTTTTTTTAAAGGAACTAACTCCCGCCTTGCTCTACGGAGTGAAAAGGGGCACCGCAGGGCCTCGGGAGGGCAGTCTCCCAGGCGCTCAAGGTGAACTCTTTCTTTCTCTCTCTTCTCTTTTTTCTAACTTTATTCATTCTAACTCTCATTTCTTAAATTTTGTATTCTCTTTCTAATATTATTCTATACATTTTCCTTTCACTTATTTCTCTAATTGTGTATGTATCTCTTTTCAGGTTAAGTCCCAAAAGATCGTGACGTCATCTAACCCCCCCGCAAAAATTCGAAAAAATTTTGAAGTCCCCAAAATTGTGAAAAAAATACTAAGTCCAAAATTTATGAAAATAAATCTAACTCCTCAAAATTCCCCTTCTCCTCGATAGATGGCACCACCAAACTTCTCATCCAAGATGATAGTCAAAGTTTCTAGTCTTCCGGTGGCAACACACAGTTTCTATTATTCCGGTGGCAACACACCCCTCGTCCAAGATGATGACTAAGTAGTGTAAAAAGGACACGTTCTGCAACACGGTGGAGGAGGCGTAGAGGTGTAAGGGCGGTGGCGCGCCACCACCCTACACCTCAATACGCCTCTACGCCTCCACCACCGTGTTGCAGAACTGTCCTTTTTACACTACTTACATGCATAATATTTCCTACGTCATGAGGAAAGTGAAGAAAAAAATTCACAACTATAGATGGAAAATTAACTTAAAGTGGTAATTTTAGTGCTGCAAAACTACTTAAAAAATGAAAGACTCATCAATAATTTTTTTTTCCTGCGTAGATTTGTTACAGGACTAGTTACTGTAGAAGTTTCCAGTTTGAGAGTTTTATCCTTTTTTTTATATAATTTTTCAAAAATGCCCAAAATTGCATTTTGGCAATATTTAAAGTTGAATATCTCAAAAGGGACTGAGTGAAAAATTATGAAATTAATACAGATAATATCTCTTTATGACATAAACATATGATAAAAATTTGATGACTGACAAGGGAACTCTTTCAAGTGCTAATCACCAATTTCCTTCAAAAAATTACAGAATATAGTTTACGTTGCACTTAATTCACTGGTAAAAAAGTTAGCTGCTGAATCGCAACAGGAAAGCTGTAAAAAAATATTAAACTTTACGATTTGAACGCCAAATACGAAAAAAGTCATCGCCAAATCCCGTTAACCTTCCTTCAATGATGCCAATGAACTTAAGTATAGGGGGGTAGTATTTTCTATCGCTCTAGGGGTTACTGAAGCAATGACGACATCCCTCTGCGGAGGATCAAAATTAAGATGTCATGTCTACGGAACATCCCTAAGTGTGAAAATAAGGCTGTCTTTAATTTCCCACTGCGTAGCTGTAGTGCGACGTTAAAACCCACTCAACACTCAAGATATATTCTGAAATCTAGGATGGATAGTTGGGTTTTACATCGCACTAGTGCTGCGCAGAGGGGCAATTGGCGACGGTCTGGGATACACCCCTAGAAGTGGCCCGGAGACATTCCATCACAATTTTGATCCTCCACGGAAGGGATAGCTCTCCCGCTTCGGTGACCCATAGAGGTATAATTTTTGATGGGAACATGGAGGACATTGCGGCCACGACAGATTTTACGTGCAGTAGCCACCATTAGTGTACACGACGGTCTTTGGCCGGCTCGAGTACCGAACCCGCAATCTTCCAAATACGAGGCCGGCGCTCTACCGACTGGGCTACTGCGGTCCTTTCTGAAATCTAGAAATTTCTATTTAAAAAAAGTGACGTTATGTCTTATGTTAGATCCAATATTTTCAATTATATTGTGTAAGGTTTCAATATTGAATTTATTTAAAATAATGCAATTTCAATTTCAGAGTTACTTTTGCATTACTCTAATTTATATCTAATCTTGAGTAATTTAATGCCTGAAGTTCTCGGCATGTGCATTTATATAATTTTGCAGACGATTTAATAACTAATCTGATTTATAGGTTGGTTGGCAGGGTTTTACGTTGCACTAGTGCTGCGCAATGGACAATTGGCGACCAATATGAATTCTAATATTTGATTGAACATTTGATTATTAGAATAGTTGATTGAAATTAATACTCAAATAAATATGAAATTAATACTCAAAATTAAAATATTTCAGATATTTTGAGGTTGAGTAGGTTTAAAGTTTTGATTCGCACTACAGCTATGCAATGGCGGCAGTCTGGGATACATTCCTAGAGATGGTCCGTGGACGTGCTATTACACTTTTGATCCTTTACGGAGGGGATTATTTAAAATCGGAAAAACATGTGCATAACTATTACTTTATGGCTTCTTACATTTCTGGCAATTTATTTCATATAAGTTTACGAATAATAATATAAACAATTTTGTAAAAATATGCATTAGAATTTCATAAAGTTGGTTGGGTTTTACGTCGCACTATTGCTGCTCAATGAATTTCATAGTGAGTTTTATAAAATAATTAACTGCGAAATGTTGTTGTTTTAAAAATAATTGTTTTGCTGAATGCAGACCCTCCGTGGCCGAGTTAGTGTGTCACCCTCGCTGATCACCTTCAAGTGTAGAAAAATGGGTTCGATTCCCTAGCTGACCCAGGGTGTTTTTTTAATTTTTTGTATTTTAATCCGGTTATGTTATATCTGTCTTCATCTCGACGAAATTTACAGGGAAAGGAGGTCGAGTCAAACACACAAATCGGATGTATATATTAAACATAAATAACATACCCAGAATGCAAGCATTTATCACCTGCAGGTGCCACCGGATCATCCTCATAAGTGCATCGCAAACCGTCGCCTGCAGTACTAGTGCGACGTTAAACCCAACCAACAAACACAACGAAGAATCATAGGGTAGAATCATAGATCGTCTTCAATGACTTCAATTGCTTATTACGTAGCACTAATGAGATATTGGATCCACAGAACTCATATTCTGTGGAGTTGCTTGTTCGTTGAAGGTTCGTACTGCCCAATAAAATGATTAGACTTACAGTCGGCTGCAAAATTATTCGAGCACTAGCCAATAATTCCTATGTTAAACAAGTACACTTAAGACTGTTTTGTTAAATAAATCCTTGTCGAATCATGTATTTAGACTGACTAAGAACATGACTCGATAAGGATTTATTTAACAAAGCAGTATTAAGTGTACTTTTTTTAGAGAGGGATTATTGCTAGTGCTCGAATAATTTTGCAGCCGACTGTGTAAAAAAAATGTGTTCGAATACGATATGCTTTCAGTTTAGTTTAAAAAAGAAACAGCTTTGTGTTTTAATATAAAATATTTTGTTTCATTTGAATTTATATAAAAGTCTTAATCATATATTTTTTTAACGTCGTTATTAAAAACTTGGCGTTAATGCTCCCGCAATTGTTACTGACACAGCTTATTTAACTGAAATATTATACTATATTATTTAGAATTTCAGCTAAGTAAGTCTCAATCTGGTAAATTATCAGGTTTTTGTTAATCTGTTCTGAATTCCCAAGTGCTCGACAGCGTATGGAGTTTGTTTGGCTATCAAAAAGAAAGAACATCTACATCTATTTAATCTTCATTGCAATGAAATTCCGTACAATGCAGTCGCCGAACAGGCGCTTATTTTGGAAATAATGCAGACATGCTTTCATTTTTAATAATTTTTTATAGCTTATCTATTGCGACTCAGCAGCTAATATTTTAGGAAGATGCTATTCATGATTAAATCTGATGCCAGAATTTTTTTCAAGAAAATCGGCCAATAACACTTCAAAGAGTTTCCTTGTGAGACTCAACTGGTTCCAAAGCTATAGTGCATCAGAATTGGCCCAAAATTGCATTTTACGCACACAGTATTTCACGAAAATTAATTTTAAAAATACATTTTCCTGTATATTATAATTGCTGTATATATATATATATATATATATATATATATATATATAAACTCTAATAACTTAAAATGAGCTATTTAACTTTTTCAAACAGAAATACCCTAACTACAAAATCAGACGGTCAGTGTTCTGTGCTATGTGACCGAAGTGGTGTGTCCACCCAAGATCATCTGGCACACATAGTGTATGTGTCTGCAAATAACCCCAGAACGTAAAACTCTTGATTGAAGGAGCAAGGCTCAAAATAAATTACAGGGAACTGGTAGAATTACTTGTGTGTAACATTGATAATGAAGGTTGCATGCTGGACAAGTGTTCAGAATGTCCAGGATCCGAAGGTCTTCTGGAAGTTCCAATGAAAGAAATTGGCAATTTACCAGAGGAAGTAGCTTTTAAGCAGTGGGTGCAAACTGACAGAGCAGAATTTATCACCCGATTACTACCAGATGAGGAATTTCTAAATCTTCTTGTGGAAGATAGAGTAAATCTAAAATCTCACCATTTCATTTCAACAGTTCAGTCTAATCATTTCAAAGAACTTAAAAATAATCTCAAAAACAGTGAATATTTAGTCATTGTTGATTTTTCAGAAAACTTTACATTTTGCGTTCAGGATGAAATTCAGAACTACCACTGGTCCAACAGCCAAGTTACATTACATCCATTTATTATTATTATTATTATTATTTTAAATGAAATTTGCTGTAAAAGCATTTGTATGATAAATGATTATCTTATTTAGGATACCTTTATAGCTGATGAATTTCAAAAAATCTCACCAATGAAATGAAGAATTTTTTACCCGAAGCAAAGATGATGATTTACTTCAGCGATGGTGCCAGCAGCCAATACAAAAATAAGAAAAACTTTATTAATCTGTGCCAACATGAGAATGATTTTAGCTTGATAGCTGAATGAAATTTTTTAGCTACATCTCATGGGAAAAACTTGTGTGATGGTATAGGGAGGGGGGAGGGGAGGGTACCACTAAAAGGGAAGTAACTAGAGCCAGCATGCAAAGACTTTACAATAACTAAATTCTTACTCCACAAGACATGTTCAAATACTGAAACGAAAAAATAACCAGAATAGAATACATTTTTGTCTCTGCCAATGAAATTAAACAAACTGAAGCTAAACTAACAAAAAGATTTGAATTTTGCTTGCCTGTGACATGAATAAGAGAATATCATAGATTTGTTCCTATAAGTAATAATCAAATCAGATGTTACACTACATCAATAAATAAGAAATTTGATGAGCACGAAACTTTGATAGTGTTTATTAACACATCTTCGCTTACAAATATAGACTCTGTTGCATACATTTACGAATATCATTGGTAGCTAGGCATAGTCAAAGACAAGACCGATCAAAATAATGATCTATTAGTTCAATTTTTCCCATCCATATGGCCCAAAGACTGCCTTCCAAATATCTATAAATGACATGGTGTGTGTTCCAGTAAACAAGGTTGTGAGGAAAATTACCCCTATCGAACTAACAACGGTTTCGGGCAGACACATAACATATCAAAAAAGCTATGCAACGGAATTTCAACACTCTTCAATACTTTGAAGAAATTATAAAATTATTATGCTAACTGATAAAATGTACATCAACAGTTTGAATAAAATTTTGTATTTTAAGTTACAATGTTGATTTTTACCTTAAATTTTCATTAAAATTCTGTATACCTAAAATGCAATTTTTGGCCAATTTTGATGCACTATAACTTTGGAACCAGTTGAGTCTCAGTCATCAAATTTTTAGCATATCTTTATGTCATAAAGAGATATTATCTGTATTAATTTCATAATTTTTCACTCAGTCCCTTTTGAGATATTCAACTTTAAATATTGCCAAAATGCAATTTTGGGCATTTTTGAAAAATTATATAAAAAAAAGGATAAAACTCTCAAGCTGGAAACTTCTACAGTAACTAGTCCTGTAACAAATCTACGCAGGAAAAAAAAATTATTGATGAGTCTTTCATTTTTTAAGTAGTTTTGCAGCACTAAAATTACCGTTTTAAGTTAATTTTCCATCTGTAGTTCTGAATTTTTTTCTTCACTTTCCTCATGACGTAGGAAATATTATGCATGTACAAAACATCTAGGAGGTCATTCTGATAATTTTGTTTTTTATTTTGTCTTGATATCTATAAAATTAACTGAGTTAGATACTTTTATGCAAACCTTGTTTTTGTCCTAAAAACAGTTACGATGGAAATTCAAAATGGCCGTCAAAAAAAAGTATGAGCCTAAAAAATTTTTTTTCGACAGTTTTGAACTCACCTAATAACGGGGATTAACTTGTAAAAAAATAAGAAAAATAAAAAATGTTGAGCAACATGGCCTGGGTGATTTCTAATGGATTGACCCTATAGCTTCATGGTTACTACCAATTTTTTCTTTATCTTTAGTGCTGCCATCTATGCATTTAGAAAGTCGACAGAACAAATAAATATTTTTGTTTTAGTGACTGTTTATTTTAACAAAAAATTAAAGAAATTATACCAAATATTTATGGCCTGATATGTTTATAAGAAATATTTTCTTTTTTCGCAATAGATTTTCATAGTGCTGGGCTTTCTGGCAGAGGAAACACCAACAAGCATTCCACCATTTAATTGCTAACAGTTTAAATAATTGCCCAGAGATGGCAGCACTACGCATAAAAAAAATTGCGAAACGATTTTTTGTTAATTTACTAGCTCCCTTGCATGAAATTTGAATATGTTACGGAAATGATTAATATCTTAAGTTGTTAAGTTAAAATATTATTTTTTAATTATTATACAATAACTTTATCGATAATTAAAGTAACTATAAATGTTGCATGTTTATTATTTTTCTGTATAATATGAAAATACCGAATTAGAGTCAGTACAAAGTACAATCCATTTTTTTTTTTTTTTTGCTCAATCTTTAACTCTTAAATGCCTGATTATTTTTAAAACCTATTTAAAAATGTTTTATTCTTACCTGTGTTAAATAAATCACGGGAAAAACACTTTAAAAAATCACTTTATTTTAACTATGGTTTACAGCTGAAAAGCAATTTTTTTGTCATTTGTCAAATATGAGACATTAGAGTTTCAATATTATTCTAATAATACTTTAGAAGACGAAATTGGGTATATGTGTGTTGCCGAGAGGCAACACACGGCATTTAAAGGTTAAGATAACAAAGTAAATATTAATTACCATGTTTTTATGGTAACTCGTTTTCTTGTTTGTTTGTTAGAATAGTTCAGAACACAATAACAACGCACTTTTTTAATACTTTTATTCAATTAATAAATGTTTGAAAATTTCTTATATATTTTTTTTTTATTACGCATTTGACCTTTTTTTTTTTTTTTTTTTTTTTTTTTTCCAAGTTGATGGGATAATTTATCAAAAATTTTTTTTTTAAGTATTTGTTAATACATAGAATTGTCAAGTTAACAGAAAATTTTAAAACGTGGTATATAAAAAGTTGTTTTTACCTTGTAATTGTTTTTAGAATAAGAATAAGTTTTAAATAAATATTAAAAGCAATGAAAATATATCTAATAACTGCATTTTTCTCGCGAAGAACCAAATTATTTTTATTTTATTTTATTTCATACATTGTAAGAAGTATAGATTGTCTATACCATGGGTGGGCAACCAGAAGCCCAGGGGACCCATGCTACCTCTATTACTTCTGTATAGAATTTCCAAAATTTATAATCTGATATCTTAACACAACAAAGTTTAATAAAACTGTTTTGACATATCAGAGTGCAAATAGCTCAGACAGTTATGGTAACCCGAGAAACAAGTATTACTCATTGTTAACGAGGCAATGGACTGTATTAAACTAAGATTCATCTTTTAACCAAATTTTATTTGCGTGCTCATGATAGAGCAATTAAGCGTCCGCTTGCTGCGGAGTACCAGTACAAACTGAAAACATTAGCGGCGCCCGACAGAGGGCGCTAGATTCACATTACAAATTAACAAAGGAAGAATATTAACATAAACATCCTGGCCAGCCTTGCAACGGCTGGACGTTGCAAAAATTCAATAATCAGTAAACATAACAAAATATAAAGATAAAATATACAATATAATAGCATAATAATTAATATCCATTTAATTAATTAACAAATGGTAATTTTGCAATTTTGGTAATTGGTCTTTTAAAGATGCTATCCTTACTTTTTAATGTAACTACTCTAACAAGTCCATCCTCTCCAGGGTGGACCTTCAAAATTCTAGCAAGATGCCATTTTAGGCTCCACGCGCTCTCTATTGGTTTAACCAACACTAGCTCACCCTCTTTAAACTCTGTTTTAATCTTACACCACTTAGGTCTTTGCTGAAGTCTATTGAGATATTCGGAAGACCATTTCTTCCAAAAGATCAGGTGTAATCTCTGAACTAACTGCCAACGACTCAATCTGTTTTGAGGAGTCGATGTAAAATCCAAATCGGGTGCTGCAAGCAAAGAAGATCCGACTAAAAAATGGGCTGGGGTTAAAACTTCAAGATCGTTTGGATCGCTTGAAAGAGGACATAAAGGCCTAGAGTTCAAAACGGCCTCGACCTGTGCAATAAGGGTCGAAAATTCTTCATTATTTAAAATAGTGTCACCTACAACCCTGCGTAAATGAAATTTCAAGGATTTAACCCCTGCCTCCCATAATCCACCAAAGTGTGGAGCAGATGGAGGGTTAAAATTCCATTTGATAGCTTCATTAGCTAAATGATTATCAATTTCTCTCTTATTGCTGAACAATTTTTTAAGAATTTTTTTTAGTTCATTATTAGCGCCAACAAAGTTGGTGCCATTGTCACTGTATATTTCTGCTGGGCGACCGCGTCTGGCGACAAATCGTTTAAATGCTCCTAGAAAAGATTCTGTTGTTAGGTCACCTACAATTTCTAAATGAATGGCTTTAACACTAAAACATATGAAAATAGAAATAAAACATTTTCTTACTTGTTTGCACCTGCCTGGTAGCGGTTTCACCTGAAACGGACCGCAATAATCTAAACCTACATGAGTGAATACTCTTGAGATGTTTACCCTTGCAGCTGGCAGATCAGCCATAAATTGCTGCTCTCCCTTTGCGTTTAGTTTGTAGCAAATAAGGCATTTTCTTAGTACCTTACGGACGATATTTCGTCCTCCCGGTATCCAGAATTGTAACCGGATATTTGTTAATGTAGCTTCAGGACCTGTATGGAAATATAAAGAATGGTAATAATTAATAACAGTGCAAGTAAAGTTATGATCTGAGGGAATTAACATGGGATATTTCCTAATACTTGGTAAGTTAGAATTTTTTATCCTGCCCCCCACCCGGAGGATGCCTTGGTCATCTAAAAAGGGACTCAAATTTAAGATTTTACTAGAATTGGAAAGAGGAATACCTTTAGTTAAACAATTAATTTCTGTGGCAAAAGATAGTCTTTGAATGCCTTTAACAATACAAAATAATGATTCTCTTAGTTCATTAGTTTTAAGAGAGCCAGTCTCTGGGTATAATGGGTTTCTTATATTATGTATGAATCTTCTGCACCAAGCTATTACTCTTTGAATTTTTAAAAACGATGAACAGTTATTAATTATATTTATTGGTTCAGAGTTCTGCACTAATGCACACACTTGATTGTTTGGCACATCCTTTAATTCTCGTAAAAACAAATTGTTCGTTTCTATATCTGTCGGAATAGAGGAATTATAATCGATCTCTTGATGTAAGAAAGATGGCCCACACCACCATAGATGACACTGTTGAATTTTATTAGGGTCAAGACCCCTAGAGATGATGTTTGCAGGATTGTCTTGGGAGTTAACATGATGCCAACAATCTGGCTTTGTCAGATTCTGAATTGTGCTTACACGATTTTTTACAAATGGTTTAAGTTGTGAAAGAGGCTTTCTAATCCAGGCTAGCACAATACTGCTGTCTGACCACAAGAAAATGTCACTTATGTTTAATTTCAGAGAAGTGATTACTTTGGAAATTAACTTCGCTAATAATACAGCAGCACAAAGTTCGAGTCTCGGAATGGTAACTTCTTTAATAGGGGCTATTCGAGACTTGCTGCATAGAAGACTAACCTTAATTTGTTTGTTGTCACTTATGCAACGGAGATAAATCACAGCTCCATATGCACCCTTGGCGGCATCTGAGAATCCATGAATCTCGATATCTGTTGTAAAGTTTGTTAATATAAACCGTGGTATGCCGATAGATTTTATGGCTGGCAATGTTTTCCGGAAAGCTTCCCACTTTTTTCTTTCAGTTTCCGGAAGTTGTTGATTCCATGAAAGGTTTAACTTCCAAAGATTTTGCATCATTATTTTTGCCTGAGTTATGACGGGACCTAATAAACCTAAAGGATCATATAACCGAGCAATTTCAGATAATACAGAGCGTTTTGTCGGAGATTCTGAACATTGCGGATTTACATTGAAGTAGAAATTTTCTTTCTTAGGGTCCCACCTTAAACCAAGAGTTTTTACCGAATTATTTTTAGTTTCATCGAAATTATATTCTTTAGAATTTAGAGAGATATTTTCTAACAGTACTTTATCGTTAGCGCACCACTTGTGCAATTCCATTCCTGCACCTTTTAACATAGTAATTAATTGATTCTGAAGTTTTTTCGCAGATTCTAAATCACTAGTTCCCGTCACAATGTCATCCATGTAAACATCAGAGTTTAATGCCTCAGCTGCCAACGGGAACCTTTCACCGTCATCAATACTTAATTGTTTTAAACATCTTGTTGCAAGAAACGGAGCACTTGTGGTGCCGTATGTAACCGTAGCCAAATTATACGTTTTCACAGGATCCGTGATGGTATCCTTCCAAACAATGCGCAATAAATTTCTTTGCGTTTCATCTATTTTAATCATTCTAAACATTTTTCGAATATCAGCCGTAAAGGCATATTTATGTATTCGAAACCGAAGTAAAATTGAAAACAAATCGTTTTGAATTACACCACCGTTCATCTGCAACGAATTGAGGGATTCTCCCGTAGTAGTCATACTTGAAGCATTAAAAACTACCCTAAGAGGAGTGGTGCTATTGTCCGGACGGTGGATACCGTGATGCGGTAGGTAGTATGACACAAGTGGTTCTCTTTCTTCAATAACCTGTTCCATATGACCCATATTAATATATTCTTTGATAAAATTTCTATATAAATTTAACATTTCTTGATTTGCATTTAATCTTTTCCACAAAAAATCTAGTCTACGTAATGCAATTTCCTTTGAGTTTCCTAAACAGCTAGGATCCTTAGATAAGGGCATCTGAACTATAAAACGACCGGAATTGTCTCTTTTATGTGTGTTTACAAAATGTTGTTCGCAGAGTTCTTTTTCTTCTAACCCATCCATGGATTCAATGTCAGTTGGGTTTTCGATTTCAAAGAAACGTTCGATATCCTTATGCAATTCACTTAAATTTATAAACCCACAAAATGAGTAAGGAATACTATTCTCATATTTTAATACACCACTAACAGTATAGCCAAACTCTGTATTTTGAAAAATCAAATTGTCATTTAATCTGAATTTTTCTGGTTTCAAAATATCAAAAAATAATTCATTTCCAATTAAAATATTAATTTTACTAGGAATATGAAAACTGTTATCTGAAAGATTAATAAATTCAGGAATGCGTATTTCATTTATATCTAGCCTATTAACTGGCGTGAAATTTGTTATGCTTTTAACTACAAAACATTCAATGTTTCTCTTGAATTTATTTTCTTTGTTTGAAATCAAAACATTAACCTTATACTTAATTTGATGATTAAAATTACCTACTCCACTTAATAAAGTATTTACTTTTTCAAATCTCAGACCCAAGGCCATTGCTGTTTCTTTCAAAATTAAATGACAATTACTTCCGCTATCAAGAATTGTTTTTAATTGATATCTTTTCCCATCATAAGCTTCACCATAAATTCTAATTGTAGATAATAAAACACACTTTTTATTTCCCTGACAAAAATTCGACAAAACAAAATCATCTTTCGTGATTTCAGATTGTTGCGTAATTGAATCCGAAACATTTTCACGCTTCATTGCGTTCGAGAATGAAAGAGAGTCAAAATTTTCGTTATAGGCGCCAATATTTTTTTTGTCTGGGAGAGAATAATTATGTAGTAATGTATGATGATTCTTTTTATGACAGACAGAACAAGAGTTATTAGATTTGCATTTCGATAGCACGTGAAAATCTGATAAACAATTAAAGCACAATCGATGCCTTTTAACTAGTTCTTGCCGCTGTACTAATTTCATTTCTTTAAATCTATTACATTGATATAATAAGTGAGATTGTGTTTTACAAAGAATACATTTTTTGGCAACTTTATTAGAACTATTAACGAATAATAATTTCGGTTTTTCAAGATTAACCTTTGAAATGTTATTGTTTATGCTACTTAAAATCTGACACCTTCTTTCTAGATATTCTAGGAAATTATCAAAATTTGGTACCTCATTGTCTTTGAGTGTTAACTCAAATTGCTTCCTTGTTTCTCGATCTAGTCTATCCAAGATTATATTCATTAATAAAGCATTAGAAAGTTTATCTCGATGAAATTCGTAAAGTTGCAATGATCTCAAATTTTTAGTAATATTATCTAATAAATATCTAAGTTCTTTAGCTGATTCATGTTTCAGCGGTTGTAAATTCAGAATATTTTTTATGTGAGTGTCAATAATTAATCGACGGTTTTCATACCGCCGTTCGAGGGCTTTAAAAAGCGAAGTAAAATTATCATCTGTTGTTTCAATTAGTTTGGCTTCACCCTTTAAACAACTGCGTAAGTAATGTAATTTCTCTTGATCTGAAAGATCAATATTTTCATTAATTAAACTGTTAAACTGAGTTTTGAATAGATTCCACTCTTCTATTCTGCCGTTAAATATCGGCAAACATATATCAGGGAGTTTAACAGAATTGCGTTTAGCACATTCATTATGCATCAAATCTTTATTTTTTAAAACAGAATTATCAATTGAATATTTGACTTTATTAATAGAGGTTTTCAGACTTACCTCTATTTGGTACAGCTCATCATCAATCTCACTTAAGCTAGTTTCTGTTTCAGCAAATTTTTCTTCATTTTCTAAAGAATAGTACTCTTCCTTTAGATCTTCAAATTTAGCTTTAATTTTCAGTATACTATCTAACTGTGCTGATAATTCTTCAATTGTAAGGGTCTCTATGTTATCGCTTATATGACTATTTATTTTAGTAATCTGACCCTTAAAATTTCCTCGTTTGCGGTTAAGAGCCTTTAACTTGTTCTCCATAGTTTAGAGGTTTGGTTTTTAAACCGAAAGTACAGTTTATACATAAACTTATAATAATATCGAATAAAATCAATTACTGAGTAAGCCTCCGGTCGCTAGGACCATATGTTAGCGAGGCAATGGACTGTATTAAACTAAGATTCATCTTTTAACCAAATTTTATTTGCGTGCTCATGATAGAGCAATTAAGCGTCCGCTTGCTGCGGAGTACCAGTACAAACTGAAAACATTAGCGGCGCCCGACAGAGGGCGCTAGATTCACATTACAAATTAACAAAGGAAGAATATTAACATAAACACTCATTTATTATAGTTTTCTATAAATCATAAATATTAATTATAAATATTTGACTGTTTCAATCTTTTGCGAGTATTGTTAACTCATGAATAAAAATAAATTTAATAATTAATACATTTAGCTTGAATTTTTTATCCCAATATCTATACTATACACACACACATACAGATATATGAGTGTACAAATTTAAAGATGTATGAGTGTACAAACATATGCATTTCTGCCTGGCTAAATAAAATGCACTTTCAATGATGCCCGCCAACTGTTTTTGTTTGGTCAGGAAGTTTGTGTTCCTCTTCTAAAGGCTTGGAGAAAAATGGTTTTATGACATTGACTACTGACTTTTTAAAAAACGTCTTTTCTACATTGCATGAAAAGTAATGCCTATCAGTTAAATCTTAACTATAGATTTTTTCTTGCAGATTTATTTTTTCCAAGTGCCCATATAACGCATGCATCATGTTTCAACGAAATAGACCTACTAAAACGGAATTTAGGCAGGCCTAAATTGAATAACTTTAATTTTAACCACTAATATGTATATACAGAGCTGCCAACCTAATCTGGCAAATTGTTAGTACCGCCCCTTTTTCTACACCACTTAATTTTAAAAGTAACTACACGACCGAATGTCTAGAGAGAACATCCTTCGTAGGGATATTTCTAAGTGGTCTCAATCCATATTCATGCATGTTTAGGAATGATAAAATATATACAACTAATCATAAATATTAATTATAATTATTTGACTGTTTCAATATTTTACGAGTATTGTTAACTCTAATACTGACCAATTGCCAAAAACCACTTTTTTTGGACTCAGGGGACCTTAAAACATGTAAATCAGGTGAAATCTCGATAGTGAATTTTTGGACCGAATACAATACTTCCATTACGTATGGTAGTAGAGTAATGGAAGTAAAAAGCATGAGTGCAGCTGTGGGTATCAAAGCTGCTTACAAATTTTTTAATTTATTACTTATCTTGCGATTACAGCAAATTACAGAGGTACAGAGGGAATTCGAATGCTGATGGCTTAATTTGGGGATTTAAATATCAATATATTGCATAATAACAGAAAAAATCAGAAATTTTAGGACATCTTATCATATTTAAGGGTATTTCAGGATGTTTTTCAAATATTCAAAAATTTCAGGAAAAATCTCCTGAATAAAACAGATGCTACACATGTTCAACATTTTACTACATTTATACATCTACTTTGCAATGGTAGTATTAAAAAGAAATCTTCGGAAAATAAGATTTTGTATTTTACTCAGGGCTTAACATGTTCGTGAAAATGAACGAAGAAACAGTTAAGAAGAAACAGTAAAGTCTCAAATTAATAGTGTATTTTATTACACAACGTTTTGTTTTCTTTAACTAATATACTTGATTGAGATGGAACTCTAAATTATCAAAATCCTGTATTTTCTGCCTAGTTGGCTGTTTTGCTCAGTTTTTTTTTTTGTTTGTTTGTTTCCTCTAACAATTTTAACCCATTAACATGAACATTATTTCTGTTAAATATAGGGATGGACCGGATATCCGGTATCCGGCTGACTTTTCAATATCCGAAATACCGTCGGATATCTGGCATTCGAATATCTTTTCTGTCCACCCCCCCCCCTTTTTTTTTTCATTGAGATATGGTGGGAAATGCAAGAAACAACTTTTACCCCTCCGTTTGTGGAGAAACTTAAAAAATTAGCTTCTTAAATCACGTCACTAAAGAAATAATCTCATAAAATTCCACATACTTATTTGTCTTACCTGTTTTGTGTAGTTTCAATTGAAAATAAAATCACTAAATGAACGATGTTTTCTTTGATATTTTTCAAAAATTAAGTGTTCTTATAATCTAAACTAGCTGGCTTCACCAGCTAGCTGGCCAGAGACCCAAGAAAATTTTTACCAAAAAACAAGCTCTCGGGCGCCTGCGACGCCAATCGTAATTTGTTCTCTCTAAAAGTCGCATAATATAAAAATATTGAAAATTCAAATATTTTTAAATAAAATCTTAGGCGCCTGCGGCGCCAATCATAACTTGTTCTCTGTAAAAGTGGCTTAATACTAAAATATTAAAAATATAACGATTTTAAATTAACTCTTGGGTGCCTGTGGCGCCAATCGTAACTTCTTCCCCTATTGTATCGCTCTTTTATTTTTTAAAAAATAAAACACGTAAAAGAAAATATATAAGAACAAAAACACTTAGAGATGATAATAAATTTGTTGTTGGGTGAGTACACTGTGGGATATAAAAGTTTAAGGCTGAATAATTATGTTATTTTTACAAATTTATAACTATACATATATTTTATAAATCATCAGACATTTTAATAAATCATCACATTTAAATAACTTTCTACTGCAATGCTATAAATTAAAGAATTTTAACTGTTAATATTAAAATATATTGCAGCAAACAAACAAAAAGTGTGCTACCATTTTATAAACGCATAAGAAAAATTGGTACAACTATAGTATTTCCCCTCAGCTGAATTTGGCTATTTTTCTTTGGCGCCGATTTGAACGATAACGATGTCGTTCTGGATTGTTTGCGATATAATATGGCAGCCTACATGCTACTTATTTTGGATTTATGATTTATAATTTAGCTTACGATTTTATTATTTATGCTATATGATTTATGATTTTTACATTTATGATTTAGCCATAATCGCCAACGAAAAATCGCCAAATCTAGCTGAGGGGAAATACTATAGTTGTTCCGAAAAATTTATTAACACATTAAACGCATAAGAACAGTGCCTGAATTGCATTAGTCCAAATCGAAGCTGAACTTTAAATCTTCTGCATTTTCATTAAAACAGTAATCCATTTCTGTAGTTCTTGAATGGTTTAAGATATCTTTCCAGACGATATTACGAGTATGGCGTTAATTTTCTATCGGCAAAAGTACTTTTAATGATGTTTTTCTTTTAACTCTTGAAAAAGCTACATAAAGCATTTCATGCATAAAAACTGGTACTCTTAGATCAACACCTACAGATTCAAAAGTTTGGCCCTGTGATTTATGCACTGTCATAGCAAATGCTGCTTTTACAGGAAACTGATGTCTAGATATTGCGCAACCAAGTTGACCTTTTGATGATTGAAGTGTGATTCTTGGTATATGTACATCTCGGCCACAGTGTTCACCAGTTATTATTTTTGCTTTAATAATATGATTGCACAGCTCAGTAACAATTAATCTTGTACCATTGCAAAGGCCTTCTGATACATCTATATTACGCATCAACATAATACTAGCATTTTTTTTCAGTTTAAGTTCATGAGGTGGTAAATCGGAATTTTCAACAGAATTTAAAAAGTCAACAGTAAATTGAAGTCCTCCTTCGGGTTGGTTATTTACAGTATCGTAACTGTGATAAGTTTTGTACTCTCCGGGTAATTTCGAAATAATTTCAGTATTTAACCTGTCAACATCTTTGTTAAGAGGAGCAAGTATAGCTCTATTTTTCATCTCTTCATAATTTTCATTGACAAAGCAAAAACCAAAAACCTCATCAATGAGATTTCCATTTGAAATTATCTAAAGACCTAATCGGTAATTCTCCATTACCAACTTTTAAAATATAGTTTGCAAAGTCTCTTTGTTCTGGATCAACCCGCATATTCTCATCCAGTGAATAATTCCTAAATTTACACCAAAGCACACTCTTTTTAATTGATAAGTCAATAAGTTCTTGTTTATTCGCTCGCGGTTGAACTGGAAGACACTGTCTGAAATCTCCTCCTAAAACCATAATTCTTCCACCGAATGGCAAAGTTGCATTTCCAGTTTTACGCAGAATTTCGTCCATTGCATGCAATGCATATTTAGGAAGCATAGGTGCTTCATCCATGAGAAATACTTGAACTTTAGAAAGTTTTTGAGCTTTACAGGAGCCCGGTTTGATTGTGGAACTTGACTCTGGTGAAAGGGGCACCTTCAATCCAAATGTTTTGTGTGATGTGCGTCCTCCAGGAAGTAGAATCGAAGCAATGCCTGTAAAAGCCATACACTGCACATTAAAGTTCCCTCCTCGCAGAAGGTAATACAAAGTCTTGTATATGAAAGTTTTTCCAGTGCCACCAGGTCCGTCAATAAAAAAGCAATTTGATTGAATATTCTCATCATTGACTGAACGAAAGATAGCATCCACAATTTCAATTTGCTTTCCTCTAAGAAGTTGATACATTTGTTGACCAATAGCTGCTGATTCATTGACATTTGACAATTCTTGATTCGATTCAGTTTCATAATCATCAATATCATCAAATGAAAACTTTTCAACCCAATATTGAAAATTTCTACCTTCTGTCGCTTCTGAGTCGAGTTTATGGGCAATTACACGGTATGCTCGCTTGATAGAATCTTCAATTGAAATTCTAGTTCTTTCACCTTCATGAATGAAATCTTCTGCGAGATCTTGCTTAAACATTTCCCACAGCCGTTTTGGGTTTTCTGGTGAGCCTAGAATCAAAATCTGTGTAAAAAGTGTTCTCATTGCCCTTGGCAGTTTTGAGCTTGCAGATTCGGACAATCCTTCAATCCATTGTTGGTCATCATAGCATAATCCTCGTGCTAAACAAGCTTGCTTGTATGTCGCATATTCAATATTATTCATTGTCAGTAAATCCTTAAAGCTGGTTGCATCTTTTACATGATACAATAACAGTCGTAAGTGATATAATTCAGGCTGTACAACAAAATTGACATTATGTATTCTTCCAATAACTTTTATCTGTCGTACTCTTTGAATCCATTCACTGTTTCTTGCATCCCATCTAAAGTGTTCAGGCATTTGCCAGTAGTAATAATAGATTGGCTCTTCCTCCGTGTCTCCATTTGATTGTCTAATTTCATGTTCTTCCTTAGCCTTTTTATTGTGCTTGAAATATGCTTCCAGAGTCGAACCTTTTTGTCCTGTATCAGCTAAATTTTCCTGAGTCTGATCTAAATTTACAATTCTGTACTGGCCAGGAAGGTGAATTGATAATCGTAGCACACTATGACTCTTCTTCTGAATTTCATTTCCAAATAAACGCCAACATGCCTCTGGTGGAGTGATGCATCGACCCTCAACATAAGTATTTGCTTCATTGTACATGATTTGTCTTCCTTCTTCAACAACTTTAAGTGAAGCACAATCAAACCCTTTATATATGTACTTGTATAGATACTTCACAGCCATAATGCTTCCAACATATTCAACGTTTATATGACAATTGTACTTTTTCAGTAAATATGCATTATAAGGAACAACATGACGATTATCTCTTGTTATGCGGCTGCCATCAACACTCTGACGATACACTGCACTTTCATGAGAGAAATCTCGACTGTGGGGGTCCAATTTGGGATCATAACGCCTTCAATAATTTGGTTTTGCATTGTCTGCCAATGAAGATACATCCTCAAATGATTTTGGAAATTGAAAGCGGCACTTCATACGTCCACTTTTATTTACCATGCATGCAGCGTTTGGGTTCTGTTCGTCACAGGGGTTATGAATCATCCACTTTATTACAAGTTCTCTCAGATCTGTATCTTCAAAGTCGGGAATCTCTGCAGAAATGAGATCATCCAGTTCTTCAGGATTATGAATCTTGTCTTGAGAACACATAATTAGAAGAAGGTGAATGTGAGGAAGACCTCGCTTTTGAAATTCAATTGAATATACATAAGCAGCAACTTTTCCAAATATCTGCTTCTTATAAAAATCTTCAATTATTTCATCAAATTTCAATTTTGCAACTCGAGTTACAACATCTGGTCGGTCTTGAGGAAGTTGTTGTATAAAAGATCCCTTTTGTAACTGAATGTGCAAAGCGTTTTTTATTTCAGGCCAGTTTGCATTACATGTCATTGTTATGAAGAAATCTGGAGAACCAAGACGGCGAACAATTGCCATAGCATCTTCAAATTGTTCAGTATAACAGCGTGTTGACCCTGGGAAAGATGATGGGAGAATGACTTTCTCTCCAACTGTAGCTTTGCTTTTTTCTACTAAGTCGTTTATCAAACGTGTGACTTCTGTATAATTATCAGCAAGAATCTTCTTTTGATTTGCTTTAATCCACTGAATACGATCTCTTTCGACCCTAATAAAAGTGTCGACAACATACTGTTGAAAAAGTCTGCCACCAAAATGCAATGCATTAAATTGTATTTGTCGCAAGTCATGACCTGTAGAATTCATTCTTGTGGACAAATAATTTATTACTTCAGGTCGAAAAGCAAGTCTGTTCTGAGCCAACTCAAGGCGCGTTGCATGATGCCGCGAAGAATAAGGTGTAGTCAATGGTATATCAAGAGAAAAAACATCCGTACCCTGTGGGTAAAACAGTGGATAAGTGAATGGCTCAATACGTTTATCAATATTTTTTAGAATAACAATTTCCTTGTTTCGCCGATGTACAATCATTTCATATTCTGGGAAACTCTGATCGGCATTAAGTGTGAAGACAGCGCAAACTTCATTAATGGATGGTGTATTAAATCTTCTGTAATCACTTTCCTGAGGAATTCTGAACAAAAGTTGAACTTCAGGTGCAGATAATCCTTGTGCAGTAGCTTGCTGTTCAACTTCATACTGAACTTCTCGCATCATCATATAACCCTGTGCATAACCATTCTGTGCCCTTATTACGTGCTCTAATAATTCCATGAGTTCACGACTTATTCCATAATTCAGAGGATGATGTAATCGTTCGTCAACAGCATTATCAGGATCCAAAAAATACATCTGACCGTATTGAGGTTTTTCAAATTCTCCATGTATGTCTTGAGTCGGTTGAGCAGCCAAGTTCATTTTGTGGTATACTTGTCCACATGCAATAAAACTGTATATGCCATGACTGTTGATGGTTCTGTCTTCTGACACATTGAAAGAAGAAAAAGCAAAACAGGAATTCAAGTTTCTGATTCTTTTATGAAATTCTTCAGCAAGTGGATGGCAGTGCAAAAACAGTCTTGCTAACTCGTTCGCAAAATATGGTGCTGGCAGTAATAATCGTCCATGAAGACAACAATCACCAAAAGAGTCTCTATGAAGACGATTGCAAACACGTTCCTCTGGAAAATGTGATGCTTTACAATGAACGCATTTCACATTGAATTCTCCTAAAGTACTATAGTTCACATCTCTACAAACTGCTATTTTGTATGTTGGGCACCGATTTCGCAATGCCACTTCATATCTTGCTTGTCGACGTCTTTTCTCTTCTAGGCGTTGTCGTCTCTCTAGTGTACTCTCCGATGCCCTACGCTGAGAAGCTCGCTGTCTTAGATCTTCAAGTCGCTGGATTCTGTCTTCCGTGCTCTCCCTTGCTCGATGCTGAAAAGCTTGCCTAGATATACTCTCAGAACGTTCCTTTCTGTACATCTGTCCTATTTCCCTTATATTTTGGCGACATTTTAATTTTGATGCACGGATAGGCCTAGCTTGATATAAGGAAGTACGATTAATTAGTTGGTCTGCATTTGAAGTACTTTGTTCTTCTGGATTAACTGGTATCACATCATTTGATCGTTTCATCTTAAGAATATTTATTTAAACTTTTTGATTTCTAAAAACTCGTATTTAAATTTTAAATGAAAGTTGTTTTTGATTTTCTTGCATATAACTTGATGCCACATATCAGTGTTTCAGAGTTTTTAAAATGAACGTGTTTAAATATCATCCTTTGAAATAAAATGTTTATGTTGTAGTTTGATTTTAAAGACTTACTAATAACTCCCTGTTTAAAAGAATCAGAAGGTTTTTTAATTTATACTAACTCAATCACAAAACAAAAAGATTTTTTTATCAAAAAGAACAACACTTTCGTTTTCACATTTTTTAACCTCAGACTCCTCTCAGTTCAGTTCGTATTTATTCTCAGTAAAGTTGAAAATGTTTTTTCAGTTCAGTTCGTATTTATTCTCAGTAAAGTTGAAAATGTTTTTTTAGTTCAGTTTTTTTAATTATTATTATTTCGTCGAAAAAAAAAATTGGCAACAATTAAATTATGGATAAAACATAGAATAATAATAAAGGAAGAAGGAGCGTACGTGTTTATTATTATTCTATGGGATAAAATTTTAAAATGTAAATGGCTTATTTATCAGAAATTAGAAGGTTACTATTTTCACATTTTAATTAATTAAGAAAAAACTAATCATCCGATTGATAAGCTGTTTAATGCATCGGATTTACAAAAATTTTCCCTTTCATTTGGTATCTTATTTGTAACGATGCGACAGATATTTCTAATTTATTTTCCCCATTTTAAATAAATGTACGTTTATTATTATTATTATTATTATTTTGTCGAAAAAAAAAATTGGCAACAATTAAATCATGGATAAAATGCTAAAATTTAAATGTCTTATTTATCAGAAATTAGAAGGTTACTATTTTCACATTTTAATTAATTAAGAAAAAAATTAATCATCCGATTGATAAGCTGTTTAATGCATCGGATTTACAAAAATTTTCCCTTTCACTTGGTATCTTATTTGTAACGATGCGACTGATATTTCTAATTTATTTTCTAATATTTCTGATTTATTTTCCTCATTTTAAATAAATGTACGTTTTTTTTTTTTTTTTTTTTTTTTTTTTTTTAATTATTATTATTATTATTATATTGTCGAAAAAAAAATGGCAACAATTAAATCATGGATAAAATGCTAAAATTTAAATGTCTTATCAGAAATTAGAAGGTTACTATTTTCACATTTTAATTAATTAAGAAAAACTAATCATCCGATTGATAAGCTGTTTAATGCATCGGATTTAAAAAAAATTTCACTTTCATTTGGTATCTTATTCGTAACGATGCGACTGATATTTCTAATTTATTTTCCTCATTTTAAATAAATGTACGTTTTTTTTTTTTTTTTTTTTTAATTATTATTATTTTGTCGAAAAAAAAAATTGGCAACAATTAAATTATGGATAAAATGTTAAAATTTAAATGGCTTTTTTATCAGAAATTAGAAGGTTATTATTTTTACATTTTAATTAATTAAGAAAAAACTAATCAAAAATTCGAAAATCTGACTTCGATGTGCACAATGACCCTTCGGGGGGCACCTTTGTGTTAAATCTCGTGACTGCCCGAGCTACCGTTTTCGAGATCAGTGAAATATACACATATTGCTCACTTAATAGTATAAGATGCATGTACGTTATTTGTCAAAAGATGGAAGACCGAGATTCAATTAGTGAATTTTTATTTTCAAATTGCATTTATGAGACAACATAATCTATACGTATAAAAATGAATTGCTGTTCGTTAGTCTCACTAAAACTCGAGAACGGCTGAACGGATTTATCTTATCTTAGTCTTGAAATGTTCGTGGAGGTCTAGGGAAGGTTTAAAAGGCGAGAAAAAATCGAATAATTTCCGGGAAAACCCTAAAAACAGCCCTTTTCTATTTCCCATACAAACGTTTTCTAGAGTCAATTTGAAC
This sequence comes from Salticus scenicus, assembly GCA_963930645.1. NCBI lineage: Eukaryota > Metazoa > Arthropoda > Arachnida > Araneae > Salticidae > Salticus > Salticus scenicus. The sequence goes on from OZ005653.1 coordinate 340,841,557, forward strand.
TTTATTGCTATTCAATAAAGTTTAGGTGTGTTCCTAACGGCTGATGGCTGAGCTACAAAAATTTGCATGTTGATTCGTAATGACCTCCCCTGATGCACCTCGAAACCGGATTTTCGAATTTTGTTTTAGTTTTCTTTTAATTAATTAAAATGTTAAAATAAAAACCTTCTAATAACTGATAAATTGGCCATTTAATTTTAATCCTTAATTTAATTGTTGCCAAAAAAAATTATTCTTTTTTGGACAGAAAAAAAGAAAAAAAAAAAACGTGAACAATAAAAATTACATTTATTTAAAATATTTAATTTTATTCCTTAATTTAATTGTTGCCAAAAAAATTATCATTATTTTTTCGACGGAAAAAAAAAAAAAAAAAAAAAAAAAACATGTATTTAAAAATTACATGTATTTAAAATGAGGAAAGTAAATTAAAAAAATTAGAAATATCAGTCGTATCGTTACAAATAAGATACCAAATGAAAGATGCAATTTTTGTGAATCCAACGGATTAAACAGCTTATCGATCGGACAATTAGATTTTTTAAAATTAACTAATGTATGTATTTTATAAATTTTCTTTCACAAACACAAACGTGTAGTATACAGCCTGTACAACACTAGACCAAATTGAAGTTCAAATTTCATCAATATTTAAATAAATAAATGAAAATAAAAATATGCTTAATGGGAAATATATATAACCATTAAAAGTTTAGTTGTCTAAAATATGTCAGAAATAGCGCTCATAGCATATTGTTACAAGGTATTAAGTCTTATTTTTACAAGGGATAAAATCTAAAATGGTGACAAAAATTCAAAAGTCGCCAAAGAGAGCTATATTAAGGCGGTACTATGATCATGCTTACAAACCATGAATACTAATAACCACAAAAAATTAATTGTCTCATGCAACAGACGTAGCCGGTCATAGCATATTATAATATTTAGCGTGAAATTGTTATAATTTTTATGGTTGATCGGGGATAAACAAAATAAACATAGGAAATAACGTAAAAGCAAATATTATGTGCACCACGTATAGTGTTGTTCATATGTAACTGGGATTCAAATATAAAGGGGATACTTCATTTTTTTTTCGATACTATCTATTTCGAAACTGTTATCTAATAAGGACTTAATGCAAGCCTATTGGTAAACCATTGTCTCAGGTAATAGGGACAAGCGCCCGAGTTTTAGCGGATGACCAAATCGCTACCGAAGGCAGCAGGGATCCGAAGCGAGCTTTTGAGCAATTTTAGTATTTTATTTTATTTTTATAAAGCTATATAGAAAAGAGTTTCCTTTAAATTTAGTGACCAGCGAAGCGGGCAAAGCCTGCTAGTTTTAGTGTATATTTTTATGTAAATAACCCATTTCTAGTTTCTTAAAGTAAAAAAAAAAAAAAAAAAAATCTGGAGTGACTCCACTCAACTTTCCGAACATTAAGTAATTAACAATTGTATAAATAAATTAAAATAACAGAAATCATTAAATATGCAAAAGAGAAAATTATAACAAGGTGTACGAGTACATTTCTTCATATAGTATGTTGTTTAGTTGAACACTATTGCGCTTCAAATAATTTGAGCCCTAGATCACAATGATAAATTTTCGCTTTGTCCCTGTCAAAATCCATAAGTGCTACTCACCAAAATCTATAAAATTTGTACGATGGTTACCTATAATATGCATATAAATTTTCAGATCAATTAGATAAGGCATTTAGACACTATTGCATTTTAAATAATTTGAGCCCATAAGCCACAATTATAAAATATTTTTCTTTGTGTCCCTGTAAAAAAGCTATAAGAATTAGATTCACCAAAATCTATATGGTGTCTGCAACTATGACCTGTAACATGTGTATGAATTTTCAGTTCATTCAAATAAGTAGTTTAGACACAATCACAATTTAAATAATTTGAGCCCATAGGGCATGATGATTAACAATTTTTCTTTGTGTCCCTGTAAAAACTTATAAGTGCTAGATTCACCAAAATCTTTAGGCTTCATGCGATAGTAACCTACTGTACGTATATAAATTTCCAACTTAATTGGATAAGGCATTTAGACACTAATGATTTAAGCCCATAGACCATAATGGTAAAGATTATTTTGTTGTAAAAAAACTATAAGTACTAGATTCACCAATAGCTATATAGTTCGAGCAACTTTGACTTTTTCTGCTCATTTTGATAAGGCATTTAGCTTATATCGCACTTCGAATAATTTCAGTCCACAGGCCATAATGATAAAGAAATTTTCGTTGTGTGCCTGTAAAAAAACTGTACGTGCTAGATTCACCAAAATTTATGCACTTTGTGCAACAATGACCTGTAGCATGTGTGTAAATCTTCAATTCTAATGAAAAAGGCGTTAAGACGCTATCACAGTTTAAAAAATTTGGCCTATATAGACTATAGTCATAAAGAATTATTCTTTGTGTCCCCGTAAAAAAAAATTAAACGCAAGATTCACCAAAATTTATACAGTTTGTGTGACGGTGACTAATAACATGTGTATAATTTTTCATCTCAAACGAATAAGGCGTTTAGTCACTATCGCACTTCACAAAATTTGAGCCCATAGACTGTAATGATAAAGAATTTTTCTTTGTGTTCCTGTAAAAAAACTATAAGTGCTAGATTCACCAAAATCAATAGAATTTGTGCTATGGGAACCTATAATATACGTACCAAATTTCAGCTCATTTGAACAAAGCGTTTAGACACTATCCTGTTCAATCACATACATACATCGTTGTAAAAATAGTATACATATGAATTCAGAGAACCTCAAAATGTGTAGAAACACAAAAATCTCAAACTTGAATTTTTGACATGATTACAATACTTTCTTCACTATAGTGTTCAGAAAGAAAAATTAAAGACTATTTTCCCTAATCTGTAATATTGGCCATTTTTTTTTTTTCCAAAATATCATTTCTCCTTGATTTTTGTAAACATTTTTAAGGCTCTCCTAAGAAATGTAATCATTGTAATGTTTTTCATGTGTGAAAATTAATTTTCCTGATAATGGCCACCTGTCAGATCAATTTTTCATCTTAAAATACCCTTAACCTTGAATTTTTATCTATTATTAGATCCATTTCTGAGACTATATTTGTGTGTATACATATATACTATATACTAATTCAAAATATTAAGCTATATATATATATATATACATATAAAGTGAAAATTTTAAAAACTGTATAAAGTTTAGCAATAGATACATGATAATATATATATATATATATATATATATACCCTATGACAAAATTTTTTTATGCTTTCTGCAACAAGTCTTGTTCGTGCAAACCTTTACTACAAGACAATCAGTATATATAGTTACGCTGACATATATAGAGCCTGACTCTGTCACGCTTTAGGCTTAAGAGATTTCCTTGAACTCTGCGTGTGTGTGAACGCAAGTTGCCACCTAACTTTCATACACTGTTAATTTTAAAAAGTCTAATTGTCATCGATAAGCTGTTTAATCCGATGGATTCAGAAAAATCGCCCCTTTCATTTGGTACCTTATTAGTAACGAATTTTTGATTAGATTTTTTAAAATTAATTAAAATATGAAAATAACAGCTTTAAAATAAACATTTAAATTTTTAATTGTTACCATTTTTTTTTCAGCATATGAAATGAAATATGCTTTCACGTGAAAAAAAAAAATATATATATAAAATATTAAATTTCATATGAAAAAATGTCTATAAAATAATAATACTAATTTTAAATTTTAAAGGTAATGAAAAGATAAATAAAGTGCGAAAATTTCGCATGGGCTTACTAGCAAATGAATTATTTGAAGCGAGAAATAAATAAAATGAAATAATCATTTTTTCACTGGGTGCCTTAGTTGCCCTACAACTAACTAGTATTGACATATTTTATTATTTACACATAATATATCACATATCACTCATTCACTCAACCGTTGGTTTAAACCAACTGTTTTTTTCCCCATAAAAACCAACTGGTATTTTTGGGCTTTTTTCCTTTTCAAAAAGTTCAAAATTTTTATTCTATTGTCCCTTTTTAAATTGAAATTTCTAAATTATTTTTATTTAAATGATGTTTACTTTTAATTCAATTTATTTCACTTGTAATCTTGCTTCAGAGAAGGTTTTAGTTATGTGTGACTGGCTGGTTGTATTAAAAGTTATTATATACGTACAACAATAACAACAAAAGATTTAGAAATTATAGAAGAAAAATGTCTATATTAATTATCTTTAAAAAAATTATAAATGAAAGGGTCTAAGGCTAAATGCAGTAAAGTAAAATAAAATAAATAACAATGGAAAGCACATTTATCTTACACAAGATATAGGGTGAAAATTTTATCATTAAAAAAATTGCTCTATCTTTGTTTTATTCAAAACTGAACAAAGTGGTTTTTAACTGGGCATTTGTTATAATATCAGAGCTGCCAACTTTGGTGGGGAAAAAAACGAGAGATTTTACATAATTTCAAGGGAGAAAAAGGGAGATTTACGGTTTCATGGAGAAAAAAATATATATATATTTTATTCAATACATGATACTTTTTTTTTTTTAACTAAAAAGACCTAATATAACTTTTGTTTGGTGATTTATATTTTAATCTTATTGGGGAAAAACAAATACTTAACAAGTTCATTAACAAAGTCTAAAAATAACTACATATGTAAAGAATTTTGAAACCCTACATCGCTTCAGTTGGTTCTAAAATCTAATAAAACAAGTTTTTATGAACATTTATCCAGAGTTTTCCCCAGATAATTTAAGGAGGGTGCTGCACCTCGCCTGCTCTTTGTATGGAAAAGAAAGAAAGAAAGAAAAAAAAAAACACCTTGCCCCATTCTATTTTTCCCCCCATTACTGCCTTTGTAGAAAATAACCTACAAACTGAAGATAAATGCTGTAAATATAAATAAAACTATTGTGTGTGACAATCAGCACATTAACAACAAGTAAAGAAAAGTTAAAAAACATAGACTTTTTTCTTTTTGTATGCATATTTATAACTAAATTTTTAAATTAAGTATTTGGATTTTAAATGTCAAATGTGTCCTTAAAAATTCAAATCTGCCCTCAAGAATCTAAAAAGTGCTTTTTTTTTTTTTTTTTTTTTTTTTTTTTCTAGCAGTAACCTTCATTTTTTAAAACCTGGGGGAAAATGTTTGATTCATTTGTTGTAGAAAGAGAAAATTGGAGGGGAGGGGGGGGGGGCAGAGCCCAGTTTACACATTTAAGGGCCCGGGGCTGTGATAATAGCGGAGGCCCCCTCCCCACCCACACACATTTTTCTTTTTTCTTTAATATGAATGTTCATCATTAGATACAATTTTACAATGGTCATATTAGAATAAGATTCTCATTACCATTTAAATGAACTTTGAAACTGCTTGCAAAAAATTAATTAAAACAATATATATATATATATTAACAACAAAAGAATCTAACTCACCAACAAAAGGAAAAGTTACTGCATCAAAAACTTTAATGAATATATTTTACAGAATAAAAAAATTAAATTGGCTTCTTCCTAGCCTTTGCCACGCTGAAAGTTTTAATTACATCTTTAAAATCCAGGTTGCTTGTTAAATCGTACTCTAAGCACAGCAAAGCCAAACATTGCAGTTTATTCTGCTGCATTTTTGTTCTTCAAAGAGATAGAACTCTCTCTAATTTGTAGTTTGCTGCCTCGGCTTTGCAATCTGATATCAGTAGAGTTAAATAAATACGTAATGCAATAAACATATTTGGAAAAATCTCATTTAACTCGTTTTTAAACATATGATCATAAATATGTATCGGTGATTTTTTTCCTAAGTTACAGCTTAACAAATATTGTAAAAATTGAGTGACTTCAGATTTTGTGGCTTCAAAATCTACATCTCCTTCATAAACTTCAAGAAAATTACGAACTGATTCTTCATTTATTTGTTCAAGACCTAATTTAGTAATGAAATTGAAAATGCTGCATACTGAGCTATAAGCATCAATTTGTTTTATCATTTCTGAATTTAATCTATCGACTATCACAAATAAAGTTTCTACTTTAAGTTTTTCAAATCCTTGAAGTTGTTGTTGCTAGTTGTTTCGGATTCGAGAGTACCATCAGTAAATTTTTTTCTTCTCAGCCTTTTTCCCTGATCCTTAGGTGAAGTCGCTACATGTGGAGATAGCAATTGTGATCTTTCTTTTAACTTTATCAAATTGATCTCTGAACGATGCAATATTTACATTCAACCCTTTCAACAAGTTAACAGCTGTAAATAAATCAAGACCTGGTTTTTAAAGATAAATGCTAACTTTATTCATAGCATTTAAAATGTTGTGTCACAAAGTTAGCATAAAGGCTGTTTCGAAAGTCACCATTTTGCTGCGCAAAGACAATGCCTCATTACCTATATCTGCCTTTTCATTGCTGTCTTCTGAAATTTGAAGCAAAATGTTTAAAATTTGCTCATAATTTACTATCACTGACTTGCAAGATTCAACGTGACGAGACCATCTTGTTGTGCTTAAACTTTTCAAAACAATAATTTCTTTTTCTTTCTTTTTTTTTTTTTTTTTTTTTTTTAAAGTAAAAAGAAGATTCAACAAGTCCTTCCGGCTTATTCGGAAGGGTAGGTTGATTTCTTTTTCCTTATCAAATAGCCGTCACTTTGTTTCAAAATGGCGGCTACAAATTATTAATGCACTTGATAGAAATATTGATGTAGGCTATGCCCATATGGAGTTTTAAGCAAATCGGTTCATAAATACCTTTTTATGTGAATTTAAAATTTTCAAGTGACCGGCGCTTGGAAACAAAATGGTAAGTTAAGTTGACAAATATATGAAATGTATTTGTGAGATAAGTCTAATCGTCTACTGTACATATATAGTTCGAATTAATTCAAAATCTCAAAAGTCATCGTGTTGAAAAATTAAGTGGCTGGCACTTCGATCAAAATGGCAGCGAAAGTTGCTCATCTAAGATATCGTTGCAAATTTCAAAATATTTTTTTTTTTTAGAAAGTCTTTCAAAGAGGCTTTGTAAGTTGATAAAATGTTAGTTTTCTGCATTTCTAGTTTGTTTTAGCATTAAAATAGCCTAATTTTTCCTTAAAAACGCATTAAAAAGATCCAGTAACGCAGGTAATGGATTTGGCGCTAAATTTGGCGACTTTTGGCGAGAAAATACTTATTATCGATATACCAAAGTTGGACGCAATAACGTGATTGGTTCACGAGTTACGTGATATTTCTAGATTTTTTTTGTTGTTTGAATGATAAATCCATTTTTCAACTTTGATTTGTATAGATAAAGTATTTCTAAAGTTACTGTGATAACAAATTTTCAAGTAGCCGCAGTTGGAAACAATACAGCGGAACAAGTTGCCCAGCAAACATATCCAAGATATTTGAAGCAATAGATTCACTGTCCAATTGTGGTTTAAATCAGTGCCGTGTTTCAAAAATTATTTTTATGGCATTTTATTATTTTAATTAATTTAATTAATTAATTAAATTTTAATTATTTTAATTAATTTTCAAGTGGCAGTCAAAGTGGTTTCAACTTGGAAACAAAATGGCAAAACAACTTGCCCAGCGAAATCATCCAGTATACTTGTATAAGTTCCTTATCCATATCTAGTTCAAATTAAATCAGTGTTTCTAAAATTATCGTCATAAGAAATTTTCAGGTGGCACCACTTGGAAAAAAAAGCGGAGTGAGATGCCCAGCAAACTTCTCTGAGATATTTGAAGGATAAATCCACTACTCAAATTTGATGCAAATTGATTCTGTATTACTAAAGTTACCATAATGACAAATTTTCAAGTGGCCGCCACTTGGAAATAACATTGCGGATGAAGTCACCAAGTGAACTTATCCTAGGTATTTGAACCATAAGTTCACTATCCAACTTTTATTTGAATCAGTTTAGTATTTTAAAAAGTATCGTGATGGCATATTTTCAAGTGGCAGTGTGATTTCAAGTGGCTGGAACTTAGAAACAAGATGTCGGGAAGTTGCACAGTGAAAACATTCTAGATAATTATATGATAATATCAATGTCCAAATTTGGTTCGATTTGGAGTATTATTTCAGAAGTTATCGTGATTTTAAATTTTCAAGTGGGATCCTAATTTCAAGTGGTCCAGCTTAACTTAAGATATCTGCCACTTTATTAAAAATGGCGGATATATACTAATAAACTTCACTGAGATCCTTATATGGTCTGTATTTACATCAAAATTCAAACAATTTCGGAATACGTTTTTTACAATTTGAATTTGAAATTTTCAAGTGGTCTCCACTTGAAAACAAAATGGCGAAGCAACTTGGTTAACAAACTCATCTAAGATATTTATAAGATAAGTTAAGACACTGTTCAAATTTGGATCCATTTGGAGTATTATTTCGGAAGTTATCATGGATTCAAATGTTCAAGTGGTAACCTGATTTCAAGTGGTTCCGCTTAACTTAAGATATCTGCCACTTTATTAAAAATGACGGATAAATTTCACTAATAAACTTCATTGAGACCCTGAAGTGGTCTATATTTACATCAAATTTCAAACAAATTCGGAATACGCTTTTTACAATTTGAATTTAAAATTTTCAAGTGGTCTCCACTTGAAAACAAGATGGCGGAGCAACTTAGTTAACAAACTCATCTAAGATATTTATAAGATAAGTTAAGACACTGTTCAAATTTGGATCCATTTGGAGTATTATTTCGGAAGTTATCATGGTTTCAAATGTTCAAGTGGTAACCTGATTTCAAGTGGTTCCGCTTAACTTAAGATATCTGCCACTTTATTAAAAATGACGGATAAATTTCACTAATAAACTTCATTGAGACCCTGAAGTGGTCTATATTTACATCAAATTTCAAACAAATTCGGAATACGCTTTTTACAATTTGAATTTAAAATTTTCAAGTGGTCTCCACTTGAAAACAAAATGGCGGAGCAACTTAGTTAACAAATTCATCTAAGTTATTTATAAGTTAAGTTAAGACACTGTCCAAATTTGGTTCCATTTGGAGTATTATTTCGGAAGTTATCATGGTTTTAAATTTTCAAGTGGTAGCGTGATTTCAAGTGGCCCCACTTAACTTAAGATATCTACCACTTTATTAAAAATGACGGCTAAATTTCATTAATAAACTACATTGAGACCCTTATGTGGTCTATATTTACATCAAATTTCAAACAAATTCGGAATACGCTTTTTACAATTTGAATTTTTCAAGTGGTCTCCACCTGAACACAAAATGGCGAGCAACTTGGTTAATAAACTCATCTAAGATATTTATAAGATATGTTAAGACACTGTCTAAATTTGGTTCGATTTGGAGTATTATTTCGGAAGTTGTAGTGATTTTAAATTTTCAAGTGGTAGCCTGATTTCAAGTGGTCCCACTCAACTTAAAATATCTGCCACTTAATTAAAAATGGTGGATAAACTTCATTGAGACCCTTATGTGGCCTGTATTTACAACAAAATTCAAGCAAATCTTGCTTTAAATATGCTTTTTACAATGTCGGTTTGAAATTTTCAAGTGGCTGCCACTTGAAAACAAAAAGTCGGAGCAACTTGGTTAACGAACTCATGCAAGATATTTATAAGATCAGTTCACTGTCCAAATTTGGTTCCATGTCGAGTATTATTTTGGGAGTTATCGTGATGACAAAATTTTCATTATAGATCGATAGATAGATAAACGAAATGATTGCAATAGGTCGATTTCTAAAGAAATCAACCTAAAAGTAATGAATTCCATCGGAGTGTTAAAGCTACAAAAAAAGCATATAGTCGTTGAATTAGGCTGAAGAGACTCATTGCATCAGAACAACATTCAACGGCATGTGCTCCTACCAAGTTTAAAAAATGTGCACTACACGGACAAAATAGTGCTAAGCAGCTCTTTCTACAAATTTGAGTTTGTAAACCTTGATAAATTCCAGTCATGTTGCTGGCATTATCGTAAGACTGCCCTCTGCACAGTTCAATGTCACTATCATGCTTCTACATAAACAGGCCTAGTATTAGGGCTTCTCAAAATTTTAGGGAGGAATTTTAGGAATTTTTTTTTAAATTTTAGGAAAATTTTAGGGGAAAACCGATGATATTGTAAAACTTCTAAATCCGTAATGGGTAATAATTGACATGTTAAAATTGGAAGTGTTGTGTTGTTTTGTATATTCAGGTTGAGCCAAACAAAATTAAGAGCCCATACTCCATCAAAATTTAAGTAATCTATAAAACAGACGGCCCTTTTATAAAATAAATTTTATTTTATGTAAATCATGCTTTCTGCATTTTCAGTACTTGGTTCAATGAAACCCTTTACTTGATATCTCCAGTGGTTTAAAATTTTTATGCTTTCTGTGACATGTCTTGTATGTATGTATAACTCTTTTGGGATGAGCATGTTATATATGATACAGCCTTTAAATTATTTCTCTGGACGAGCATATCTTATTTAAATAGAACGTTTGGTATGATACGCCTGCCCACAGAAAGAATTTAAAGGAGGTGTCATATGTTAAACACCCGAGTGGGAAGGAACACTTGCAGCCATTTAATATGATACACCCGTCCCAAAACGGTTAAACCTTCTCTGCAAGATGATTCAAATTTTCTCTAATTTCCACACATGTATAAATAATTAGAAAGGTATAACATTACTATACTGCAGAAGAATTCTGAATTATTAATGTAAGACATGAGTTTCTGTCTACCACTGACTCAATTCTATGAAAAAAAAAAATTCGGCGACAATGTTGCATAAGTTCTGTTACTAAGCTAGTAGCAGATATGTAAAACTTTTCGGAACATAAAACACATTTATCAGAAAAAATTTTGCCATTTATAGCTTCAAGCTAAGCCATTCTCTCAGCAAAACACTGTCAAATTCTTTTTCCAACCACGAGTCTTGAAATTTCGTTTTACCTTTAACCATGATAAGGATGCAAATGAAATGAAACGATATGCTGAGATTTAGTATAAAATCATTCAATGCAACAACGCTAAGAATTAATACAATAATAAAATAATCTACACATGCATGCGCAAGCGGTAAACTCCGTGCGGTAAACACAATACAAGAGCATTCGATATGAACTGGACCGGAATGAATAATACTCTCGACCCTTGGATTAGCCTTGGATGCGTTTTTTTAGGATTCATGGAAGAAATGTAGGAGAATTTTAGGAATGATTAAAATATTTAGGAATATTAGGGGGATTGCGAGCCCTGCATAAATGAAAACACTTCTTCTGCCATCGATTTTCCTGTATGGCTACTGATTTGAAGAAAAGTAATAAACCTTTCGTAAACTATAAGCAGTACCTTATTACAAATGAGAATTGATCTCTATGAGCTTTGTCTGGTGTCGAATCCAAGATAACAGCAAAATATTTTGTTTCCTTAATATCAGCAAGAATTTTCTTCAAAACTTCATGGCCCATCAAATCAATCAGCTCATTATACGTAGTATTGGACAAATATGAAACATTTCCGTGTCCTTTGTTTCCATAATCAGTCAAATGTTGCTTTAAAAAGGGATCAAATTCTGCGATAAGCTCAATTATTCCTAAAAAATTTGCGTAGGAATTGATCCTGGTTTACTGTCATCTCCTTCAAAAGCCAATCCTCTGACAGCTAAAAATTTAATTACAATTTTCAAAAATTTGTCTTTTTAAAATATTTTTACATAACAGTATCAAGGATTTAATTTCTGACTGTAAAAACAGAATTAAAAAAAAAATGTAATTTTTTTTTCTATTTACCGGGTTTTCTTGAGCCTATCCGGGTTTTCTTGACCCGGGCCCCCTTGTTCACTGGGCCCGGGGCTGCAGCCCCCTCAGCCCCCCCCTTAACTGGGCTCGGGGGGGGGGGGGTGTCAAACGATAATTACATGAGTGTGAACTGTTAAACATTTCTTCTTTATAGGCTCTAGAATCTAATAAAGCAAGTTTAAAATGAATATTGACATTTTTGTTGTAGTTTGTGGGTGGAGAAAGAATGGGAAACAAAAGAGTTCCATAGAGCATTTGATCATCGATCGCTAGTTGGAGATAAGAAAATACGAGGGGGGGGGGGGGGGGGGAGTTAAAAATAATTACATGAGCAAGAAATATTGAAGGATTCTGTTTCTTTAGAGATTCTAAAATTTCATAAAGTAAGTTTTAAATGAATATCGACATTTATGTTGTCGATGGAGAAAGATTGTGAATTGGAAGGCTTTTGTCAAAAATTGGCGTTTTTTGTTCGATTTTTCGAAAATATTAGAAAAACGGGAGAAATACCCATTAAAATGTAAAAACGGGAGTTTCCCGTGAAAAACGGGAGTATGTATAGTGTTTTCTTAAAATAGAAAATTTAATTTGATAAAAGCTATAAAACTTATAATCTTATTTGAAATATTATATGTCAATTCTATTCAATAAGTAACTTTCAAATGGATCCCAATATTCCATTACATTCCAGAATTATATATTTTTTTCTTAAATCTCTTCCTATAACTCTTTTTAATTGTATTGGTGTATTTTTTTTTCCTCCCCCAGTTCATTAAATTAAGAATTTTAGTGTTATTAAGTTAATTTATTGTTATTAAATTGTAGGAAAAGACATGTTAAATTTAACATTCATTCTGAAAAAACATATTTTTCTCAAGTCACAGTAATTCTGTTATTACCATTTACATCATTTCAATGAAAAGTCAACACTATAATTATCAGGGATTAATCCAGCTTTTTAAAAATGGTACCCCATTTGTGAATTTATAAAATAATTTGTGAAAACATTAAGTAAGTTTGTGAAAATTAATGATACTTGAGAACAATTAACTAAAATACGTAAAGCAGTTTTTTTAAATTTTAAAATACATTCAAAAGTAAAATGAAACAGTTGTAAAAATAAATATATGTATGGGCGAGTTAAGTTGTTTCTTATATGTAAGATAAATTGGTGTTTACTTAGTTATTTATCATTGTCTGCAATAAATATTCAAATTGAGGGTATTTTTCTGTGTTCTATGCAGTGAAGCTTATAAAATATTTTAGTGTACAGTTATATTGCTGAAAACTGACTTTGTGAAGGTACCTCTTTGCTGAAAGTTGAATTTGTGAAGGTACCTCTTTGCTGAACGTTGAATTTGTGAAGGTACCTCATTGCTAAAAATTGACTTTGTGAAAGTGCCTCAATGCGGCACTAAATTTGTTCTGGATTAACCTCTGATTATGGAATATTTATAGAAGTTTTGAACATGAAAGATTTTAGCTATAATAAAATTTAATGCACTCTGATATAACAGTTCTTATTCAAGAATGAGATCGAAAAAACTGTAAAAATAAATAAATATAACTTTAAGAAAAAGATAAACATTAAAGCAAAATATAAGAATTCAGTTGACAAAAGCCTGAATTACAGAAATAAATGATTTGATTGTTTTATCTTTAAACATAAAAATAAATAAATGTTTTATCAATATGGCTTAAATGAGATAACAGAATTTCATGTCTGAAAGTACATGCTTTTTTTCTCGTACATTGTTACAGGAAGAAAATTACAACTTACAAAAAAGGCTGAAAAAATTTCACACCTGTTTATTATTATTATTTTTAAATGAAGTAATAATTAACATTAGAGTACTAACTACTTATAAAAGTGACAATTTTATTTACAAATATGTATAATATGACTGGGAAAGCAAAACACATACTAATAAAAACATGGTTTAAAAAAAAAGAAAAAACCCGTTTTTTTGCCAACCCTGATGTGAATGGAATCCAGTTGTTATAAAAGCCAAATGTCTTTTAAATCAAAATACCATTTTTTAATTATTGTGTGCTCTTAAAAAATTTAAAATTTCATGTGTATACACTGCGAAAGGGGACTGCCAGATATCCGGATCCGGCAAAGAAAAATAATATCCGGAATACTGGATATCCATATCCGGCTATCCAGTAAAATCCATATCCAGTCCATCCCTAGTTAAATATATATTTTAATGAATATTTCAAATGTAAGTTAATATAAACTATCGAGAATAATTATTATAAAATTCAAAACAACTCTCGCGTTAATAAAAAATGCACCAGAGAACTAGAGTTGAAAAGTAATAAATAAACTTTTTAGGTAATAAACACCATAAATTGCAAGAGACTTGCAATAACTATTTTTGAGGAACAAATAAGAGCATAACTCTTCATTGGGTGAACAATGTAGGTATGTGTAGAGGCAACAAAAGAGCATTGCCACTTTTTTTGCTGCATTGACTCAGGTAAACAATGTACCTACTTTGTTCAACTGATGAAAGGGTTATCCTGTTATTTTGACTCTTTTGCAATTCATGATGTTTACATACAAAGTTTCAATTTCCCATTGTATGGAGAACTCATAAACGTGAAAATTTTTTAACACTATGTTTTTATGCATTTAAAGATGTGAAGAATCCAAAAGTCAAAATTGGTATAGTGTTCATCTGTAGGGTGTCAATTTGTTAGTCCGTGTGCACGTTAACTCAAAAACAATGGGTTGGACAGAGGTAGATACAGTTTTAAAATATTATTTATGACAGTTGCAAGAACCCTACCGATTTTCAACAGTCTACTTTAAAAACTTCATATGTTATTCAAAATTATGACCCGGTGGGGGCAATAATCTCTTGATTTATGCTAATTCAGAAATACACCAAAAATTCAAAGAAAATTCTGAATCACTGTGAATTCAAAATTTAACACTAGAATTACGGCGATCTTCGTATACATAGAAATACGGCGGGGGTCATTTTGACCCTTGGAAAAAAAATCTGCATATTTCCCTATATAATATTATTTTGAAATAATTAATATATAATTTTGATAAAAATAAACTAAATTACAATGATTAAAGTATATTTTAAAGGGTATGGACAAATAGCTGGCTGAATAACGTTGAATTTCTTATTATTCCCTTTTGAGCATACAGTACTAGTTCCTGCTTTGGCATTCATAGTTATGTCAGAATTTGAACTATTGGGAGCTAATTCATTTTCACTTTCACACGAGCTAGAAGATGATATTACATGATCTCTCGTTATAACAAATTCTGAATCACTAGAGGTTTCCTTTTCATCTCTATTTGAAGAATTGTTATCCATTTCAAAACCAGAAATGCAATCAGATAATTCTTGCATCAGTGTAACTATTTCTTCTTGTGTTAGTCCTCTTCTACGAGCCATTAGTATATAAAAAACTCCCATAAATATAACAAAAAAATAAAAAATAAATAAAATAAAAAATTGTTATTATATGTAACAAACAAAATGCCAAGCAAAATCTACAATTGTTTTTCCGAACATAAGCTCTTTTATCTGTTCTCATTTCACAAGTAAATACATTCCAAAAATTAAAATCACGTGACTGGCAGATGAGAGATTATACAAACACATCTTTTCCTTTCTTTTTATTTGTTTAGCAGGTGAAAACAAAAATAGTTTACCGTAAAAAAAATATTCATGTATCTTTCTTTCTCACAGGGGTCAAAATGACACTTGCCCGTATTTCTAAGTATAAGCACTTTGTTAAGACTAAAAGTTAAATAGGGTTTTCTTTGAAATTTTATTTTATTGAAAAGCACAATGATTTAGGAAAAGTCAAGAAAGGATTAAGTTATTTGTGAAAAAATAGAAGAAACATTGAAGAAAAAAGTTTGCTTGGGGTCAAAATGACACTTTCCGTAATTCTAGTGTTAACATTACTTGTACTATTAATTTTTATTTTTTGTAGAAACATTAATAGATTTTATATCTTAGCACACAGCAGTTATTAATCTATTCTTTGTCTTTACTCATGTAATGATTAAGAAATATGGCATTTCGATAATCAATCTCAATAATTTTAAGAATTATTTCCTCTGCAATTGATAATCCTTTTTCCTCCTGATTATCGAAATATTTTTAAGAATTATTTCCTTTGAAACTGATAATCCTTCTTCTCCTGATTTCAAATCTAAAGCTATTTCTTATAGAAATAATGTCGATTCTACCTTTCCACTATATTTACCTCATTTTAACAACAATGATAGTAGATAATATCGTAATCAGCAGACAGCATTAGCAGAAAAATATGTTATTAAAATGTATTGTCACTCAGAATTTCTAAGGGGGGAAAAAATCTTAGTAACTAAACTTTTATTTCTTAGGAAATTAGTTCTATTCAAAAAGTTGGTTTTACAGCCTTCACAAGGTGCAAAAATAGGCAAAACAGAATTTATCTGCCGCATAGACAACAAACTGAAACAATCTATAGTATCCATGTGCATCTTATACTATCTTATGTTATTTTATACAGGTAACCCCCAAAGAACACGATTACAGTGAAACCCCGATATATCGTTCCCGCATCCATCATTTTTCCACATCTATCGTTTTATTTCTATGGTCCCTGCTCAAATTGTATTTAAATAATGTTACTGAAACGCGCATGTATTGTGCTTCAAAAAGTCGTTTTCCTGTATTCATCATTGTAAAATTTTCTCCTGAAAATCAAATGGTTCCATATGGTACATAAACTGGAATAACTTCTTTCATCCTAAAATAACTCTCTTCTCCCATTTCCACGGAGAATCAAAATTATGATGCCATGTCTCCAGACCATCTATTCATTTCGTAATTTCAGCATAGTAGGATGTAACCTCTTTAATAATCCAGAAAAATGTTTCGTGAAATGCGAAAAAATGATGAAGAATACCAAACAAAAAGGCTAGAAAATGATGATGATGATGATGCTGATAATGAAAATGAAGAGTGTTATTACTTACAAAACTTTGAATAAACACCATATAATACAATAAACTCACAACAATTGTTTTGGGTCGAAAAAGCACACGACCCTTCATCAGATCAGGTGAACAAAGTAGGCACGAGTGCGGCAGTCAAAGCGGGCTTGTTGCCACTTTGACTGCAGCACTCATGCCTACTTTGTTTGCCTAATGAAGGGTCGTGTGCTTTTTCGACCCGAAACAATTGTTGCAAGTTTATTGCATTATATAGTGTTTATTCAAAGTTTTGTAAGTAATAATTTAAAATGCCAGTTCTGTGGTGACTTCTTATTACAATGAAGAGTGGTTGCATGTAGCAGAGGATGCGCTTGGTACAAAATTTAGTGATAATATTTGCATTAATCAAGACGTTGTGAAATGCTATATTCTAAAGTATAGAAAAAAATGTGTGATTTCAAAAAATGAAAATAATGGCAAAGAAACAGAGAGAGGATCAATTTCACGCCAATGACTCAATTACGGAGTTTTAAAATTCACGATTGCATGTAAGCACATGAAATTACAGAAAAAAAAACTAGAAAAATGCTGTAAATCTGGAAAAATTCCTGTTTCATTTATTTAAAAAAAAAAAAAACCATAAAATTTTTTATTTTTAAAAATAAATTGTACTTAATGTTCCACAACGATGATTTATTTCTTTGACAGTTTGGAAAGTAACAAATTAGTTTTTATTAGTAGTATACTGTATACAGGGGTGAGGTGTGGTTCAGAAAACTATGGAAGTGCCTCCAAAAGCAGAGGAAGAATCAATTCAGTCTTTCAACGAGGCGACATTACTTGATTACTTTTTTAAAATCTTAAATAGGGTAAATGCCGCTTCCATTACTTTCATGGACGCTTCATCACTGACTGTATGCATTGTGTGTATTAATCCATAAGCATTGTTTCTTCGTGTTTTGACTTTAACCTGCATTCATAGTTTTCCCGCTTTCATTTATTTATTAATTTTTTTCCATGCATCCCGTGAAAAACAATAGATCGAGGTTCTACTGTAATTGTTTCCATGCTATTCGAGACTACAAAAAACAAGATTTCTTTTCAAGTGTGAAAAAAAAAAAAAAAAGTTACATTTAATTTTTTTTTTGGTTAAGTATAAAACTAAAAATTTTTATTTTTTGAATTTATATTGGTAAACACTTCTAATAAATCTTGTATGTACTGATGCATATACTCTCTCTCTTTTTTTTTTTTCATTCTTTTTTATTGTACGAATAGCAGCCTTGTTCAAGTTCTCTGCCTTTGCAACAACTGCTAATTTTTCTCTTTTCTTCAGTTGGACCAAAATGTTTACTTTAAAATATGAAAACTAAATGAAGCCTTTTTAAATAGTTAAATTAATTACAAAAACCTTTAATTTGCCTCACAGTTTGCCGGAATATTTTCTGCATGACACCCTGCTCTTGTCGGAGGCAACTACTGCGTCGAAGTCTTCCTTGTTAGTGAGTATTCGATGTTGTGAACGTTGACGTGTAGCTTCCAACAGAATGTGGCACCACATTCTGTCTAAACCTGCTGCATCATTGTCATTGCTTGAATTAGGGGTAGCAAATATCTCTATTGTTTCACGAAACATTGCGTATTTGAATACCATAATTTGCAAGTTTTTTTTAACTTTATTGAAGTCAATTTTGATTTCCTCTTTGCTGAAAACTTTAGTTAGGGCAGTTGCAATTTTTCCAGTTTTTATATCATTTTTATGTTCGTTAATTCTTGTTTTTCTTTTAGACATACTAATATAACATAACATTTAGATTTTTCATTACAATCCATAAAAAGTATTTTATAAATTCCTGCTGTTTCTAGTAGGGAAAGTAGGTCTTTATTCTTTATCATACCTTTAATAAATAAATTAAAAACAAGAATTAACGAACATAAAAACAATATAAAAACTGGAAAAATTACTACTGAGGTAAGTTAAAAGTTTTTGTAATTAATTTAATTATTTTTACTATTATTTTTAGTGAAATTGTACATCTTTTTTTTGAACTATTTTTTGATTTTCTGCAGACATTTTGTAAATTAAGGATTTAAAAAAAAAAAAAAAAAAAACTAAAAATTAATTGATCAAACACTTATAAAAAACTTGGTTGAAAGTTAAATGCTATAAAAATTATCTGCCCAATATATTTCACAAACTGTCAAAGACATTTTTCTTTCACTTCGAACTCTAACTCTGAAAAATAAATGAAGCAGGCATCTGCACATATGCCACAGAAATTAACTCCTTATGCAAATGGTACACCTACTTCAATGTAAATGTATTTTTTCATCATCAGTCACAATGTAAATTTCTTAGCTATCGGAGCGTTTTAATTCCAGAATAAGAAGAGTAATGTCGACATAGATACTTCGCTACAGAAATCGAAATTAAAGATCGGATGCTAGAATATGAATACAGGTAAGAAGATTTTTCTTCTTTATATTAACCTGTAAAAATGATTTTACTAAAAGATTTAATTAAACAGAAATATATGACATCTGTGCTAATATAAATATTTATTACCTGTATTACCGAGGTAAAAATATAATAAATATTAACATTCAAAACTTAGTATCTCCCGCAAATAAATTCAAACTTCCATTGAATGAAAATTTCAATAAATCCATCAAATTTATACAATAAATTACAGTCAAAGGTTATTTTCCTTATTTTTCACAAAATAATATAACGAGTAAAAGTAAACATGATGACATTTCAAAGAAATGTCACAATGAAATTTTAATTACATACTCACATATACATTTGTAACATGGTTCATACACTTAGGAGTAAAAAAAATTCAAGGACTATTCAAGTGCTTTTCAAGCACTTTCAACCAGGATTTTAGATGTGCCTAAACACACCTTTTGTTTTGGAGGGGGAGAGAATTACCTACTTAAAAACTTAGTATCAAATGTATTTATTTTATTTATTTATTTATTAACATAACTAAGGGGCTCTGCCTCCTGCTCGTTCCACTCACCAACCCCTGACTCACCTTGCTTTATTAACCCCTGCAGGGTTCTCCCTACATGTTCGCTGCTTTCCCATGCAATAAAAAGGAATATAAATAGTGCATTTCATAAAACAAAAGCAGAAAAATATTATAGAAATCTCCATATTCAATGCCGGATTGAACTACATATTTAATAGCACTTAATAATAATTAAAAAAAAAAGGTAAAATAAAACATGTTAAAAATTTTTTCAGAATAGAAGAAAATTTGCTATATCTAGACCTCCTTGTGCTACAGATTTAGTATATGACCCCGTTTGACAACTTTAAATTTTTTTTCAGTATTTGATGATGACTTTTTTATAATAACTGTTTAAAAAAAATCTAGTACCTATTTTTCCTAATGCTTATAACTTTTACTATTGAGTTTTTTTAGTTAACTTAGGGCAATATATAATACTCTACATATATTTCTAATATACAGTTAGGTAATAATTTTATTATTTTCATTTTAATTTGAAAAAATGCAATTTTCAATTCTCTCCTGCTTATTTCTTAAAATAACGAAGGATAATGCCAAGTCGTCTTAAACAAAGGTTTCCTAATTCTATCTGTAATACCTCTTTTGAACAGAACAGTAGAAAAAAAAAATCAATTGCAGTAGAAGTCGTTTTTTTTTTTTAAATTTATTTTTTAATCGAAATTAAAGTACTTTTTAACATATTACAGCAATTTTCAAGCACATGAAAATGAAACTTTTTTACAAGCACTTTTCAAGGATTTTTTAAAGTGTACGAACCATGTGTAAGTAATGTGTATTTATTTCAATTAAAATGGAATGGAATTGAAAATTCATAGATCTGATTTTTCAAATTTCGTGATAAAAGTTATAATTTCCTTACAATTCTGAATAATTTTGCCTTTGATCACAACTCTCTATTTTATCAAACAAATGACATATTTAGAAATAATTTTATATTAAATAGTATATATATTTTATTCCTTTTCAAAAGAATTACTTGAAAATTGTATAGCTTGAAACCGTTTATTCAGGGGAAGGTATCTATGTTCTTCAAAACTCATGTTCTTTGGGAGTTACCTGTACACTTAAAAATTTATTTTGTGATGTACTTTCAACTGCTTAATGCAGTTTTCATCATGGCACTTTTGAAATGGTTGATGGTTTTGTTTCTTCTTTCTTCCTTCTAAATCGGTAGTGTGATCTTGTGTTGACTTCTGATGTGCTCTACACTGTTAAATATATTACTTTCCATTAAAATATTGACTGTTCAAGTTTAATGGTATAAAACAATTATGATAATTCACTAATTTAGAAATTTTTTAAAACTCACAATTAATATTTACTTTTTGGTGGGTCTTAGTGGGTGCTAGAATAAATATATTATTTTTAATATTTAATATCATTCAGATTTTAAATTAAAGAACATTTTAACATTAAAATAACTGCAGCATCCACAAAGAACTACCAGAAAAAGAATTAAAATAGGCTTTAAAAAATGTTCTAAACTATCATATTCTTTTTTTTCTTCTTTTTCTGTTAATCATGAAGCAGTCGAAATTTTAGCAGACAGAAAACATGTAAGGATATAGAGTCATCAGAAATCAATGGAAGGTGGAACAGCTTACTCTAGAACAATAATAAAAAAAGGAAAAATGAAGCTATCAACCAATTTAGCAGAGCCATGATAAAGACTGTGCTAAGCAGCTGAAAATACTGTATCACAAAGTTTTTTTTTAATATAACTGTATTGCATTTTTCTACTGACCAAAACAACTACACCATCGCTAGCATATTTTTCTTGCAGTTGAGCAGAACCAAATATCCATTAAAATATCAAAGTACAGTACGAAGCCGAAAATCTGGACTACAAAAATCCAGAATCGCCAAAAATTCGGACAATTTTGGCTGTGTTATTCATCATCATCGTCATCAACATTTTTTTTTTTTTTTTTTTTTTTTTTTTAAGTATAAATATAAGCAAAAAAGAAACAAAAAGACATTTTATTTCTTATCAATCTTCAAAACCGGCATTTGCAAAGTCTGAAAGAGGAGGGAGAAGAAAATTATAATAATAGTAACAATTCTTAAAAATTTATCTAATTGAAAGCTAAATTCTGCAAATTGGAAAACTTAAAGTACTTTAAAAAAAAAAAAAAAAAAAAAAAAAAAAATCACGGAAATGATTTTAAAATTGTATGTTTTTCTTATTTAATTTATTTTCTTTTATTGTAATTTATACTAATTTTTGTTTGCATATTATCCAAGTACTTATACCAAAATATTATATTTTTTAGGCAAGACCAAAAATCTGAAAATCCGGAATTGCAGCGGTCCCGACGATTCCGGATTTTCGGCTTTGCACTGTATCAGAATATGACATTCAACTTTAAATCATACTCTTTCAGGAACTACAATGAATTTTCAATGAAACTATGTGCATTAAATATTTCAAAAGAAACAATTGCATATGTTTGAAAAAATCTCATTTATTGAATAAATCATAATTAGTTGTCATAAAAATAAAATTACATTTGTAAAATTAGGTTAAAATAATTTAAACAGTTCAAATTAAGAAGAAGAAGAAGAAGAATAAAAAAATGTATAAAAATGTTAACATTAATTTTGATTTTAGTCTAATTTCATCCATAAAATAGAACTTTGCATTGATAAATGTCCTCTTGACGTTTTCGAAAACTTTATCAGCATTTAATGTAGCATCTATCCAAGTGTGGATGCCTTTCTTATTGTAGTAATCCACTAAAGGTCGCGTAATCTTTTATGAAGGGCTTCAGCAGTGTCGTCTGACTTTCGAATTAATGGCTCACCTGGTACCTGTAATATAAAGACATATTTTTCAAGATTATAGAGAACGAATATAGTATATGTAGCAAGGGATTAAACTACCATTAGGTTTCCCCCCCCCCCCCCCCACAAAAAAGCAAAAACAGAATAATTTCATAACATATTTCAATATAATAATCTCAAATTTCATAGATCTAAAATTTTGGTCTATGTTTATATTTTCTGGGGTGCTGAAACCGAAACTGGAGCCATTTTTCTCTATCACACATATATTTTTGCTAATACAGGGTGTCTACTAATGCATCTTCCATGACTCTTCCACCAATATAATTATAGGGTAACTTTTATTCTATGTTTCCATGATTAATTATGATTAATCATGGGAAAAGTACTAGAAACTACCGAAAGTAGGAAAAAAAAAAAAAACAGCTAAAATTATCAAATCAAATTTTGCCAATATTATTTTTGTAGACCTGTGTTTTTAAACAAATATTAGCAGGCAAAAATTACAAAAACCACTGAAAATATCCAGAATTGTTATTTATTTAGTATATTTGGATTTAATTTCAATTTTTAATAGGTGAATTTAAACACAAAACTGAATTCAGATTCTGCTTTAGAAGCATTTTTAGTACTGATATTGCACTACAATCTACCTTCACCCACTACCACTTACCCCATTTTAAATCACCTTTTTATTTTACACACATGATAATACACTGGTGTTAAAAATTTAAGCAATAACCTGTTTTCTCGTTTTCTTTTTTGGCACATAATTATAAAACAAATAAACATAAAATTTGGATGGCATGTTCATTATCCTATCATTAACCAAATTTTATGTAATTTTAACATAAGTAATAATTTTTAAGCTCATAAATATTCATTCTTTTACCAAAAATAAGCTTCAGGGTTCCCACTCTTAAAAAGGAAAAAAATTCAAGGACTTTTCAAGGCCCATTTGAAAATTTTTAAGGACTATTGGGGGGGGGGGGGAGGAAGATCGCAGAATGCTAGGCATATACACAAAACTTTAGTAAATCTCAGAACGCTAGGCATATGCACAAAACTTTAGTGACTACTTTCATTATTATTATTTTTTTTATAATTAGAATAATAACTTTGCCTGTTTTCACAATACATTTTTGATGGATTGACCCAATTAACTTTTACAAAAGTCAAAAAATGATTAGTTTAGGATTTGGAATTGGGATCATTATGATTATTCCAAAGTTCTTAGGTTTGAGTTCTGGTCTGGTCACTTTCTGCTCAAAATTAATGACCAGTCTACCAAACAGGTAAGAGATTGGCGAAAAAGACAAATAAGCTGAAACTATATGCAAAAGCAAGATAATGATAATTTTACGACAAATAATATTATATTAGACAACGGCGTGTGCATGTGGAGATGGAGATAGTATCGAGCGTTTGCTAGAGTGGAAAATTCAAGGATTTTCAAGGACTTTACACGAAATTCAAGTACTTTCAAGGGCCCTTGAAAAAGAAAATGAAATTCAAGTACTTCTTAAGGACTTTCAAGGCCCGTGGAAAAAATGAAAAATTTCAACAGTTTTAGAAAACAAAGCTTTATGAAAAATGGTCATAAGGATGCCTTAGAGATAGGTAAAGATGCACATGCATCCATGTGTTTAGATTATAACTGGATCTTTTTACCTGTATTCACTTTTCTGTTTCTTTCTTTTTTCACATGTGAATAACATTTAAAAAATATATACACATACAAACATGAAAATTGGATAAGATGTTCATTATAAAACCATTTAACGACATTTTTATTATTCTGGTGATGCCCATAGTTTACAAATTATTAATTACATATTTTTTAACATTTCAAGGCATGTGCGTCTTTATCTAATCTGTAATGCATCCTTAACACAGTGTTAAGGACGCACAACGTCTCAAAACTTTTCGCCAATATACACACTCTGTTTCATACTCTTCAATCAACTGATAATCAATTCCAGCAGTTGTTGACAAATGTTGTGATAAACAAAGAACAGAATTTCTGTGCACTGTAGAGTTTTCAGGTTTTTACAATCTTTTAGATGTATTTTTCCTATATGAAAATCCCTTTCTACACAATGTTTGATTGCAAATACAGTATGGGACCGAAAATCCAGAAACCGCAGGACCGACACCATTCCAGATTTTAGAAACTTTTCAAAAAAAAAAAAAAAAAAGATTTATTTAGAATTAAGTTTGAATACAATAAGTTACACAGAAAAAAAAAAAAAAGTAAAATACAGTATGCAGCCGAAACACCGGACCAAAAAACCAGACATTTTCCATAGCATTTCATTAATCATAATCAACAACAGCTTTTTTTCTATATATAACTGATTAGGTGAATTTATTTCAAATATTAGATAAAGCTTATTAAAAATAAACTTTAGTTGACATTTAAACAACTTCTTCAATTTTTTCTCCCTTTAATTTTTTAATTTGTCATCTATTGGCAGAATAAAAAAACTAACAATAATCAATTGTCATAACAAAGATTTTTTTTTTAAAAGATTTTGAGATGCTTAATGATTTTACCTCTTCTAAAAAAATTATATGGAAAAAGATAAAATTGTAAACTAGAAAATTTCACAGAACAAACGCAAAAATAAGTAAGAAAGAACAGCTTTAATAGAATTCATTCCTATTAAAAAATTCAGAAAATTGTTTAGTGCTGCCATCTATCAGCAAAAGGTATAACCAAATGAAAAAAAAAATCGCATTCTATATTTTTGAGATTTAAAAGATTAAAAAATTTTGGATTAACAAAAAAAAAAAAAAAAGTAAAAAGGAATGAATTTAAGATTTTTAAAGATTGCATTAAATAACTGTAATTTGCTGGAAACTGTATTTTTCCCCCCTACCCCCTTTTCCCCCCAGCATGTTCAGTGCGGGAATGATTGGAATTTCAAAACATTCCAGACTTTGGGTCCTTCTGGATTTTCGGTCCTATACTGTATAACAAAAAACAGAATTTTTAGACACTAGCCCTAGACCTACATGTGATACTAAAGACCTGTTCATTCAGCAGTTTTCCTTTGAAATAACCATGCTCTGTTATGCCGGAAAATGGCTGCAGATGGCGCCATAGTTTAGAACAAACATTCTGATTTTTCCCTTTAATTATATTAATGTGTTACATTTTTACCTATGTTTTACTAAATATTTTCAATTATTACAATTTTCAAGGAAAATAACGTTGTAAATAAGGATGGACCGGATATGGATTATACCGGATATGGATATCCGGCATTCCGGATATTTTTTTAATTTGCCAGATCCGGATATCCAGCAGTCCAGTTTCACAGAACACATGAAAATTTCAGTTTTTTAAGAGCACACAGTAAGTAGTTAAAAACAGGTATTTGCATTTGGTTTTTATGAAACTGGATTCCATTCACATACATTTATATGCAGTAGTTCCTAAGATATAGCCTTTTCTTAAACTGTGGAAATCGCTGCATAGCAGAGCCACCTGCTGTGGTGTTGCCGCCAGAAGTTTATAGGCACTAACTTATATCATGTTGCATATATATTTGAATTCATATGTATTTTTGTGCAGTAGTTCCTGAGATATAGCCTTACTTCAAATTCTAGAAATCACTGCATAATAGCCCATCTATTGAGCTGTTAACACCAAAAGTTCATGGGCACTCAAATTTATATCAAGTTGCATCTATATATGACTTTATATGCAATTTTGTGCATAAGTTCCTGAGGTATAACCTTCCCTCAAATTGTGGATATCGCTGCATAGAAGCATCACCTGTTGATTGGTTGACACCAACTGTTGATAGGCACTAATTTAGGTCAAGGTGCATTTATAAATAAAATTATATGTAATTCTGTGCAATAGTTCCTGAGATACAATTGCCACAATATGTTTGTCAGGCACACACAGACAGACATTTTCTAAAAATGGTCAAATCGTGTTCTGGAGCTCTTGAAACGTATAAATTCACCAAAAAACCAGAAGTCGAAAATATTTACGTATCCAATACTTTCTTCTATTGAATACAGAAGAAAGTAAATAAGAAAAGTTATGCAAAAGAAAACTGCTGAAAAGTCATTATATATATATATTTTACTTTCTTCTATATTCAATAGAAGAAAGTATTGGATACGTAAAAATTTTTTACTTCCGGTTTTAGACTGATTTACACGTTTTGAGAGTTCTAGAAAACAATTTTGCCATTTTTTGAAACTGTATGTCTGTCCATCTGTCTATCGGCCTGTGCGTGTGTGTGTGTGATAAAAATTTTGTGGCAACTGTATCTCCTAAGCTACTGCTCAAAATTGTATATAAATTTATATGTAGATGCACCTTGACCTAAACTAGAGCCTATCAACTTTTGGTGTCAAACGTTCAACAGGTGGCACTGCTATACAGTGATTTTCGCAATTTATGGGGAGGCTATATATCATGTTTTATTGCGTACAATCGAACAGAATTTGATATATTAGAAGGTCATTATAATATAAGCCATTATGCTGATTCAATTTGAATGCTTATCGGTCGACAGGTAGCGCTGCTAGACAACAATTTCCTCTATTTAAGGGAAGGCTATACCTCAGGAACTACTGCACAGAATTGCATATAAATTTATATATAGATGCACCTTGATATAAGTTAAATTAGTACTTGTCAACTTTTAGTTTCAGCTGCTCAACAGGTGGCGCTACTACACAGCGATTTCTGCAGTTTAAGGAAAGACTATATTTCAGGTTCTATTCTGTATAATCAAACAAAACTCGATATGTGAGAAGTCAATTATGAGGCATTATGCTAAATCAAGTTGGATGCTTATAGACCAATAGATGGCGCTGCTATACTGGAAATTTTTTCAATAATGGGAGTGCTATATCTCAACTTGTAGGGCACATAACTGTATGAAATATAATAATAATTTCACTGTATGTGAAATAACCATTATAAAAACGCATTTTTTAAGATGTTATTTTTAGACAATAAAACTGTCTTTCTTTGGATATTTAATGTTAGTTTTCTCTAAGATGAAAATTATTTTCATTCATCATGCTAGATAATTTCAATAAATAATAATTTTAATAAATTATTTGCCCTCAGTGAATTTGTATAGGAAAATATAGGAGAAAGTCTCTCATTATTAAAGTCTGAAATTTCTTTTGAAAGTATCTCGGATTCTGGAGGTGGTTTTTATAAATATTTTAATAGAACCTTTGCAAGATCCTAACTGCGCACACTGCTTTCTCATTTTTGTACCCCAGATAATTGTTTATAATAATAATTTTTCGGCATTGTCACTTTCAACTCAGAAAATAAATGAAATTTTCTGTTATGATAACATAAATGAAAAAAAAAAGCAAACGGTGAACAGGCAGAAGAAAACATGCTTTCAAAATCATAAAACAAACACCACATTGCTATCCACTACGATAGAAAAGAATCAGTTAAAACCATGGAGCTAAAACATTGGCGACCGCAACACTCAATAAGTCACCTCCATACACTAAGAGTGGCCTTGGTTAAGACTACTATATAGTAGTCTTAGACTTAGTAAGATTTCTTCTCTTTGTAGAAGGGAATTTCTTGATAAAAGAAAGAAAAAAGGAAATATTCTGTAATTACTTCAAAATACTTCTTAATTGTAAACATTTATTAAGAGGATATATGAAGTGTTTATTTTATCAACAAACAACTACGAAGTGTAAAGACTAAAAGTTGCAATAATTACATATTAAATAATTTAGGTCACTACAGTTACTGCATTTTTGTCCAGCACTCTTTGAGTACTCAAAATCAAATTGAAAATAAATTTTAAAGGAGATTAAGTAATAACTTGAAAAATTCTTTATGCATTTCTGATGGAAATTTAGATTACGAATATTGAAGCAGTATAGTATCTGTACTCAGCCACAAAAGGGGAAAGAAAATAAATAAATAAATTTCCATTTTTAACAATTGTTTAATTTGTAACTGAGATTCTCTTTCTCATTTAAATTTGAAAGATTCTACTTAAATGTTAGAGTGGGAGAGTCCCACTCAATACTTTTTTCTAGTGAGAACCCTGAAAATTACTGCACAAACTTGCATATAAATTTATATGTAAATGCACCTTGACATGAATTAGGGCCTATTAATATTTGTTTGCAATTGTTCAACAGGTGATACTACTATACAGTGACTTCTGAAATTCCAGGAAAGGCAGAGATGCCAACTTCTAATGACAAAAGAGCAGGAGATTTTTTAACAGAAATCACGAGACTTTTTCCAACAAGAAAGTTTGCAAGAAAAAATGAGTAAAATAATGCAAATTTAATTTTAAGTAAAGCTTTATAAGCTTAGGAGGTATTTACAAAGCATCAGTATTAAAATTAAATGAATAATATATGTTTCTTGCAGTAAAACAAACTATCAAAAAAAAAAAAAAAAAAAAAAAAAAACCTCAGACATACAGTTGTTTAAAATTTAAGTCAAAATAGACAGATTTGATCATTCTGCTTCTAATATAAAACAATAAGAATCTTAATTATCTCTGTAAAAGAAAAGGTAATAAAGAAATGAAAATATCAGCTATATTCTAATGAAATTTGAATTCTTTAAGTTTTCAATAGTTATGGTATTTAAGAAAAAAAAAAAAAAAAAAAAAAAACTTTTGATAATAAGACATTTTTCATTATGCAAAAATGAAAGTTAAAATTTTATTCTTATCAAAAATTAGTTTCAAAGCATTGTATAGTAGTCATCACATTCAAACTGAACTTGATAAATTGCAGGGCAAGATAAACTTCAATTTTCTTTAAAATTTTTTTACCCAATCCCACAAATTTTAAGCCTAAATGATGCTAAGAGGGATAGAAAAAAAATACATCAGAAAAGCAGGAGAAATGAGTGGAAAAGCAGGAGCATAGAAAAACAAGCAAAAAGCAGGAGACTTGGCATGTCTGGGAAAGGCTATATCACATTCTATTGCATAAAATCAAAACTTGATATGTGAAAAAGCTAAAATGATACATAATCAGGGACCGACAAAAGTTCTAATATCTTAGGAGCCAGAGTAAGTAAACTATTTTTATAACAGCACTGATGGCAAAATGTAGAGAGCTTAGGGAAATATTCCACTATTCTATAATTAATGCCATACATGTATTACTTTACACAATAGATGTATGATCAGGTACAATACATTCGATTGAATAAATGAATTGTTGAATCAAAAATATCATAAATATATGAAAAAAATTCCTCAGTGTCCTACTTGTTATACTATATATATTGTATTTGTCGTTAGCATACAAAAAACATAGCATGTATGTACTCTCATCACAACCTCTGAATAAGAATTGCTTGACAAAAAAGCTTATTTCTTATATATCAATAATGAAAATATAACAATAACACAGAGTACTATCTGGAACTTATATATATAGAGAGAAAAAGAAATATAAGCGCTTAAGTAAAATAAATTACTTACACAGCAAGAACAAATCTTTTTCAAAGAGCTCCTTGCTATTCTGTAAAATTTCATTAATCTATGCAAGAAAAAGTAAATATATATATTTGAATATTATACCACAATGCTAACACATACATACACATATACATATCAGTAAAATATTATAAATAAATAAATAAATAAATAAAAAATAAATAATAATTAAGCTATTAAAATACTACTAAAAATCAAATTTTTAATTACAGGAGAATTACTCTTTTCTTACCAAATATTCATATAATAGATATATCTAGACCTAAAAAAAATGTACATGCCGTGTGGCAACTTCTATTTAGCAGTAATTGAAGGGGTAGTGTGTGTGTGTGTGTGTGTGGGGGGGGGGGGGGGGGGAGAGAGAGAGAGAGAGAGAGAGAGAGAGGAAATCAAAAAAATTTTTTTCAATTAGCAGCACAAATTACATCACTTGATTATGGCAGAGTAGAGATGTGAGGTGAGAATATTCTCTGAAACTCCAAATTCAGAGAGTAATCGATATTATTTTTTTTCTTAAATACAAGAAATTTTTTCATGTTTATGGCATAAATTATAAAACTTATTCATAACTAGCCGCTTTTGGCAACCAGCTGGTTCATTATCCTCGAAAAATCTGACTTTACGAAACTCCCGCTCGGTGGCGCTTTTTTCCCGTTTCAGGTCTTACAACAGCTTATTGACATATAGTGAAAATAGCTTTATTGAAAAATTTAATCGCAGTAAATTCCCGCTCGGTAGCGCCTGCGGCGCCCTATTCCCATTTCAATATCTGAAACAGCTTGTCCACTCCCCATGTTATGATCTTTCAAATTTCTGACTTTAGCAGTCCCGCTCAGTTATCCCCGTTTTAGAACTTACTGTTAGGTATAGATTGTTCTTTTACCCCTCCAACATTATCTTGCCATCTATTTGAGTTTTTGCCGTACCGGCAATTTAATTTGTTGAGTTAAATTACATGTTTAATAAATTGAATAATCCTACTAATTTAATCATCATTTATAGTCCCCCAACTTCGCCCTATGTCGCGTGGGAACCTTGTTCTGGCGAACTGATTTACTTGTAAATAATTTTCCCTCCATCCTGTTCAATTCTGGCTCATTGTGCTTTTGAGTTTTCAAGATTTATTTTATTTCGTCCCCCTGTCGTGTGAGTACTCTGTACTGGCGAATCTTACCTTTGGTTTTATCTTTTATTTATTTTTATTTATTTTAAGTTTGTTAATAATTAATACATATTTGTAATACTTCGCCCTATGTTGCACGGGAATATTGTTCTGGCAAACCTTGTAATTTTTTTTTTTTTTTTTTTTTTTTTAGTTTTAGTTTTTAAATAAACGTTCCAGAGTAGGGGCCTAGCATAGCTATAAACGCTCGACACCACTCTTAGAGCGGTGAGCGGCACCTCCTCCTTGTTAAATCATCATTTATAAATCATCTTTCTCATTAAAACATCTTTCATTAAATTTTATTTAAAAGTCATTTCAATTTTTAAACTTACCGGCATATCCTTTCTGTTAATATAAACACAGAGCAATGTCTGGCTCTGTTATTCCATTGCAACCTTTACTCACTGTAACTCATGTTATACTGATGTTTTGCGAAAACTCTATGAGGCAGCGATGTCTCCGTAACTGTAACATCACGCTCTGTTGGCTGTTAGCTAGCGTGACACACTTTCTCTCACTACTGGCATACGTTTTGCATATCTTATTGGAGAATCATTTCTTCAACTATAAGTACTGAATCTTTGGAATGCTCATTCGCTTCTTTCCCTTGTTTTGTTTTGTAGTAGCTTTCAGTTGCATTATTCTTAGAGATGTTTTAAGTTAAATCTCCGGTAAAATGTTTGTCAGCAGAAAGCGTAAGTCTTGTTAGTCCGATTGTCTGTACTGCTTGATGTAATAGGAAATATGAACTCTTATCAAGTTTTTCCTACTTATTTGTTTTATCTTCAGATGCTGTGAGTGGTACCAAAGAGACTTAGATTTTTATTTTTGAACTATATTATTTTCAAGATATGTTTTCTTCAAGTTTTTAAGTGACTGTTGTGCTTTTTATATATAATCAAGTTTATCTAATTATATATTATTGGTTTTTGCACTTATATCAATTTTATAATATACAATATAAATGACTTTATTCATATCGTATTTTAACAGTTTAATAAAACTAATTTGATTTTTATTTTTCTGTTTCTGTCGTTTATCTTAATTAAAATGGCGAACAAGCAGGGGAACATTTTTTAAAAATATGCTTAAAGGTTCGGTAAAAAAACTAATTGATAAAATAAAAGAAATCTTACCTCTCAACGTAGAAAGCAACGTAACAAAAACAAATAATTGTCACATATGTAAAAAACCTTTTGGTTTAAATGAAACCATAGAGCATTGGAGCACTGCGGAAATTAGAGGCCTTGCACTTAAGGCGAGCAATTTGAATTGTAGATGTACATATTTCATTCCGGTTATTATACATAATTTTTAAAAATATGCTTAACATCTAATATTGAAACATATGTCGAGACAATATGCAGATAAAATAAAAATAATTCCAACAAACACGCAAAAATTTTTAAGCTTTCCTTTAGATTATGTTAGATTTCTAGATTCATATAAATTTTTGGATGCGAGTTTAGACGTGTTGGTAAAAAACTTAAGCGATTCAGGACATGAATTTAATATTTTGTCTTCTTTCTTTGACAATTCTGAACATGTGCATTTATTAAATCGTAAAGGAATATTTCTATATGCATATTTTAAATCACTCGATGCATTAAAGGAAAAAACGTTAGCCCCAAGAGAAGTATTTTATAACCTATTAGATGATAAAAATATAGAACAAGAAGAATATAAACATACGTTACAAGTGTTTGATGCATTTAATTGTAAATCTTTTTTCTGATTATTTAGAGTAGTATCAAAATACAGATGTCATTATGCTAGAAGTATTTTTATCATTTAGATGGATGACATTTAAATATTATTCATTAGATCCAGTTCATTTTTTTTTTCACTTTCACAATTCATATTTTCGAGCGGATTGAAATACACAAAGACTGAATTAAAACTATTGAACAATACTACTGACTATACATGGTTCGTATCGCAGATGAGAGGCGGAATCTGTTTTCTGGGTATGCGTTATATGAAAGCCAACAATCCGTTATTGGAAAAATCATATAAGCCCAAATTACCTAAAAATTATATCATGGCATTCGATGCATCAAATTTGTATGGATTTGCTCAATGTCTCCCTCTTCCAAAAAATAACTTTTCTTGGTTGACCGCAGATGAAATAGCAAATTTTAACATTCTACAAACAAGCGCCAATTCAAATGTCGGCTACTTCCTAGAAGTGGATTTACAATACCCGCTTTCATTACACAACACACACAATGATTTACTTTTGGCTCCTGAACATTTAACTCTGAATTGAGAAATGCTATTACCCTATGCAAAAAAATTGGGTGAACGGTTCAATTTGAAATCTATTTTTCCATGTAAAAAATTAATTCCTAAATTTTGACAAAAACAATTACATCACGCATTACTTAAATCTAAAATTTCTATGTCGAACATGGATTAATTATTTAAAAAAATTCATAGAATATTAGCATTTAGCCAAACACCTTTCTTAAAAGATTATATAGAATTTAACAATGGAAAGAAGAACAAGGCAGACAACAATTTTGAAAAAATATTTTTGAAAAAGTTAAACGCATTTTATGGCAAATGCTGTGAGAACGTACGAAAAAAATTAAACGTGAAAGGGGTATTAGACATCAATGAATGTAAAAAGTTATTGTCAAATACAATGTTAGATTATTTCGAAATTATCAAGAAGAATTTCACTTTATTTAAAATGATAAAACTCAACAACAACAACAAAAAAAAAAATTTAATTCCTGACAAGCCAATTTTTGTCGGTTTTGCTGTTTTGGAGCTCAACAAACTCAGAATGTATTCTTTTAACTACAACCATTTTAAAGGATTTTATAAAAACAAATGCAAGCTTCTATACTGTGACACAGACTCATTATATTTAAACATCCAGACAAATGATATTTATCAGGATTTAAAAAAATCGCTTTGCGAGCATATTGGATTTCAGTAATCATCCTATGTAAAATGATCCGAAGCTCGTTATATATGTTTTTTCATTTAAATTTTTTTCGTCGCTTGATCTACAATATTTTTCTATTGTGAACTCTGTTGTGTCAGTGGCGGCTAGTGCACCGAAAATTGGTGAAGAGGCACACTGTATTTTACGCTGCATTCATTTATAGAATAAAAATTTACATTTAAATAAGTATTTTTGGTTAATTTTAGTTAAGACCATGCTTAATAAAAATTATGATTAAAAATCAGGGTTTAAACTGCCATTAGTTTTTTTTAGCATTTTGCTAAAAGGTATCATACTTTGCTAAAACATGTGGGTCAGAATTTCACTAAAAAGCTAAAACTGGACAACTGTATAAAATATCTCTATAATAACTCAATTTTTTTTTTTTTTTTTTTGTAATATTTGCAGGCAAAAACTACGAAAGTACTGAAATTTTTGGGAATGATTATTTATGTAGTAATTTGGATTTATTTATAATTTTTAATGACTTAATTTAAATTCAAGAATATTTAAAAGTATGTCAGAATTCAGAATTTGATTCATAGAAGCATTCTTAGCACTAGTATTTCACAATTATCTACCACTACACTTTATTAATTTTTCAATTGCTTTTTCATTTTACACATATGATATGAGTACCTCTTTTTCTATTGTTAAAATCAAAACATAGTTTCCCTGATTCATATTTTTAAAGTCACAAATATGGATGCTTGGTTAAAATCATCAATGAACAAAAGAATAGAAAATAAAACTGAGAATAACAAAGCTAAGTAAAAGAAATCAATGGTATCCAAAGAATTAACTTTTGAAAAAGCCAAAATAGTGCTTGCCTATTTTCGCTAAAATGCTAAAGTAATTTTTTTTGCCAGGTTAAACCCTGTTAAAAATACTTAAATATTATTTTTGAGCTCTTCACCTATTTTCGGTTCACGAGCCGCCACTGTGTAGTGTTTATCATTTATGTCTTTTTATATGTATATTATGTTCATCATCTACAACAAATTAGCTTACAAGCTTAATTTGATTGGCAGATGTCACATCAAATATGTTTTTTCAACTTTTGCAAGAATGCAAAATATTATTGAAAAATGTGAAAAAAAAAAAATTAAATGAATGTATAATGAAATAACATCTTGTTTCACATTTGAATATTTACAAATGTTAAATGTTTTATGATTACACATCTCAAGTTCATCATCTGCAGTATGTTACATATCAATCTTAATTTGTCAAACAGATGTTTTATCGAATAGTTGTTTTTCTCCACTTTTATTATATTTAAAAGCAAACATGTAAACTATTTTTAAAACTGTAAAAAAAAAAAAATATTAAAGTAAACTTATTTACACATTTTAATTCATGTCTGCATCTTTCGGTATTTAGAAACATCATCATTAACCATTTATTTCGAATTAATTTATGCTCTGCAAAGTTTAAAAACAAGAATATTAATAATCTGATCACAGCCACTGCTAAAATGGGTTTTCCTAAAAACTTTGTATTTTCTATTTTATATCCTTAACCTTGTCTCTGTCAGTACAAAAAAAAAAAAAAAAAAAAAAAAAAAAAAAAAGCTGTGTACACTTTTGTGAAAATCAACAAAAAAATTATAAAATAATAAAAGACAATAAAAAAGATGGCGGTTGGGTGGGCAGATGTTTGATTACGGAGGTGGGGTGGTGTTGTAAGGCTGGATGGTTGGGTGAGTTTGTGAAATTAAATTACAAAAAAAAAAAAGTAGAAGGCTTGTTGCATTTGCTTTGTATTACTATGCAAACTTTCTTTTTCCAATAAAATTTCGGTTTCTTCCTTTTTGAGTTGTCAACTAAATATAGTTGACAACTCAAAAAGGAAGAAACTGAAATTTTCTAATTATACTGTTAAACACAATGTGATCAATCGGTGAATTTCATTGTTGCTTCGTGGTTTCATTGTTGTTCATCTGCTTTGAAATTTCGCCTTTTTAAATCCATATGGCTCCTGTTCTGGTTGTGGCAGGCTGGGGGAGTGTTGCCGGCGTGGGAAAAAAAAAAAAAAAAAAAAACATATAAAAAAAATAACCCCACAGGCAAGTCACAAGTCTTGCTGCCTGCCTCCTTCTTACTATCTTGTGTTTCTTGGGTTGTTTTTCATTAATTTTGATAAGATTATGGTTTTAAGTTAAGATTTGTTGTGTTACTTTATTGATTCGCTTGTTTTGCAGGCTGTTAATTAATAGACAGGGGTTAATACAGGTCAATTTTACTACCGTTTATCGGTACCTTCACAAAAATCGGCCTGGCAAAAACGGTACCTTCACAAAAATCGTAGTTATCCCTGCAAATTTTGACATTCAAAGGATCGGTATTTTCGAAGAAAAGTAATTTATTTGCGCATTTCTGTTGATGTGATTCGCGAAACAAAAATCTTACAGAATGTCGGTTTGAAGCCATGCGCTATCGTTTGCTACGTGCTAGAAACGGCGTAGCTTAAGTAAACAAAACAATCCTTGCGTGTGCAGGTGCAAACACACTCCAGAGGTGTGGTGTTTGCTGATTCGTCGGGTGGTTTGGCATTTTGATGGGGATGTATCTATTCTCCCTGGTGCATTCAAATATGGAGCGGCGCTACTAGCACGATTAAAAACGACTTCTACTTACACCCTCTCTACTGTTTTTGTTTACTTTTACTGCTTGTTTTGTTTTGATATATCGTTAATTAATGTGTGCGCATATTTTTCAATTTTTTCTCTTAAATTAAAAACTATAATAATGAAAAGAGGACGTCCGGCGACTGGTGGCTTTTCACGTAACAAAGATTATTATGTGAAACGCTTACGAACTTCAGATAGTTTAGGAACAAAGTCAATAAAGACATTTTTTCAAAATGAAAAAGAATTTAATTCGGATACGGAATGATCTGATCAAAACGAGTCTATTAGAGATGAAGAAGTGTGTTTGGTAGATGAAAATGCAACATCTGATGTGGGTAAGGGTGGTAATGCATTAATACAGGAAAATAATATTGTCAGTGAAAATATTGTTGCAAAGCATTTGCCATCTTCAAGTATGAAGAATTCTGCTAATAATTTAGAACAAATGTCTAATAAAAAAGAAAATGTTTTGACAAATGTTTCAAAGTATGAACAAATGAAACATTGGATTTATTACAGCCCTTCAGCTGAAGGTTTTTTATGTAAAGTGTGTTCAATTATAAATACAAAGGGTCCCTGGGTTTCTGAAGGAGTGAAATTCCATGGTCATCCTACAAGATCTATTCAAACTCACGGGCACAGTAAAATACACCAGAATTCGTTAAATGCCCTTCAGTCATCAAGAGTATCTAATGTATACCAACAGGTTAAAACAGGTGCTTGTAATGAGTTGGAAAAGAAACAAGAACATAACAAAGTTGTTATGAAAAAAATTGTTAAAGTTATTTATTTTATGATTAAGAAACAATGGGCAATTTTGGACAATTTTGAAAGTATAATTCAGTTTTTGGGTCATGATCTTGGTGATCCTGACATTAAACTACATCTGAACACATGTAAAAAAAATGCAACCTATTTATCTCATTATTCTGTTCAGAATATGCTTGAATGTATTGCAGAATATATAGAAGAGTCATCTGTGACAGAGTTAAAGTTATGTGATGCATTTACACTTTTTGCAGATGAGAGCAAAGATAAAGCTCAAAGAGAGCAGTTAGCTTTAATTGCTAAATTTAAAAGAACAAATGGGGCTGTCAAAAAAAAGTTTTTAGGACTCGTGAATTTAACCGAAACTGATGCTGCTAGCATAATGCACTTAATTGAGCAATTTATGTTAGAGAAAGATATTGACTTGTCAAAATGTCTATTTGTTTCCTTGGATGGTACAAATGTTATGAGTGGTGAACTCACAGGTTTGCAGCGAAGAATAAAGCACAAGTCTCCACATTGCATGTACATAAACTGTCGAAACCACCGTTTGGCACTTGTATTTACACATTTGTTCAATAAACACAGCAATTTGAAGAGTATGGATACACTGTTAATATCTTTATGGAAGATGTTCCATTGTAGTCCACAAAAATATTCTATTCTAAAAAACATTCAAGAAAATGTTTACAATTTAGAATCTTTAAAAATGTTAAAGGTTTCAACAACAAGGTGGTTATCGCATGGACATGCATGTGCTAGAGTAGCATCAAGATTCATAGAAATTGTTGAAACTCTAGATGCAGTTTTTGAAAAGACCAAAGAACCTGAAGTCAAAGGGGTTAGAGAACAACTCTTGTGTCCAGATATCTTTTTGACAATTTTATTTTTGGCAGATTTAGTAAAAATCGTAGATAGGTTAAACTTGTGGCTACAGAAAGAGACGATCAACTTCAGCTGTATCAATGATAAGGTGCAAGCAGTCATAAAAGAGACTGAAGATTTATGCGGAAATTTACAAGAGGCGACATTTTTTTCTAAAAGTTCCGAATTCTTAGAATTTGCAGAAAATGCTACTTCCTTAAGTAGAAAACTTAGGAAAAATACAACATCCTCCACTGCAAATATACTAGCAGAGTTTAAGGAGAATTTTGTTTGCCGTTTTATTGAGGATTTAAAAAATGAACTGAAATTTGCTTTTGAAGTTAAGGATGATTTTCCATTAGCAGCATTTGACGTATTTGTCCTAGATTAAAAAAAGCCACAATCTATTTGAATCAGACTTAATTGAAAAAAAGTGGTCAACTTTAATGTCTTACTATGGACAAAAGAAAATAGATAATTTCCAAAATAACATTACAGAATCAGACCCAATTATTAATGAAATGGAAGCAAAAATTGAGCTGAAACTTTTTGAAAGGGAAATTGAAAAAACTATGCTCATTTTTGACATTGAAAAGATGGAAAACACAAAAATACTACTTCGGAATAATGAAAAAGAAAAGGTAAACTTGTGTCTGGAGAAAAAAATTACACCTCTAGATATGATTAATATAATGGAGAGAAAGGCCACTATTTGGTGTGAATTTCCAAATCTTATGAAGCTACTTACCCTTAGTGTAATAATACAATCATCAACAGCTTCTGTTGAGAGACTATTTTCTAGGATGAATTTAGTATGTTCAAAGTTGAGAAGTAGTCTTTCTACAAAATCGCTAAATTTCCATCTAATGGCCATCTTTAATGGCCCTGAAAAGTTGTCTGATGATCAAGTTGATCACATTGAGAACATATTTAAAGATTCTGCCAATCGCAGGATAACCCTTTATAAAACTCATTCATTTTCTATCTTATTATTCATATTGACTTGTACATATGAATAAGCTTAATCAGATATAAAGCCTAATTAAGTGCTAAATATGTATTATAAATAAGATTAATTGCAAACAAATATTGCATTTGTATAAGTATTTGTAAACAAATAATTTTGATGACACCTTTATTAAAAAAAAGAAGTCTTTTAAATGTATATTTCATTTCTTTTTATTACTTTGCTTTGTTGGAACTTTATTTATTTATTTTTTCCATAGTGAAAAAGAGTGCGCTACAATTTTTCACAAAAATAAAATGTCCTTAAAAATTTTCACAAAAATAGGTATCAAGTTTGAAATCCTGGATTGGCCCCTGATAGATCTGGTTTCTTTACATTAGTGTATTTCATCCACTGATAATTTTTTTAAATATTATTGGTCATTGGTGTTTCAGTGATCTTGTATCTGTTGCTTGGCTTCTACTATGCTTAATAGATCATCTTTATTGTACATATATATATATATATATATGCTTTTTATCATGGATGCATTTTAGATGTTTCATTGAAAATGTTTTTTCTCGCTTTTAATCAAAAGCAAACATTTTTTAAAATGTAAAAAAAAGAAATGAGTGCATATTTAAATAACATCTTGTTTCACATTTGAATATTTACAAATGTTAAATGTCAATCTTAATTTGACAGACTGTGTTTCATCAAACATGTTTTTTTCATATTCTACATAAAAGGAAGCATGCAGAATATTTTCAAAATGTGAAAAAAAAAAAAAAATATTATATATATGTATATACATTGTGTTTACACTTTTGTTTAAGCTTTTATCGTGAATGTATTTTCAATAAATGTTAAGATTTTCTGTCTGAATTGCTAATGCAATGTTACATAACAAAATAAACATAATTTTTTTTTTTTTTGTCTTTCGACTATCTTAATAAAAGTTTACTTACAATAATGTTCACTGGGGCGAATCATTCTTTCGAGGCTATATCATAACATTACTTAAGATGAATGCAAATCAATTATGATAAAGAAGGTTACTGATGTGAATCGCTCTTTCATGGAAACAACCCTTTTTCTTCAAAATATTCTTCCATGTTTAAAAACAAAAACATGTGAGGTGAAATCAGGAAGAACCACTCAACCTTGTAGTGAAAGTAAAACACAGTAGCACATGGTTCAGTCGAGCATGATTGGTCAAATGTCGGGAAAGTAAATAAACAAAAAGGGATGTGTTAGAATCAAAAATTCTAACACTTTTGAATTCGGTTAATTTTCAAATCCTCCGGAAAATATTTTAGTTACTTTTATTTTATTTATTTTCTCCATTTAAAATTTCTTAAAATTCGTAATTTTTAACAAACA
This sequence comes from Salticus scenicus, assembly GCA_963930645.1. NCBI lineage: Eukaryota > Metazoa > Arthropoda > Arachnida > Araneae > Salticidae > Salticus > Salticus scenicus. Next base: position 340,882,347 of record OZ005653.1, read on the forward strand.
AAAAAATTTAAGAATTTCCAGTGAAGCGTTTTGTTTGTAAACAAAACTACCGATGTTTCCGGATTGTAAACAAACGCCTTAGCCAATAAAGAAATTCAATTTTAATCATGATTCAAACCAGTTCAAAATCTTTTTAGATCGTCTGCAAATAATTTAAAAATAATTTTATTAATTTTCCTAACGTTCATTTTTCAGTAAATAAAATCAGTGACGTCATTTCCATTTACATTTTTTCAAATTCTCTTTCTGGAAGATTCCATTCAGTTCGCAGCGAATATGTCAGGTCCGCAGCGAATATATCACGGCGCCGATTCAAAAGTGGCGTTCCTCCAGGAAAATGTGTTTTTTTTAATATTAATAATGAATCCAAAAATAGTCCAATATAAAAGATTCCGTTCTTAAAATTAAATTTATTTATTTCCATTTTATGATTTGTTGTTCAGCAGACGATCCAGGTAAAATAATTTGTTTTCGTACTACTTATCGCGCATGAATTTAAATGTGCGGAGTCTCGCAATAGCGGGAAATTGGAAGGCGTCTCTCCTGACTCACTCTCTTGGATGCTTGCAGGGTAAGAACGACGAAGTTCGCGGCGATTGCCGGTGGCTTCGGCCATTGGCCGAGTGTCGGTCTTAAAGATTATTTCTGACTAATAAAAGTGTCTAGAAATTGCTCATAGACGATCCGAATGAACATTTCAAAAGGATATTAAAGTTATATGGAGATCGATGAAAGGAGACCGATGAAAATTTATTATCCAGTGTTTGTGTAGCTGAACGTTAGCAAGGCCTAACTAGGCTTAAGTTAGAGGCAAGGAATTTCGCCTCCTGAAAGTTGCGCTTCTGGCATATAAAGGTGCGGTTTCCATAAAGGGTTTAATTCTCCTCAAATATCAGAGAAGTACAGTTTCAGTAAGAAATAGTTAATGCCCAGCATCCATAATATAATAACCAACTCCATATGCTATACGATGAGAAACGTGCACGCTCAACGTGTCGGTGAAAAAAAATGCAATATTCATGGATATACTATGCTCTGTGTGACTGCATGAGGAAATAATGCATTTTAACTCGCATTTCGAACATTCAACGAAATATTGATGCATTAATTAAAAGCACACTAATATGATACACAGACATAGATGACACCTGCCAAGAAAAACATCTTATGTATTCCGTATGTGAAAAAAAAATATCCGATATGTTGATTTAAAACGTATGTTTGTGTTTGATACAAAATCATATATGAAATCTATATGAGAAAAATTGCTCTAGAAATGAACATCTGGAATATATGTAATTATGGAGTGTGGTAATTAAATTATTTCTTTTCCGTGCCGGTACGATGAGCTCAATATCTGTAGATTCCACTTGCAAGAGAAATGGTGCCTATAATATAGATATATTTGTGATTAATAAGTAGTGTTTTTTTTGTTGTGAAAGTGTTCCCTTTGGATTTTATTAAATTTTGCTTTACAGGTATTCATTTGTACTGCAAAAGGGGTGAGTTAATAATTTTTCCTAATTTTTATTTCATTTGTCTGATTTAAATTATTATCATTTATTTATATTTTAGGATTTAAAAGTTTTGGCAATTCGGCAGTTTAATATATATATAGATGTACGGCACAACTAAATTAATGTACTAACCACTATTTAATTACTTCCGGCCTTTAATCTATCTATTAATTTTCATGATTTACTAACTTTATAATTTTCCAAAATCCAAAAATCAAGTTTTATGGTTTAACTAATTTTATCGTTTAACATTTGGTGCCGTACTAAAAGAAATAACCGACTTTAAGGTCTAGAACCTGAGGTTATGAATTGCCATTTAAAAATGAATTAAATTTAACGATCGCGATAAAAAAAAAAAAAAAAAAAAAAAATCGCGAATATTTTATTTCTATGTTCAAATCCTATGCATGCCACGATAATAGTATTTAATAATTCAGTTTAAGTGTTGTTATGGTTTATTTTATTTACTTGTGTTGTGTGTTTACTATGTTCTTATACTTATATTTATTTTATGTGGGCAAATTTCGGTTTTGTGTAATATAAAAAAATTCAATAGATAGAATACAAGTTCTATTGGAATATTCTTAAAATGCTGTGGCTCACATGTAGAGCTATTTAAAAAAAAAAAAAAAAAAAAATTGAAATTTGCCAATAATACATGCATTTATTTTAAATAAAAAATTTAAAAATTTGCTACCTATGCAAACATTGATTTATATATTCAGAGGAACTGATGATATGCATGCAGTTTTACCATGCTAGAGGATTTTAGGATTGATAATTTTATTCATATCATATATTTGTGTTTTTTTTCTATGGAAATCTGCTAAGTGAAATTTAATATAGATATTTAATTTACAGTTATTTACTTAGTGTCCTTTTCCATTTAGGACATTTTCTCTCTGGGTACAGTTAAAAATAAGATGATTTTAATAACTCTAGATAGTAGAGGTTTTTGCAAAAAAAAAAAAAAAAATCCTTTCTGGATATGCAAGATTCATTTATTTTGATGTATGATATGCTGCAATGATTACATAGAGAAAATTCAAAAAAAAAAAAAATAATAATAATAATAATAATAATAATAAGGGGTCCATGAATATCTCATATTTGAAATGCAATCATTTATTTAAGTATGATTTGCCTTAATTATGGCAATTTCAAAAAAATGTTTTGAAAAATTAAAAAGATGAAAAAATTTACATCAAAAAATTCAGAATATAAATTTATTTGTAAGGGATGAATGATTATAAACTACATGGTGTTACTTAGAAAATTCTAAATAAAAAAGTCCAAAGGTGAGAGATATTTTTTTGGGGGCGAAGGTGTTTAGATTTGATTATTGGGACGGTGAAATTTTGCGTTTTATGGTAATTTGAGCTGATGGCCACAGCAATCATTGTGCCATGCGAAATTTTAACTATAAACCCAGTTGACTAGGCATTTCACTTCAAAAATAAATAAATAAATAAAGGGTTACATACCTTTTAATTTTCCATCACACCTAAAGAATTTACAGGAAACATTTATAGGCAATTAAAATTCAGATCATTGTTCTATTTATATATACAAAAATTATATTTGATTTATTATATTAAAACTGTGCACAGTATGTATAAAATTGATAGGGTAGATGATAGGGCATGACACTTGCAGTTTTTATATAAGTCGATGAGGTTAAAACCGATTAGGTACCCGTTTTTCACCTCTGGTGAATGTAAGTCTGTGGCTTAAGCTGACATGCATGCTTTCTATTCAAAATTCTATATATGAAAACTACCTTGAATATGAATTATAGCATATGCAGAGACCATTATAAGCTGAGCCTATAATTAGTGTGAACAGCAGTCTTATCATGCATTGCTTTTATTGATATGGGACGAATAAATTCCCCTTCTCTTCAATTAAAATGAAATAAAAGAAAAAACAATGATCTAAAATTATGTTATATATGATGTGATCAGCACAATGCCGGTTTCCTTGACACCAAATTTAAAGAACATTAATATTACTCTAAAATGTTCAATTTTTTTTTTTTTGTCACTCTTCATCCTTATGAGATTGCATTTGAACCCCAAACAATTAATATTCAAAATTTACTCATAACTAAAACTTCTCAGCAAAACAAAAAAAAAAAAGTATTTTCACTCTCTTTTCAAATTTTATGATACTGGCTCCTCCAATAGACATTCAAGTTAGCAGACAAAATACATAAATTAATATATAGCAAAAAAATTTTTTTTACTTACCTTAAATGATTCTAAAATTGCTGTTGGTGGGATACTGAGAAATCCGGCTCTGGAGTGATTCAAAATTTGTCAGGCTGGTCCGAGGTAATGTATCACTTTTGTGCACTGGTACTGCAGTTCTTAGATATTCTCACTTCTTCAATTTCAGAATAAAATTTTTAACCTAAATGTGACATTATGACAATCTACAAAAAACATATTCACTTACCTGTTTAAAAAAGCAAAAAAAAAAAAAAAAAAAACAAATAAAAGATATATGCATTTTTTTTTTCAAATTATTAGGATATATTCAAAAATGTTCAATCACTAACACCTACCTGTTTTAAATCTTTTGCGATTTGGCAGGAGTGTATATTCTAAAATAACACAAATCAATTTTACAAACAGTATTTATTTTCCAATTCCTTATGCATGTGACACATTGTAGAAATATAGGTATTGTCCTCGAGTATTGATGGAGACCATTTATAGCCGAGCCTTTCTTTAAGTGTCATTGGCTGTCTCACATGCTCATCACAATAGTGTTACAGCTCAAAAATCCGTCAATTGTGGATATTACAATGTTTAAAATACCTACAATTGATTTCAAATAAAAAATTTTTTTTTACCTTTAATGATTTGTTGTTAGGTGCATATTTTTAAATATTCCATCATAAGTTTTTAGCTGAGATGTTTTTGGTTTAAAAAAAAAAAAAAATTTTTTTTGATTAATAGTTAAAATTTCCTTTTAAATTGTTAATTTCAGCAGATCTCCATTGTATTATTATAGCTCCATTGTACTATTTTATGTTATGTGTTAAAAAAGTGGTATGCATATGATTTTTTTTTTACTTACCCCACATCATTTATGTTTTCAGTATTATGATATATATTCGGATATGCACTTATGCAGTATATTTATGTTTTATGTTGAGTGTATGCATGATGTTACTACGTCCTTCCAATTTCCTGCGGCTATAATTTTTTTTTTGGAGAAGGGGGGTAATGTTAGAATAAAAAATTCTAACACTTTTGAATTCGGTTAATTTTCAAATCCCCCGGAAAATATTTTAGTTACTTTTATTTTATTTATTTTCTCCATTTAAAATTTCTTAAAATTCGTAATTTTTAACAAACAAAAAAATTTAAGAATTTCCAGTGAAGCGTTTTGTTTGTAAACAAAACTACCGATGTTTCCGGATTGTAAACAAACGCCTTAGCCAATAAAGAAATTCAATTTTAATCATGATTCAAACCAGTTCAAAATCTTTTTAGATCGTCTGCAAATAATTTAAAAATAATTTTATTAATTTTCCTAACGTTCATTTTTCAGTAAATAAAATCAGTGACGTCATTTCCATTTACATTTTTTCAAATTCTCTTTCTGGAAGATTCCATTCAGTTCGCAGCGAATATGTCAGGTCCGCAGCGAATATATCACGGCGCCGATTCAAAAGTGGCGTTCCTCCAGGAAAATGTGTTTTTTTTTAATATTAATAATGAATCCAAAAATAGTCCAATATAAAAGATTCCGTTCTTAAAATTAAATTTATTTATTTCCATTTTATGATTTGTTGTTCAGCAGACGATCCAGGTAAAATAATTTGTTTTCGTACTACTTATCGCGCATGAATTTAAATGTGCGGAGTCTCGCAATAGCGGGAAATTGGAAGGCGTCTCTCCTGACTCACTCTCTTGGATGCTTGCAGGGTAAGAACGACGAAGTTCGCGGCGATTGCCGGTGGCTTCGGCCATTGGCCGAGTGTCGGTCTTAAAGATTATTTCTGACTAATAAAAGTGTCTAGAAATTGCTCATAGACGATCCGAATGAACATTTCAAAAGGATATTAAAGTTATATGGAGATCGATGAAAGGAGACCGATGAAAATTTATTATCCAGTGTTTGTGTAGCTGAACGTTAGCAAGGCCTAACTAGGCTTAAGTTAGAGGCAAGGAATTTCGCCTCCTGAAAGTTGCGCTTCTGGCATATAAAGGTGCGGTTTCCATAAAGGGTTTAATTCTCCTCAAATATCAGAGAAGTACAGTTTCAGTAAGAAATAGTTAATGCCCAGCATCCATAATATAATAACCAACTCCATATGCTATACGATGAGAAACGTGCACGCTCAACGTGTCGGTGAAAAAAAATGCAATATTCATGGATATACTATGCTCTGTGTGACTGCATGAGGAAATAATGCATTTTAACTCGCATTTCGAACATTCAACGAAATATTGATGCATTAATTAAAAGCACACTAATATGATACACAGACATAGATGACACCTGCCAAGAAAAACATCTTATGTATTCCGTATGTGAAAAAAAATATCCGATATGTTGATTTAAAACGTATGTTTGTGTTTGATACAAAATCATATATGAAATCTATATGAGAAAAATTGCTCTAGAAATGAACATCTGGAATATATGTAATTATGGAGTGTGGTAATTAAATTATTTCTTTTCCGTGCCGGTACGATGAGCTCAATATCTGTAGATTCCACTTGCAAGAGAAATGGTGCCTATAATAAAGATATGTTTGTGATTAATAAGTAGTGTTTTTTTTGTTGTGAAAGTGTTCCCTTTGGATTTTATTAAATTTTGCTTTACAGGTATTCATTTGTACTGCAAAAGGGGTGAGTTAATAATTTTTCCTAATTTTTATTTCATTTGTCTGATTTAAATTATTATCATTTATTTATATTTTAGGATTTAAAAGTTTTGGCAATTCGGCAGTTTAATATATATATATAGATGTACGGCACAACTAAATTAATGTACTAACCACTATTTAATTACTTCCGGCCTTTAATCTATCTATTAATTTTCATGATTTACTAACTTTATAATTTTCCAAAATCCAAAAATCAAGTATTTATTGATATAACAAAAAATTTTGTTGTTTAACAGGATGCTTCCGTGTTTTTACAAAACTTTTGCAAATTTATACTTGTATTTACGACATACATATGTTAGGTTACATTTATTTTCTATTGCCAATGCCTCTTGTATTTACCCTCCTTCACTGTAAAATAGATCATTCTAATAACGACTGGCGCGCCACCTCTTGAACTGTTCGTACAGCGCATCTTTTACCTGTACTTGTTGAATTTTTGTTTCTCTGTGTATAACCATGTGATCGTCTAATTAAAAAGTGTTTTGTTTAAATATGGACTTATCAATATGCATTATTATTTACGTGCTCTGCTTTCTAAGCCCAATAACATATACAGCAGGCAAATACAATGCTTCCATTCAAACACAGTGAACCCCCAAGGTATATCAAATTCCGCTCGGGAGGGGGGGGGGGGGGGTTATTGACATGTAAATAAACAAAGATAGGGCATTCACTTCTGGGTGACCCTGAAGTCAGACTAAACAAAAAATGACCCTTCCTTACTACTCACAATTTTTATGTTTAGGGGAAAAAAAATTTATAAGAGAAGGGGAGTTTAAATATAATTAAGCCAAAAATACTGAATTTACTGACAAAATTCCTAAAATACCGAGTAATACTGACCAAGCTGAAAAATACTGACTTTACTGACCATTTTTCACCCTTGTATCATACACTGAATTATGAAAAACTGGTAAAAAGATCAAGGGATAGTATCTTAAGAAAACATATGCAATTAATTCTGAAAGTTTAAATTTTGACTCTCAAATGGAGACTGGCTTTCACAGAGATTTCACTGTACTTATTAAAAAAAAAAAAAAAGGCATTGTCTTATAAAAGACGAATAATTTACTTCATTTTCATTCCAGCTCCGTTTTTATCTTCTAATCTTTCTCGAGGTTCCACCAAATTAGAAGTAATAGCCATGTCTTTTCTTTGTTGTTCCTTGATTTTGTCCGTCAATGAACCTTCCCTCTGGGTCTGTGAAGTTAAACTGACCTTAAAAGAAAAAAAAATGGGGAAACTGAATACACCACACAAAATAAGTACAATTTGAGCAATGAAAAATTTAGCATGACACCCCCTCCCCCCCCAAAAAAAAAAAAAAAAAAAAAAAAAACAGTTTTGTGGAATTAAAAATGTGAAGTTGACAACATCCCAACCTCAAGTAAATAAAAAATTTATCGCGTTTGAGTGATAAAATTTTTGGGGTCCTTGTCTTGATAAATAGGGTACGGACCTATTGGAATCATAACAGGATGAGTTTTTTTTTTTATCCCTAATTGTCAGGGCTTGAAAAATCTCAAAATTTTTACATACCCATATATCTTATTCAAATGTATACTAACAAAAACATTCACAGTGTAGTGAAACACAGTGTCTACATTCACATTGTAGTGAAAAGAATTTAACAACATTATACCTACCTTGACATTGTTTATTTCAGTTTAATTTAAGTAAAAGTCTTAGGCAAGATTCTATATTTTAAAATTAATTTTGATTAAATATTTGCATGCCAAGCCGGGTATGTAAGGGGAAAAAAGTACATGCCCAATCTGAATTTTTACATGCCCGGGTATGTCGGGCAATATAATTTTCGAGCCCTACTAATTGTATTTCATTTAATGAAGCATAATGTATGAAATTCTTTTGTGCATAATCATGAAAAATACAAAATAATAATCTCACAATATCATATATATATATATACATATGTTATAAATTATTTAACATTACTAAAGTAAACTTTAAATAAGCCCTACACTCATATAAATTTCTGTGGTTCTTGCAGTACTAACCTATAACATGCCTATCAATTTAAATCTTTTTTATATGGCCGAATCAAATACTTTCTGCCAAAATTTAGAACTTTTTGAGGATTTTACTTCTATTGAGGGTGAAAAGTTATTTGTTGTGATCGATAGAATCAGTTTCCTGATTGAAAAAATGAAATAGTAAAATTTAGTAAAAATTTGGTAATGGTGATTTTTCTTGTAAGGATGTTCTGTATATTCTTCAAAAATTAAGGAAAATTTTAATTTCTGGGGCTAAATTAGATGCAAATGGTGCAAAATTTACTGGCGGTGGGGGTAAGGTGACAGTTTTCGATAAGGATGATAACTTACTTTTCTATGCTAAACTTGTTAATGGGATTTACCATGCATACCCTAAAATTTATAAAGTGAATGGGGGGGGCATGCTGAAAATCCTGTTGTTGCCTTAACCGAAACTAAATATTTAGAGTACTGGCATACTCGTTTTGGACACGCTAGTCCAGAACTTATCATTAGTAGAAGTAGGCATGACGGTGTAAAAGAGCTCCTAAAGCTTAAACTTAAAGATTTCCAATTTAATTTTAGAAATTTATTCATCAAGTCTAAAATCTCATTTCAGAAAATTATGGACTGGAAGGCTGATTTTTGTTTTATACCATGTGAAAAATACCAGAGCCGGGCCTTCCGCTTTACGTGCAGATGCTCAAACCATCGAGCTACCCTGGCTGATTACCAGCTAGGCATTTCTCACATAACATTCGTTGGCAAAGTCACAGAGTCTGCAAACACAGCTATATCAAGTGACATTATTAATCATGGCACAACTCCAATAGACCATGAAATTTTCAATTTAATTTTAGAAATTTATTCATCAAGCCTAAAAGCTCATTTCAGAAAATTATGGAGTGGAAGGCTGATTTTTTTTATACCAACTATGTGAAAAATACCAGAGTCGGGAATTTTGAAATAAGAAAATTCGCAAAATCTTTATCATTCACACCTTTGCCGTACACAGAAAAAAAACGATATAGTGAGATGAAATGAACATCACTTATTACAATATCAATTTGCTTAGGCAACAGTAAAAAGGACAAAACAGTAGATGATGCACAGATTTATTTAACAAAAATTTATTTTAATATAATAATCAAGACAGAGTGTTATATTTGAAAAGAGGTAAGAGCAATGAAGAATTTGTTGATACCGCTTTATCTTACGAGGTTGAGCTAAGAAGATAAAAGGATTCAGTGACAGACTGACTGGTTGAAAAATTTGAATATAGATTCTAAAGACATTATGATAACTCAAAAGAACACACTTTTCTAATTTTGTCCAATTTGTCAGATGAAGACTATAATTGTTGATGTAGATAATTTTGATGAAAGTATTAAAAGCAAGCGATTTAAAATTATTTAATTGCTGATGATGCTGAAGATATAAAAGGGCCTTTGCAAGTTCTTCAGTTTATCCAGCACTTTAGTTTTACTGATTCATTGTTGAATACTGTAATGTTTTAAAAGTCTTCATAGCGCATGCAATTAGTGTTGATTGATTGAACAGTCCTTTTCAAAATTAAAGTTCATCAAAAACTACCTATGGTCTAGATCTGGAATTAGCCGAATAAGGCTTACTGGTGTATTCACATTATCTAATAGAGCAATGTTTTATATCTTATAGATAAAATTGATTTTGGTCTATTGATTCAAGAGTTTGCAAAGAAAAAAGGCACATAAAAATCCAGTCTTAAATAGTTTGTTTTACATGCATCTTCGTTTACACGTATTACTATTGAAAAATAAATCTGGGCAAATGAATTGTTCCCACATTTTATATTCTTTTGCTCTAACCGCTTTCAACAACCAACTGGTTCGCAGCGCCTGAAAATTCTGACTGTAGTAAATCTCAATTCAGTTTAGACTGCTTCACTTTCAATTCGATGTTTTTCTTTAAACAATTCCGACTGTAGTAAACATTATCATTATGTTAGCGATCCTTCAAAATTTTGACTGTGGCAAATTCCTATTTGCAATTGCCTGTGGTGCTTTTGATGTGAGCAAACGTTTAGAAATTATTCATTTACCCACCATTAGGGCTGGATGATATATCGTCAAATATCGATATACGCCACAAATCATGATAATCGATATTGATCAACCACATGCCACGATATATCGGCTATGTATAGATAATATAATTTCTTATGAAAATTTCTACATGAAATCTTTTACCTATCAATAAGGATGAATAAAAATAGAAATTGCATGCATGAAAGATGAAAAGAAGTTTTATATACATAGATTTTATGGGGAGGGGAACAGTTTTTTATTAATTTTATTTATTTTTTTTTTTTTCAAGGGAAGCGGAAGGGTTGTTGTTATTGTTTTTATTCATTTTTTGTGAATTTGGATGTTTTATGAAAGAATTAAAAATGACAAAAAATTACTAATGTTCTAAAAAAGTAGAATTATTTTCTTATTAATTTATGTTCCATATTTTCAGTTTATCGAATGCTAAAAAGGAGGAGGGGGACAATAATATTCTTGATGTCCATATCAGAACTTACTACATGTATTTTAATTCATTGTTGAAATATTTAGCTTTGATGTGCAATGATAATGATTTATGAAATCATATATCATTGTTTTAGAAGCAATTGATTTTTTTATTACCCTGCTGCTAAAATTGCCCTTAATAATATATTATGCCCTTAATATATTACTTTGGAGGAAAATTTCAATTCTAACTTAAATGGACTTTTTTAGAAACCACATTTAAAAAAAAAAAAAACTACTATGTTGTGGCTATTAGAATGACAACCTTCCCGTTTTCGTAGAATATTGCTTTACAGCACCGCCACCTACCGGCGGATATGCACCCAAATTGTATCATCATAATGGCCTTTTCATGTATCAAGTTCGATCATACGCAATAGAACCTGAGATACAGCCTTCACTTGCATTGCGGAAATCGCTGCATAGCAGCACCATCTATAGAGCGATTGGCATTAAAAGTTGACAGAAACTAATAAATGTCAAGGTGCACTGCATATTAATTTATATGCAATTCTGTGCAGTAATTACTGAGATATAGCTTCTCCTGAAATTACGGAAATCGCTGTATAGCAGCGCCACCTGTTGGGCGGTTGACACCAAAAGTTGGTAGGCACTAACATATGTCAAGGTGCATCAGCATATAATTTTATATTCAATTCCATGCTGTAATTCCTGAAACTGCGGAAATCGCTATATAGCAGCGCCACCTGTTGACCAATCGGCACCAGAAATGGATAAACACTAATTTATGTTAAGATGCATTCACATCATAAATTTATATTCAATTGGGTGCAGTAGTTCTGCAGATATATTTACCACAAAATTTTTGTCACACCTATTTTCCAAAAATGGCCAATTTGTGTTCTGGACCTCTCAAAACGTGTAAATCCGTCGAAAACCGTAAGTAAAAAATTTTTACAAATCCAATACTTTCTTGTATTGAGTATAGAAGAAAGTAAAAAACAGCTTAAGCAAGCTCTGAGCACTAGTAAAGTGAAGACTTGTGGGATTTTATATTATCCTAATTGTCTTTGTTGATAATATTTTGAAGAAAAAATATGATTAAGGGTTAAAATATTTTTATTTGTTCTAATAAAGCAAGCCTATAGCAAATCTCTTTCATAAAATAGCAAAAAAAAAAAAACTTGCTTTATAAAATAATTTTTTTCAACGATAGTCACGCGACGCACACTTGAATATCGTTTCAATCAAAGAATCTATTCTTTTGTTTCAATCATTCAAGATTTACTTCACAATATTCACTAAAAACTCAACATCATGTCCATATCGTATTCATAAATGAAATCGAAATATCAAAGTGCCTAATCATCCCCGCTACTCATGAGTAAAACGGGTGACGATCAGCAATACGCCTTGCCTTATCATCGTAATCATGATTTTTGATTCCATTATTAGAATAAACTCATACTCACATTCACTCACTCACAGATTCTGATTATATTCATGAATATAATCAGAAACATCATGCCTGCGCAGAATAGCCGATAAACACTCAAGTAGGGAAAATACTCTTTGTTTACTCATATTACTCACGATGACGATCGCTGTCGCCGGAGATTGTGATTGAATATTACGAGACGTCGGGGAATAAGCATGTTAAATTTTTATTGTTTGATTGGACTCATAATTTGATTATTATAATTGGTGGGAAGATTCAGATTGCCGATTTTTCGATATTAATAAATAAATGAATGATAAGTATTGAACTACAATGAATCTTAAATAAAGATTAAAGAGAGTATAAAAAATTATTTTGTATCCGTAATGGTTTTTTTTCTTTTTTCTTCTAAAAATATTTTTAAAAAAAGGGTTTACATGCATATATTTTAATTTAATTAATGGTATATTTCCGATGTTAATTAATTAATCTTGTCTAAATTTATTTTATAAATGAAATTTATAAACAAAATTCTTTGTTCTATATAATTATTTTAAAAAAATATTTTTTGGTGATATACATAATTCAAGATGCTAATTAATGATTGAATCATAAATGAATATATTAAAACTGGATGAACGATCGAAAATTGCTACAAACCAATCAGTATTTATGGTCTATTTTAGTTGAAATTCTTTTAAAATTAGCAATATTTAAATATATACTTAATTTTTTGGTATTTATTAATTTAAAATCTTTAATTTTTAAAATGACAACGAGGCATACTATTGATTCTTTGGAATATCATAATTTGGCATCTAAATCAAAACCTAAAAGTCAGGTTTGGTCTACTTTTGGGATACCTGCCAATAAGCATCGTACTGTTATTAACACTAATGGGGCAATTTGTAAACTCTGCCAAAAATATGTATGCGCAAAAGGAGGGAGTACAACAAATTTACTTCCTTATTTGAAAGTGCACTATCCATTAAAATTTGGTGAGTACACTTCAAAGAAGCCATTGACTCCTCCTCCTGTTATTCGTGCATACAGTGAAACGAATTATTCTGATAGTCCACCTGTAGAAAGTAGTGTTTATTTATATTTGCTATACTGAATGATCTTTGCATTAAACAATTTTTCATTAGAAAATTTTAATACATTGTTTACCAAGCCATGAGTTTACTCGTAGTTTAACTATGAATTATTTTGTAGCTTGACAGTCAATGTGTTAAAATATTTTCTGTATTTCTCTGCCTATATTTTAATAAATATGTCAATTTACAGAATTTTGCTTATTTAATAACTATAATTATTTAATAGCTTATTTAATAACTATAATGATTTAATAACCATAATATTTTATTTGAATTTGTCGTGATATCGATATATCAGAATATCGTGATATGAAGATGACGATATATCATGATATTAAATTCCTGACATCGTCCAGCCCTACCCACCATACAAACACCCATTTATCAGCATCCTAAACTCATTACATTAAACACCAACTTAATATACTACAAGAAAAAAAAAGTTGTATCATTAAGATTATTTACTTCAGATGAAAACAAAACTAAAAGCTTCAAATGCTCTAAACAGTTCTGATCATGGCAAAAACCATCAGGCTTACACAAACATCAAACCGTCTCAATTATATAAATTAAAAGCAAACACGTTTTATTTATGAGACAAAAAATTTTAAGTTAAAATACATTAAAAAACAAAATTACATATAAAAACAATTAAAATCAGACGTTTCGAAACCCGTCCGGGTTTCCTCATCAGTAATTTACAACATAATATGCAAACAGGACATGAACACTCAAGGAATTTAAAGGAGTACAGAATATTGAGGAGCCAGTGCGCATGCTTCATTGATCGTGTGGAGATGCTTGGCAGTGTGCCAGCTCTCAAGGAAAATACGCGATTTATAATTATGAACACCAGAATTTAAAATTTTTATATTATCGAAGTCAGGAATATGATCGGTTTCTATTGAATGGATTACAATTTTAGAATTTTGGTTGCAATTTTTAAAAGATCGTCTGTGTTCTTGTAGTCTAATTTTTGCTGTACGGCCAGTTTCACCTATATAAACAGATTTGCAATTTTTACATGGAATTAAATATATTACACCAGTTAAATCCAGAGAAGGGGTTATGGGTTTAAAGTTGAAAAGGACGTTTTTTAATTGTTTAATTGGCCGGAAAGCAGTATAAATATTATGTTGTTTAAGTAATTTAGAAATAAATTCTGAAGGAAAACCAAAATATGGCATAGAAATATAACTGTTTTTATTAATAAGTGAATTTTTCATTTTCATTGGAGTAGAGGGGGAATTTGCAGGGGGAAACGAAGGAGGGGGGAAGCTGATAATGTTTTCACGATAGATTCGTTTTAACCAATTAAGAGGGTAATCGTTATTTATTAAATAGTAAGGCCACATTTACAGGTCAATATCTAAATTTTCATTCCGCTAATCCTAATTCGCATAAAACTGCAGTCTTCCGAACTTTGGTCAATAGAGCTCTTCGGTTATGCAGTAACGAGACACTTTTTAAGTTGGAAATTAAAAAAATTTTCCAGGATTTAATAAATAACGATTACCCTCTTAATTGGTTAAAACGAATCTATCGTGAAAACATTATCAGCTTCCCCCCTCCTTCGTTTCCCCCTGCAAATTCCCCCTCTACTCCAATGAAAATGAAAAATTCACTTATTAATAAAAACAGTTATATTTCTATGCCATATTTTGGTTTTCCTTCAGAATTTATTTCTAAATTACTTAAACAACATAATATTTATACTGCTTTCCGGCCAATTAAACAATTAAAAAACGTCCTTTTCAACTTTAAACCCATAACCCCTTCTCTGGATTTAACTGGTGTAATATATTTAATTCCATGTAAAAATTGCAAATCTGTTTATATAGGTGAAACTGGCCGTACAGCAAAAATTAGACTACAAGAACACAGACGATCTTTTAAAAATTGCAACCAAAATTCTAAAATTGTAATCCATTCAATAGAAACCGATCATATTCCTGACTTCGATAATATAAAAATTTTAAATTCTGGTGTTCATAATTATAAATCGCGTATTTTCCTTGAGAGCTGGCACACTGCCAAGCATCTCCACACGATCAATGAAGCATGCGCACTGGCTCCTCAATATTCTGTACTCCTTTAAATTCCTTGAGTGTTCATGTCCTGTTTGCATATTATGTTGTAAATTACTGATGAGGAAACCCGGACGGGTTTCGAAACGTCTGATTTTAATTGTTTTTATATGTAATTTTGTTTTTTAATGTATTTTAACTTAAAATTTTTTGTCTCATAAATAAAACGTGTTTGCTTTTAACCATCAGGCTATTCGTGACCCCTAAAATTTCTAAAAGCGGAAATCTCCCGTTCACAGAAACCTGCGGAACTTTCTACCTGAGGCAAACATATATACAGTCTGTTTGCTGACAGAGCAGACACTTGCTTACTGGTGCGCCCAACTGACCGTGTTACGTTAAACACCAGCAATAATTGAATGAATCGAACACATTAAAAGTTTTTGCCAATGCTTTGATGAAAATATTTTAAGATGCATTTTGTTAAAAATGTCTGTAATACGTAAATGAGAAAGTTGTATTTAAAAATATTTTAAATATAATAGAAGTTTCTGACATATGTCATATTGAATTCTAGCAAAAAGGCATCAAATGAGAAAATTACAAAGTTACAAGAAAATTACAAGCTAATTATCGGTGAGCAATGCCTTACATGTCTTGAATTTTCCAATCTTTCTGCATACGATTAATAAACATTATTAACTGTCATGATTAAGTGATCTATATATTGTAAAAGAGCAAACTGACTCCCCGACTCAACACGGCCGTGGCGATTATACTGGAGATAAGAGTCACAATTTTTGGTGAGCAGGTTGGTTTTAGGGCCCTGACGCTCACTAAGTCAGGATTTTATGAAATACCCCCCCCCCCCTGTTTCCCTGGCAAAAATCACCTTTACAAGCATAACTCAGCTCCAAATTACTTCATGGTGAAGAAATTTCAGATAAGGGACTAGACTTGACTCTAATACAAAAAAATCATTTTCTGCGATTTTAGAATTTTGGATTTTTAAGGGAGGAGGGTGTAAAAATGATTTTCGGAGGCGCAGAAGGCAAAACACCTTTATAAGCATAACTCGGCTCCAAATTACTTCATGGTGAAGAAATTGCAGTTGGGGGAGACTAGACTTGAATACAAAAAAATAATTTTCTGCAATTTTGAATTTTTAAGGGGGAGGGGGTAAAAAGAGTTTCTAAGACAAATTTAGAAAAAAAAAAAAAAAAAAAAGGATTTTTTAGTACAACTCTACTTATAATAACACAAAGATATAGAAAACAGCTAAGAGTTCTTCTTGGGGATATTTCTAAAAACACTTTGCAATTTTCAATTTTGGGGAAGAGTAATGAGGAGCCAAATTAGAGCCCCCCTTTTAGCACTAAATTCGTCCGGGAAAATTTGTACTAGCTGAGGTCACAAATTTTAGTGTGTGGCTTATTTACGAGTGTCCAACAACCATTGTAATGGTGTTTTGTGAAAGTTCCCCCCTCCCTTTCCCCCTTGGGGGTAGGGGCCAAAGAACCTGTTTCCAAGCATAACTTTGCTTCAGATTATCTCAGTAAGATTAATTTTTATGTGTGGGTTGTTTATGCCTTCCCAACACGAACTGTAAAGGGATTTTACGAAATTTCTCCCTCCCCCCCTTTAAAGTCGGGTGGGGAGCAAAAACACGACTATAAGAGTAACTCTGCTCCAAATTTTCTCAGGATAGTGTTTCTTTGATATGTCGATTGGTTATGAGTATTCAAGACACATACTACAAAGGAATTTTGTAAAATTCTGTCCTATCCCCCCTTGGGGATAGGGGGGGGGGGGGGGGGCAAAAAACATGTTTCCAAGCATAGCCTTGCTTCAAATTATCTCAGTAAGATTAATTTTTACATGTGGGTTGTTTATGCATTTCCAACATGCACTATAAAAGGATTTTATGAAATTTCCCCTCCCCTCTTCAAGGGTGGGGTGAGGGAGACAAAAAACGCTTTTAAGAGTAACTCTGCTCCAAATTATCTCAAAACAGTGATTTTTGATATGTTGATTGGTTATGTGTACTCAAGACACACACTCAGGGTTGTTGATTTTTTTGATTTAAATCGGATTTTTTTTTATTCAAATCAAGATTTATTTGATTTTAATGGTTTTTATTATGTAATCATACATTATTACACAACATTTGTATTTTATTATGTGTATATGTGTTTATATATGAAAGGGATAAAAAATAGTTAAATTTAAATAATTAAAACCCTATTTTAAAATCTAGAAATCGCTAATAATTCGTAAGTGCACCTTTAAACTTTGTTTCACGGCAGAAGACTTCATAATGCGAAAATCAGAAAAATTGAATAACTTTCAGAATAAAAAGTGCTGAGTAAGTGCAATCTTCCTTTTCTTGTGGTTAAGTAATGCATGTTAATTAATCCTGGGGATCCAGGCCTGAGCTGGACTGTCAATCATAAAGTTAACAGCCAATGATTAAGCAGGGCAGGACTAAATATTCCCGCCGAAATAGACGGTATTTAAGCTGGGACACACGAGAAATCGTGGCTTTTTCCGATATTGACTTGCTTAGTAAATCTACGTTAAATATTACTCTCATCATGTAAAGCTCGCTAACGAAAACCGCGGCCCGGTGGGGCGCCGCTACGGAGAAGGGCAGACTTTCGGCGTAGTAACGGGACTTATGACGCTCAGGATGTCTAACACATAGTTGCCAACCAATTGTAATAAAAAAAGGGAAGATTTTTGTTGAAAAACCAGAAGATTTCATAAAAAAAGGGAAGATTTTTTTTTTTTCTCTTTGACCTATTAAACAATACAGTTTTACAATTTTAATATTTAGAAGCAATCTATAAAAATGTTTTGCTATAGATTGATTATACTAAATATATAAAAGTTTTAAATGACGTTATTCCTCTTCAATATATAAATATTTACAAAACAGAATCTGTAAGAAATTTATTTAACAATAGACAAAAAAACTTAGTTAAGTTAAAGTATAACTATTTTTTTAAATAAATATAGAATATGATTTTTGTGTATGTACATTAATCATACATATAAGAAATAGTAGCAGTAGCTAATTATCAGCTTCAAACGTGCATAAACCCAACTGAGTATTAATATTCTTAAAATGATTCGGGAAAAATTTTCCTACCTGAAAAGATTATTCTTAATTTTTTCCCCATGTTTACGCATTTGGTATAAATATGACATACAAATATTTAATTGAGGAAAAATAAACAGATTCATTAAATTCAGCAATAAAGATCTATTATAAAAATAATTACATATGTGAGAAATATTGAGCACTTCCATTGCTTTATTGTTTCTAGAATTGATCACAATCCGGGGAAAGGATGGGGGGGGGGGGGGGGATACAAAAATAATTAGAGTAAGAAATATTTAAACTCTTTCAACTCTACTTCTAGAATCTAATGTAATAACGTAATAACTTTAAAATTAATATTATTATTTATGTTGCAGATGATAAAGATTAGGAAAGAAAAGACTTCTGCGAACATTTGATTGCTGATCACTAATTGTAGGGGGGAGGGGGGGGGGAATAATTACATCAGCAAGAAATATTTGACAATTCGATCTCTTTAACTGTTCTAGAATCTCATAAAGCAAGTTTGAAATGAATATTGACATTTATGTTATGGATGGAAAAAGATTGGGAATCAGGAGTTTTCGTAGAACATTTGGGTTTCTTTTTAAAATGAACGATATCCGCGATTTTTTTTAAAAACGGAAGATTTCATCATCTGTCCGGAAGACCGGAAGATACGTTAAGAAACCGGAAGTCTTCCGGGAAAACCGGAAAAGTTGGCAAGTATGCTAACATTCAGGCCAAGACTGCATCTTGGACTTAATAAAGGATTATTAGTGAACCTAATGGACTCCTCATCCTTTCTAAGATGCACACATGACTGGAATACCGACCCTCGTAATAATACGACATCCCCGTTCTTACGTTACATATACAGGGGTGATTGTGACTCAAAGGTAAAACCCCTGAAAATTAGACCCTCAAATTAGAAAAAACACAAAATATCAAATAATACTCAAACTATTTAGGCCAGAAGCCCTCAATTCTTTTACATTTCATTCACATATCACCTGGATAACAAATGAACAACCAATGAAAGCAAAAAATAACTTTATAGGAAATATGAAAATACAGATTGTTAGAGTAAAAACCCTGAAATCAGGGGTAAACCCTGAACACAAACACCCCTGCATATATATATATATATGTATATATGCACAATATACACACTTACTATCAATTATTTTACTTAAACTATAAAAATATAAATAGTATTCTATTCCCATAGAAAAAATCTATGTAGGCATTTATTACCAATATTTTTATTCAACATAGTATCTTCGTAATAAGTGTAATTTTATGGCAATTATAAATGCGGTAGTATGAGCCATTCAATTGTAACTTTTGACTTTGTAGCTACAATAATGTATTGAAATAAAGTAAAATCTTACCCACAGTATTAAACACGTAAAATAACTTTTGAAAAGGATAATTTAATAGGAAAAATGACATAAAACTGAAGCAATGGATTAAGAAAAACAAATTTTTACTCATAGTTTCTTATCAAAATAAAAAGAATAGGGAATTAAAGGGGAAAAAAAAATTATATCCTAAAAAATTCTTTCTTAAGTTTAACAAATATCATTTGAATCAAGTAAATTTTTTCATACTTTACCCATTAATAGAATTCACATTTTCATTACCTTAATACTTTCACTTATTCTTTTATCTATCTTTTCATATATTTCAGGGGTCTGTTCAGAGGCAAACCTGGGTCCATAAAAGGACCTTTCACTTTATATCTTAAAAAAGGACACTTCACAAAATTATTTATCCCAAAACAGGACCCTTCACAAAATTTTTATCATAAAACAGGACCACTCACAAATTTTTTAGCCTAAAAAAGAACCCTTCACAAAATTTTTCTCCTTAGACATTTGATAAATCTCTCATTTTCAAAATTAATCTTCAGTGGAACGAACGTAGACTCAGGGGCGTAGCTTGAGGGGGGGAGGGGGGGGAGTCTCCCCCCCCAATGTTTTAAAAAATAGGGCGGCATATTGACGTTTCTGGGGGCGCTGTTTTGTGACTTAAAGTTCATTTGAAAGTGGATCATAATTTTGTTAATTATCGTTATTTAACAAAAACACTTAAGAGTTTTATGTATCACAAGCTGACCAACTGGTTGACCGACCAGCGAAAAAGTTGTGTCTGACTGTAGCAAACTCCCGTTTGGTGGCGCCTGCGGCGCCCTCTAAACTAGTTAGACGCCTAAAACAGCCTGTTTTCCTATCGTGCAAACGACACTTGAAAATTCTCATTAAATTCATGACGCTTAAAAAAATCTGATCATAACGAATTCCTGTTTGGGGGCGCCTATGGCATGAGTTCCCGTTTTGTTCACTTACAATAGCCTGTTCGCTTACCGTACAAAAGATAGTTGAAAATTCTAATCGTATTCGGGACCCTTTAAGAGTAGCAAACTCCAGCTGAACGGCGCCCTTCTCTGTTCAGGCACCTTCAAAGACATAATGAGGTTTCTGGGGCGCTGTTTTGCGCGTTGAAGTTCATTTGAAAGTGGATCATAATTTTGTTGATTATCGTTAGTTACCAAAAACACTTAAGATTTTTATGCATCAGAAGCTTCCTTCGGCAACCAACTGGTTCACCGACCAGCAAAAAAAGTTCGCATTAAAATGTCTGACTCTAGCAAACTCCCGTTAGGTGGCGCCCTCTTAACTAATTAGACGCCTAAAACAGCCTTTTTAAACGTGTATAACAACCAATTTTCCTACTGTGCAAACTATCCTTGAAAATTCTCTTCGTTATCACGACCCTTAAAAAATTCTGATTATAACAAATTCCTGTTTGGGGGCGCCTATGGCATGATTTCCCATTTCAAACACTTACAATAGTCTGTTCGCTTACCGTGCAAAAGACTGTTGAAAACTTTGATCGTATTCAGGACACTTTAAGAATAAGTTTGCAGCAAACTCCAGCTGAGCGGCGCCCTTCCCTGTTTAGGCACCTACAACAGCATGTTCGCTTACCATGCAACGACCCTTGAAAATTCTGACCTTAGCAAATTCACGCTGTTTGGCGACTGCGGCGCCCTTCTCCCATTTCAGATACTTACAACTGACTCGTAAGTATGCACAATCGCTTTCTCACCTCCAAAGACTTAAAATTACGTTTTTTCAAGACCTTAGCTCGAAAAAAAAAAAAAAGCAGTTTATTGTACGTTATGGCTATTGTATAAAAACGAAATTAGATAAGGTTTGATTTGGTTATAGCGATTTCTTACTAACAATTTTTGATTCTAAGTGATCCTTTAAGCAAATTTTTTATTTTGGTTTCACGGTTTGGGATTAACGCCCCAGTGGCGATCCGAAGACAAGCCATCACAATTTTTATCTTCCGCGGAAGAGGGCTCCCCTGCTTCAGTATCTTCCAGAGGTATTATTTGCACGGAGCATGAAGGATATTGCAGCTACGACAGAGTTTATGTGCACCAGAGACTGACTTTCATGATAATCTTCAGTTGGCTCGATTATTGAATCCACAATCTTTCTGTCAAGCAGGTAGACGTGAGGTGCCGGGTACGATCCCAGATCGCGCTTGTCGGCCTATCATTCGGAATTTTCCGTGGTTTTCTCCAAAACTTGCGGAAATACGGGCTAGGATCCCATAGAAAGACCTCCACAGAAAGCATTCACCCTCAGGCCTAGGACCCTAGAACAGTCACTCGGAATTTTTCCCAAACACCGACACCAACACCTAAGTAAGATATAAATTTCTGTATAAAAAAGATTTAATTTTGGACATTGGGACTTTTTTTTAGTTTGTTCTTCCACATAAATGCATGCGGTAATTCTGTCGCGTTCCTTAGCAATGGCTACTACATTTCTTAAAATATTTTTCACACAATATTGGAAAAAAAAAAAACGTTTTTTAATTGGTTTAAATATGTAAAATAATAATAATAAATAAATTACTGATTTTCTTTTTCCTTAAGAGTGAACAATACCTAATTTCATAATAAGAAAACACCACAGACCTGGCGTTTAAAAGCAATAATTACAAAACTTTGAATAAACACCATAAAATTCAATAAACTTGCAATAATTGTTTCGGTTCGAAAGAACATACGATCCTTCGTCAGGCGAAAAAAGTAGGCACAAGTGCTGCAGTCAAAGCAGAAACACACAAAACCGTTTTAAGTGAGCAGCAAAAATATATACAGATGAATGTAAACATAAATACTGGTGTGAGGAGAATAGTGCTGACTCTAAAATAAAAGGGCAGCCTGGGGGAATTCAATAAAAAGGGGCATTATTTGCGGTGTTCTATGTTATGATTTTTGTACGTAACAAAAGTAAATTACTAATTTTCCTTGTATATATATATATAGGCTGTATGCATTTGTTATTCCAGGAATGCTGAAGAACTACTGCTAAGAAAGTTTAAAAGTCGGGGGGGGGGGGGGGGGGGAATGTAAAGGCCTCTAAACATTTAAAATGTTAGAAAAAGCTACTTTATACCATTTTTTTTTTTTTTTAAAGGGCCGCCAGGTGCTAAAATATGTTGAAAAGGGGCCACAGGGTGCTAAAAACTGTTTAAAAGGGCACCATGCCAAATTAGCCTAGTGTCAGCCCTACATAATTATGAAATAAAAGAAGAAAACAAATAAATACCTAAGTAAATTAGATTAAAAAAGGGAACAAAATCTAAAAATTTCAAAATTAAATTAAAATTGAACTAATGTGAGTAATTTCATAGCATCAGACAAGAATGAAGTGGAACAAATATCATTAAGAAGATTTTTCGAATTTTTAAATATTTAAAAATCTTCATGGATATTCAAATGGGAAGAGAAGACAGGAGATGAAATTATGTTAGTTTTAGAAAAATCAAAACGATGACTATGAGCCCAGCAGTGGGAAGCAATAGATTTAGAGATCTCTTCATTACGAACATTTCGATGATGATCATTTATTCTATATTTCAAAAACCTTCTTGTTTGATCAATATAAACTAAATTGCACAACGAACATAAGACTAAATAAATGTCAGAACGGTTTTCAGTAGGAATGGGATCTTTAAGAGAAGATAATTTAATTTTGTTGACGGGTTTCTAAATGACTTTAAAACCAAACGGAGAGAGAATTTTAGAAGTTTTAAAAGAAAGTGATAAATAAAAAGGTAAAACAACTGGAATGAGACTGTGATCGTTCAATTTGGTATCAGAACGTTTAGATTCTTGAATTTATATAAAGTTTATTAATAATAGAGTGATTATAGCCTCGAGAAAGAGCAAGAGATTTTAAGTAATTAATTTCTTTCGAAAGACTAGACATATCAGAACAAATGTGTAAGGCTTATGTTTTTCTTACTCATTTTCCAAAAATTGATAAATTTTTAATATTTCATTTTGCGGTTAAAAAAAAAAAAGAAAGAGAAAAATGCACATATTGAAAATTCAGATTTTTGAACTTAGAATTACATTAAAAATAAATAAACGATTGTAAATTTTCTAAATGTGAAAACAGAATTTAAATATACATTATGTAATGAGTAATCATGAAATCAAACTTACCCATAGAGTAACATGGGCCACGGCTGTCGGTGAGATTAGGTATTATCCACTCTAAAAACATAAAGTTGCTTTCCTTAGGAACAGTTACTACTTTCATTTCTTAAAATTTATTTTGAAAGTTTTATGTTTTACCTGAATTATAATGTAATATCTTTAAACTTGTTGGAAAAGGGGGAAAATCTTTTTCAGTTGTTCTACTTTATCTCAAACCAATACTTTTGTTGTCCTAAGAAAGATGCTTTTGCTTAGTCTCATACGAGAATATATATAAATGTATTTATTTCTGCAAAGCACATTAACCATATCTTTCGAACGATACTATTTGTAATCCCTTCCTTTTATTGAATAGGCTAAAAATGTAAGAGGAATTTCATGTCTGCGTATTAATATATAGATTCACTGAAAAAATTTAGAATGCTCCAAAGAATTACTAAACTAAATACATGAAAAAACCTTTACTGACTTTGTTGCTTAACGGCAAGCAACAAAGTCAGTAAAGGTTTTTTCATGTATTTAGTTTAGTAATTCAACACTTCGTTTTTAATTAATATAGTTTAAATGCTCCAAAGAAGTATAAAAAAAAAAGCTACTAAATGGAGGGGAAAAAAAACAGCCTTTTTTTTTTTTCTTGGCAGATTTTTAGGAATAATGCCCCGAAGGAGAGGGGGGAAGGGTTACGTATTAACCGACGAGAGGGACACAGGCCCTCTCGTCGGTTGGCAACACTCTTGAAAGTATGTGGGTGGCATTTTTAGATGAGGAATACGAAAGGGCGCCAAACGTCGGGTCTCCCCCCCCAATCAAATTTTCACGCTACGCCCCTGCGTAGACTTCATGAATAATCGGAAGTTTTTGTTGTATTTCTCCAGAAAAGCTGATACTCAATTTCTAATTTATAAAGGACTTCTGTGCATATGTGTGAGTTTGGTTCTATAAAACTGAACTGTCATTGTCAAAAATGAAACCTTAATTTAGAAATTTTATTCATCAACCGTGAATATTTATTTAAATCAAATTGGAGTGTAAAGGCTGATATTTTTTTTATTTGCCAACTATGTGAAAAATACCAGAGCCGGGAATTGAACCTGGGCACCTCTGCTTAAGCATCTGTGCGTTAAGCAGAGGTGCCTGGGTTCGATTCTCGTCTCTGGTATTTTTCACATAGTTGGCAAATAAAAATATATCAGCCTTTACACTCCAATTTGATTTAAATGAAACATTAATTTTAATTTTATTTTGCAAAATTACATTTTTCACAATTTCACAAAAAGAAGATCCTAGCCGAAAAGTTTGTGAAGAACTTTATTTTCACACTAAATTTAGATTTAGTGCTAAATTTTGTGTTTTGTTGCATTTCTCCCGAAAAGCTGATACTCAATTTCTAATTTATAAAGGACTTCTGTGCATATGTGTGAGTTTAGTTCTATAAAACTGAACTGTCATTGTCAAAAATAAAACCTTAATTTTAATTTTATTTTGCAAAATTACATTTTTCACAATTTCACAGAAAGAAGACCCTAGCCGAAAAGTTTGTGAAGAACTTTATTTTCACAATATCACAATGACCCTGCGTGAAAGTCTGGAACAGACCCCTGTATTTAGAGGATACAATTCATTAAACAAGCAGTGAGAGCAGCCTCGAACTATATTTAACTGATTGTATGTTGTTAAATTAAAAGATGATGATGTTTTTAAAACTTTTTGGAGCCTTAAGGCTTTTTAAACACTACAATGTAAAATATGCTATTATTTTTAAAATATCATATGAGACATTGTTAAATGACAAACTGGTATGAGAGCTAAATAAACAAGGAAATATTTTCTTTTTGAAATATCACCCGCAAGGTGGGCAAAGGCGAACTGGAATATAGGTATAACATTAATTAATGAATTGTATACTAATTAAATATTTACAATTCATACACCAGTGCTTGTATAAATAATTAAAATATAATGAATTATTAAAATATATAATATGTATAAAAATAATTTTAAAAAGTTAAGGTATAATTTATTTTTGTGTTTATTAATGTTGCTTAAGCCGCTATCAAACGAAGAACCATACGATAGTCTTTAGCACAAAATACCTCATAAACAGGTTTTTCATGCGGGAAGCGATCCAAATATGCCGTTTGATACAAGTTGCCAAACGTATGTTCTTCAATCACGCATTTTCGACTGCTTAAAGCACATACAGTAGCCTTTAGAACAAAATCCTCCAATTAGACGATCGCGATTACAGAACATCCTCTATTCTTTTCCCTTTTAAACATCCTTGGGGGAGAATAATAGCCAAATGTTGGGTCCGTTGTTTACATTTCTGGATTTCATTCATCCGTTTATGCTTAAAAACAACCTCACTGAAGTCGTTTGGTCGCTTTTGAGCGGCAATGGCCTATACTTTAGAATATATCGTCTTCCGTCTGATAGTACCTTTAGTAGAGATGAAGCTAAAGTTAAGAAATGAGAAATATTAGTTCGTCTAATGAAATATTTTGTTATATTTTACAAACCTTTTTTTTAAATTTACATAAAAAATAATTAAAAATCTCATTTTTTAAAGTTAGATAAACAATTTCATTCCATTAAAGCCAATAACTTTGGTATTTAAAAAAAGTGATTTAAATCACTACAACCCTGCACACACTACAAAGGAATTTTATAAAATTCCACCTCATTCCCTTTGGAGGTGGGGTGGGGGATGGGGCAAAACCATGTTTTCCTGCGTAACTCTGCTCCAAACTATCTTAGGCGATTTTTTTATGGGTGGGCTGGATATACGTTCCAGACACACACTATTAAGGGATTTTGTGAAAATTTCACTTTCCTACCTTTAAGCGCGGGGTTTGGGGGGAGAGGGAGGGGGGCAAAAACATGTTTTAAAGAGTAACTCTGCTCCAAATTATGCAATATAAAAATAAAGGAATTTTGTGAAGTGTGACGAGTGGGAAAACCGCAACCAAATATAGTGAGAACTTTAACTTAGATTTTGACTTATTTCAATTATTATTTTTATTATTATTAATGGATATGGTATTTTGAGAATTCATTTCAATATAATGACCAGTGAAGCGGGCAAAGCCTGCTAGAATTAGATAAATGCAAATTTGTAATAAAAATATATTTAAGAAACCAGTTTCTTCTAGAATAAATCCAACCCTGCATTGAGCTATGGCAAAATAATAAACACTGTACTTACAATATTAATTTGCAATTTTAAGAATAATGATTTATTGTTAAATTTCTTTATTCT
The DNA here is from genome assembly GCA_963930645.1 of Salticus scenicus. Taxonomy (NCBI): domain Eukaryota; kingdom Metazoa; phylum Arthropoda; class Arachnida; order Araneae; family Salticidae; genus Salticus; species Salticus scenicus. The sequence goes on from OZ005653.1 coordinate 340,909,737, forward strand.
TATTTATTTTATTACAACATTCATATTCACAAAAATATAGTGTTTCAATATCATATAGAAGATAAAATTACTGAATACAGTTTTGAGAGGTTAAAACTAATTTTGACCACTGCCGCAGTTAAAATCAATTTTGAACGTTCAAAACTACAACCCTAGTAAGGAGGAGTAGGTTGAAGACAAAGATAATTCTGCATTTCTAGGAGTAATATCTGTATTACTACCTACCTTTGTTTGGTGCACAGTGTTCATTACACCTTCCAAGAGACGAATTAATAAGATGTTGCACGGAAGTTCCTCAATTTTAACATCAATCATTCTCCGACATTTAGGACATCTTAATTCCTCATTGATGTTAAGAGTTTCATGTAAACACCTTTCACAAATTGTGTGTTGACAAGGTAATACTTTGCTACTGCTATCCAGGTTCTCCAGGCAAACTGGACATCGAAGAAGGTCATTCAGAAAATAATCCTTTATAATGAAATACTTCGCTCTCCTATTACCCTTTTTAGTGTCCTCTAAAGAGTGAACCACAACAAAAAGAAAACCTATGCTAGGGGAAAGAAAAAAAAGTCAAATATTTGTGAATGTACATACACATGCAAAATGTAGTACAGACATTAGAGTGGGAAAAGGACAAAAAGTCTGAAAGTATGCATAAACTCAAATTTCACACACACACACAAAAAAAAAGGAAAATGACGAGGTACTAACATTTTGTATTAAAAAGAAAAATATTTAAGAACTATGTCATTTGAGTAAATTACAAAGCAGTTTTTAAGAGTAAAATAAAAATGCAACAAATAAGAATCTGATTATCACTATTTGAAACAGGGTTGGCAAGTTTTTGACAACTGACGGTTTTATCCAGATTTAACCATGGTTTTAACCGTCATGTCAAAAACCCCTTCTTGACATAGAATTTTGACAACAATTGCCAAAATTCTAAAATTCTGTACAAAAAGCATTCTGAAACTATTTTTTGCAACTAATTTATAACTACATTTTACTGCATTTTCCTAATTTTGGGTTTTAGTCCCTTGAGTAAATTTTATAACAGTTTTAGACACGAAAAACCACATGTCCCATCAAAAATTCCAAGCGTGATTTTTGTCAGTAAGCTTCTTTTTGAAAATAGAAAATAATTTTATGCTTCTATAAAATATGGAATGAAAAATTATGAATAGAAATGTACATTAATAAAATAATCAATGCACCAATTCCTTTTAACTTTTAAAAATATATATTTCAATCTTACATTGTTACTTTTAGCATTTTGCACCATTCTAGTTATTATTCTCTTTTTTTAGAATAGATTTATACAAAATTAGGAGATCCTCTACAATCAACGCTGAACTGAATGGTGTAAAATGCATTATGAGCTGAATAAATTTTATTGGAATATTAATGCTTTTAAAGGTAATGCATTATCACTACCATCACCGAGAGCCAAACTGTTATTCTACAGTGAACTTTCAACTTTGTAATTAGTATTACAGGGTTCCCAGCATGAAACACACTCAAAAATAGTTGCTTTAGTCACCTTTAATGTATAGAATAGTAGCTCTTTGGATATGAATCGTAGCCTGATTAAAATTATAATAAATTACGATAGATAAATAATTAAAATTTTAATTATTTCATGGAAACTAACCTTTTTCAACTATTTTAAGGCATGGAAATAAATTTTCTTGCCTTTCACTTCCACTGTGTATCTACCCTAGGTAATTTAAATATTACACTAGGTCAAAAGCAGATAAAGAAAAATAGAGGGGGAAGAATTTTCTGTTTAAAAAAATAATTTCCATTTTTCTGAAATTAGAGTTGACTAACCTTAAAATAGTATCTTTTAAGATACTTTTACACAAAAATAGTTGCCACTGGAAGCCCTGTATTACTCATTACCAAATATATATATATATATAATATTTAATTTTGAAACTACAAAATGAAAAAAATACACTTAGTTCATGAGACTCATTTAACAGCTTTAAAATTAAATTTGAAAAATTCAATTTTGGTAAAGAAGTTCTAATTTAACAATTGTGAATTTTATGATTGTGAAAACTGAATTAAAAAAGTAATGAATAATTTTAATAACAAATTTTTCAATAGAATAGCTTGGTGTTTGGACGTTTGTAACAATAGGTGAAATTCCACCATCAAACCCTTGTGGAGACATCCTGATATTGATAATAATTAACTCTTTATTATGAAATATTAATTTAAAACCTATACACTGTTAAAAATTTCAACAGAAAGCTCTGTATAGTCTATTATCTTAAGTCTTACGTAAAATTACAAAGAAAAATAAACGGAGATGTTAAAAAACTTATTTTAATCATTCATTTTAATAACTAATATTAATTTAATTTATTATTGGTGAGAATATATTTCAGAACTTGGAATGCTTTTTCTAAAATAGAAACAGACATTTTTAATTTTAATTAAATAATAAAATTAGGTAAAAATACAGGAAAAAGATTAAGAATCTCGATTATTCACTTTTAACTAAGAATTACTGTAAATTTACAGACTCTGGATAAATATTTACAAAAATATTTAACAGTGTAGCTATACTGATTTCAAATTATATAATAATAGCAGGCTTTGCCTGCTTCGCTGGACACTATATTTAAATGATTTCTTTGTAACTGAATATATTTCGATTGGCGACTATTTTTGTCACAGCTTTAGTATGGGACCTCCTTGGCAATATCAAACATTTTTTGAACTTCTCGAATCTGTACAAAACAAATATTTTCGAAAATAGTCCAATAGCTGGTGTTAATTCTTCAAATATTCTGGAAACAGTTGAAGCTGTTACTCGTACAGTATAAGTCATTATTCGATGAATGTTCTGGTACAGTCTAAAAAATAGTCACTTGTTCCACAGGAGTAAAGCAAATAACATCAACTACACCAGAGAAAAATTTTCACTCACTCACGAAAAATGTCCAGTTGCTTAGAGCTCAATCCCTAAAGTGCAATGACTCAGAATAGGTCTCTGAATAACTCTGGATCGCAGTGACTACATACTCTTTCGCAAAAATCAACTCACACCTACTTATAACTTTTGGCGATGGGGCTTTGAGATGACTCCATCGAGAATCCCTTGGTAAGCTCAAGGTCTACGTTCCCGTGTGTCGGAGAGATTCGAAACATCGGGAACCCTAAACTATAATTTTTCACCAAATTTGGTCGCCCACTCGCCAAGTTTGTCTCCAAGACTATGCTTTCTATTAAACATATCTTTATTTAGTTATTTAAATATTAATTTGAATTAATCAAATATTTCTGCCCGATAGCGCTCAAGTGCAGTCACACACAGCAGCTCATTTATTTGTATGTTAAATTAGCGTAGTGAATGGTATATAAAAAAATAAATAACTAAACATTATCGTGCTACACAACTTTATTAATTTTACATTTTTCTTGAACTACCTAGATTAAAATCACTGTTGCTAAATTAAACCTCTTTTATATTTTTCTTGAACTACCTAGATTAAAATAGCTGTTGCTAAATTAAACCTCTTAGCGAAAAATGTTCGGTGTACTTCAATGCAACAATTTAAAAAATCACCCAGGAGGATCTATAAATAAAACTGATTTTAGTACAACACAGATTAGCATCGTAAACGATATTAGCACTTTGTAAAAGAAATTTAAAATGACGTCAATTTTTGTGAGATGCATAATTTATTTATTTATTTTATTTATTGTTCACGTTCAGATAAATGTATTTATTTTCCTGTTGAAAAAAAAAAAAAAAAACTCTACAACAATTAAATTATGGATAATTAAATTTAATTTTGGCAATAAATTAAATTATGGTTAAAATTTAAATGGCTAATTTTTTGCTATTATTAGCTTACAAAATTGCTATTTTATGCATAAAAATAACAAGAAGTTTTTTTTCGGAATAAAAGGCAGCCAACTTTCTAAGTTAGGGTATAAGTTATCTCCATAACAAATTTTATCGAAATCCATCGAGCAGTTTTAGCGTGAACTCAGTCAAATAAACGGACATTCACATTTATAATATATATAAGATTAATGTTGTAATTGTTGCTTATGTCACGTCTATGTACGAAATGAAATGTTTAGATATGATAGCAAACTTTGTCTCCAGAATCAAAACACGAAATTTTAATGAAGCTTGGTATTGGTTGGACCGTGACATAATTGGTGCTGATTTGCTTTGAGACATATCGCCTTATAGGTGGCACTGTTAGGTTGCCAATTTCTTCGTTTAAAGGAAGGCTATATCTCATGGTATACAAACGCAACAAACTTAGTATACAAAATAAATATTATGTAAAACTATACTGATTCAGTTTCTGTGCATATCCGTCATCAAGAGGTGATGTTGCCCTGCAATTTAATTCTGTGTATGGGAATGCAATATTTCAGTTTCTATATTTAAATGCGTCAAATTTCGTATGCGAGACGAATTCTATGAAAAATTATGCTGATTCAGATTAGGTGCTTATCGCTGTAGGTGGTGCCGCTATACTGTAATTTAATTTCTCTTACAGAAAGGCTATGTCTCAGTTTCTATATTATAAATAAATGCAGGAAATTGCTATGTGATACATATATTATTCAAATTTGCCAATTCATTTTGGGTATATATCACTCGTTAGGTGGTGCTGCTTTCTATTTCTGCGAATTTCCAAATGGTTGTAACTCAGCAACTGTTTGTAAAAACTGCACCAATTTTCATAGACAAAATGTTAATAGAGAGAAAAATACCAGCAGCCGGGGTCGAAATTAGAATCAGCAAGTTGGGTGCCAAATGGCAACTAACATTGTTTTCTTAGTTGCAATTATGTTGCAGTAAGGTGCCATTTTAAAATTGTTATTTACACATAAAATGTGTAAATATTGTACATAAACTGAAATTACTTAAAATGCTGATATTTTATCTAGTTTGTTTTTTCCATTTAAAAAATGTGCTAGTGGTAATATTTTCACAAGAAAACTAGGAATTTAATCCTACTACTTTGTTGCTAGTGCCTTTTTTTCATTGCTCACTGAAGGGAGGAAAAGAATGTTAGGCGTCAAAGTGACAACTATGTATAAAATTGTGTTCGTCAAAACAAAATATTTAGTTGCAAAATGCAACTAACGACCACTAATTTCGAGCCCTGATCAGCAGTGCCACCTTTCGGCCGACATGCACCCAAATTCAATCAGCATAATTTTTCTCCATATATGTACCTTACATACTAAGTTTTGTCTTTTTATATAACATAAAATGTAAGTGAATAGAAAATAATGCAGCATATCAGTACCATACTATGACCGATGTGCACTAGAATTCAATCAGTTTAGTTTTGCATATTCATCTCCCATACCAAGTTTGATGCATTTACATATCATAGAAGTTGAGATATTGCCTTCTCGTAAAAGGGATTAAGTGTTCTAGTAAAATAAGTTTCCATATAATTTTTTCATATTTAAACTTTTTGGCAGTGTATGGTTTATTATATGAGTTTTAAGTGAGTTAACATTTTATAAATGAAATCTTGCTTTTGTTTACTATTTCGCTGCAAGCCATGCCATTTGTGGCATTCAATATGGCAAAACTTCATGTTTCGGGCGATAGATGGCATAAGGTGATCGGCATCATTTGCTACCTTAGTAACGGATCACGCATTTGGGTGTCGCCGTGCGAATCGTAGCAGTTTGAAATGTGTTGCTCTCTGAGTGGATAGTTGTGTGATGTACAATTCACTTGAATGTATAAATAGCAATGATAATTTGAAAAGTTTGCTTCGTTTCTCTCTTTTTTATTTTCGTTATGTAATTTAAAAGCTGCTACTTCTTTTAGTTTTATTTCCGCTATGCTGGTAATAGTGGTCAAATGTTAGTGTTTCGTGCTGACATTATTAGAGGTCTGCATGGGCCGGGCTTACAGCAATTTTGAATTTGCTCTCGGGCCGGGCCAGGCCTGAATTAAATTTTCTCCGGGCCGTGTCGGCCCGAATCTTTTTCTGGTTTCCCCATTAATCAACGAAAAAGAAAAATGATAAAATATTTCTTAAGTCATTTATTTCACATAATTTTATAGGCTGGTATGTCATATAAAGTTCTATTTTGTTAAGAAGTATCTGTAACTTCAATTTAATTGTCTATCACTCTGTCTGTCCAAAATGTGATTTTATGCAAATATTTTTAGCATGCCTCGAAATTAATATATTATATTTAAAGTAATATTAGATGGTTTTATATTCAAAATAGTATGTATGTCACTACCAGTTTGCGTACATGTACATAACAAAAGAAATTAGATATGTTACTGTGACTGTGTTGTTTACTGTGACTGCTTTGTTTCTTATGATTTGTTGAATTTAGGTGGTAGAAAGGCTATAAAAATCTTTCCACTGCAGGGCATTTAGCACAACTCCCTCAAAAATAAAGGGACTTTAGGGACCTATTTATTTTATACTTAAATATCAGTAAATATGTGTTCTTTTATGATCCCCTACCATGTATAAGCCAAGTGTAATGCCCAAAATCAAATAATTTAAAAATATACACAGCCAGTGTCAAAAGAATCCATACACTTTTGGTTTTGTTGAATACCTTAAGATACAGGCATTGATTTATATGAGCTATGAGACTCTTGGTCCTCCAATAATTTCTATGATGAGCGCTCACTTTTATTGCTGTTTATGATGCAAAATGAAAAGTTTCAGATTTTACATTTAAAGCTATGTTTGGCAAATAGAATATACATATTTTCCCATCAAATTATTGTTTTCAAAATTTGTTGTCCTAAATGTGTGGGAGGGTCAAGAAGAGGAACAGTCTGTTACCTACTCAAGGTACTTAGAGTGTTTTGCCCTCCATGGGGATCTGTTTAAGGGATTTTAGCCTGTATTCATGCGAGTTTCAGTGAAAACCAAATTTTCAAATAGCTAGGCAAGGCCCACAAGTGTAACCCGAATCTGGAATTTTTTATCAACTAGGTTTCAGATGAGAACTTTTCAGCCACTGGAGTTGCTTGTTGCTTCAAAAATCATTTTTGTAAACAACCTAAGCAAAACCATACTAACTATTAAAAGAATTTAGCTCTAAGGTCATTTTTTGCACAATAGGGCAAATTGAACTAAGATGTGCAAAGAAAAAATTGCACAATATGCTGCAGGTGCAGTCTGAGTTTTGCAGTAACTATGCTAAATGCAACTGTCATGAACTGCTGCAAATAACAGAAAAAAGCATATGTCTATAAAAGTTTGAATGGCAGACAAAACATGTAATGCATTTCATGATGTGACAAAAAAAAACTAGTATGTTGTGGCCACCACAAGACTTTCTTCTATATTTTCCTATACAAATTCACTCAGTAACAATCTTAAAAAAAAAATAAATAAATAAATAAATAATTAAAAAAAAAAAAAAAAAAAAAAAATCAATAACTTTGTTTTAAATTATCACATATTTATAGTTCAAGCATTTGTTTTAAAAGTATTGACGAGACCTTTTGAAAGATGCCCATCGTGAAAATTTATCCCCCCCCCCCCCGGCGAGTACTTCCCCCCAGGTGGGGAAGCGGTGCCCCCACATGCACAAAATTTTTTTCCTAATGAACTACTACTATTATTATTAATTCATATTAATTTTACAATCACAGGTTAAGAATAACTCATTATGTACATTTATATGAAATTTTGTCCTATACGGCCATGTTAAAAATCTAGAAAAAATACGATCACCACGCCTCCCGTTGAGCGATTTATCCCCAAATCTAATCAGCCCCAGTTTATGTCAGGGGCCAACTAAATACCAAGTTTGGTCAAATTTCGCAAATACGTTTTTTTTTTCTAAGTTTTTTTTCGTTAAAAGTAAAAAAAATCGATAACTTTGTTTTAACTTATCACAGATTTATAGTTCAACCATTCGTTTCAAATGTATTGACGAGACCTTTCGAAAGATACCATCTTGAAAATTTACTCCCCTCCTGGGGGGGAGTCCCCCCTCGAGGGGAGTAAATTTTGGGCGTGAGGCTCCTACACATACAAAAAAAATTTCCCAGTTGACTATCTCTATAATAAATAATTCTTGTAAATTTCATAATGATTACTAAAAAACAATTCTCTTTATGCACATTTATACTAAATTTTGTCCTATATCACCATGTTGAAAATTTAGAAAAAGCGGGATGGCAACGCAACCTATAAAACATTTTTTACCAAAAGTTGATAGACACTAATTTATGTCAAGGTGCAACTACATACCAATTTGTATGAAATTCTGAGCAGTAGTTTGAGATACAGCCACAAAATTTTGTCACACACACACAGACAGACAGACATTTTCTAAAAATGGTGAAAGTGTGTTCTACAGCTCTCAAAACGTGTAAATCCATCAAAAATCAGAGGTCGAAAATTTTTATGAATCCAATACTTTCTTCTATTGAATATAGAAGAAAGTAAAAATAATAATAATGACATTTTGATTAAAAGGTAATGTTATGGTACCAGGGGTTGACACAGGTTTTAATTTTTGGGGCCCATTTTTGTGAAATTTTGATTATTTTTGCGAAAAAAATTATTACTGTATGAAACCTTTCATTTTAGCAATTACTCTATCTGATGTTTAATATCAAGTTAATAGCATTTCACTGAACCAAGTATAGACACTCATTAATACTGGAAACATGGAAAAATTTTACAAAATTATCATTTTTACAAAACAAAATCTTACGAAAGGGATTTTTTTTTTTTATAAATCTAAATTTTGTGAAGGGATCTATTTTATAGATTTGAATTTTGTAAAGGGACTCATTTTAGAAATTTGAAAAGGGGCAGCAAAAGGGTCCCAATTTTTGCTTGGATCAATCCCTGGGTACTGCAACATTTTTTTTTTTTTTTTTTTTTAACCTAAAGATATACATATCTTTGCTAGTCATCAGAGTTGAATTTGTAACTGGGCTCATTACTGAACTGAAAATAATCGAGCTTCTGACCTAATGCAAGCAGTACAACTGTGGTATCGCGCTATGCAATGGTGAGAGAACAGTTAGCACAATGACCTCTTTAATCTTAGCCTTTCCTTCCCCCATGGCCCATTTGCTGAATTATCTATGAATATTTGTGTCCCTGTTACACATCAGATAACTGGCTGCCAAAAGTTAGTCATTTCAGTATTCTGTAGATAATATAAAGTATGTGCGTAAGTAATTTCATCGCATTTGAATGTTTCTTTTTTTTTTTTCCCGGCATACCTAAAAAATCTTAAGATTTTTGATAGGTTAAGAAAAAAAAGGGACTTAGGGACCATTTTGCCAAAAAAAGGGACTTTTAGGGACCACACTAAATGCCCTGCCACTGTAACTTTTTCTCTAAGGCTCCTTTTCCTTTTCTCCAGTGGACGAAAGTAGCATCATTTTTATCATGGGCAAAAGCAACTTTTCTATTGAATATGGTTGGATTAACATTAAAGTTTTGTTTACCGGAGCACGTGAAAGATTCGGATACATTACAGTATATAAGAGGAAATGGTTGAAAGTGCATTTTTAGTAGTATTAACCATTTTAAATATCTTCCTATATTGTTTGATGATTGCTAATATTTTTGATTTGACTCTCTGTTTGTCTTTGTGCCTTGTCTATAATAATGAATTTCTATTTATATGTAATTATGTTATAAAAGTTCGGCAGTTTTGTTAAAGAACGTACTATTGCTTGGTTATATAAAACCTCTGCAAAACACATACACACCTCCGCATGCAAAATTTTTCTTTATTGTATATATGAAATTCGTGGTACCACGTATGTTTGAGTTATGTGAAAGTTTTATATGTATCATATTTAATGTTAATTCACTAAATATCATTTTATTTTGTAATGGGATGAAGGAAGTACCTGTTAATGTAAATGTATCTTCTGTGTTTAATATATATCTTTCTCTTTTTAGTAGACTTTGAATTTTTTTAAATTCTTGGAGGATGGACTTTTGGGAATTTGTGTAATGAAAATCAGAAGATTAGACATGAGTATTGTGAAGATGACTTGTAATGTCTTCAAGAAATTGATAGTTTAATTTAATTATTTATTATTATTATTACTATTTGTAAATTGCTGGCGATTGTCTGTTTTCAAAATGATATGGTGGGAGACTTGTAAAATAAGTTTCCATATCATTTTTCATATTTAAACTTAGTTTTATCATGCCACTAAATTATGGAGGGAGTTTATAAAGTTTAATAGTGTAATTAATTTAAAGTTGTTTGATTTGAAAACATATGAATATTTTTAGTTAAGTTTAAAGTATAATGATAAAATTAAATCTTTATAAGTATATAAACTTACCTTTTAAGTAATATATAGTTTATTATATGAATTTTAAGTGAGTTAACATTTTATAAATGAAATCTTCCTTTTGCTTACTATTTCGCTGCAAGCCACGTCGTTTCTGGCATTCAATATGCCGAAACTTCATGTTTCGGCCAATAGATGGCATAAGGTGATCGGCATCGTTTGCTACCTTAGTAATAGGTCACGTGCGTGGGTGTTGCCGAACGAACCGTAGCAGTTTGAAATGTGTTGCTCTTGTGCGATGTACAATCCATTTGGATGTATAAACTGCAATGATAATTTCAAAAGCTTTTCCCTTCTTTTATTTTTATTTACATTATGCTGGTAATGATGTTAAAATGTTAGTTTTTCAGGCTAACATTATGCTTTATTTAGTTTTCTTAATTTATTCAATATGATTTAAGTTTAATATTTAGTTTGAATTATGTTTTGAAGACAGTTTAGTGAGGATGTATTATAACCTATTTAGTTATTTAATTTTCCCTTGTGAAATGTTGTCGATGACTTCTTTATTTTTTGAAGTTCAGTTTAACTTTCTTAACTTTACCTCCTGGCGTGGCTTTTAAGTTAATTTAGCAATCGCTGACAATCCCATTTTCACTTAATGTATTGATATTTCTTATTTAATTGTTGATTTATACATTTTTGTTGTTTGTTAATAAAATCTTTTACTGTTATTCAAATTTAGTTTTTTATCTTCTTTCGCATTTGAATATTTACAAATGTTAAATGTTTCATGATTATACATCTCAAATTCATCATTTGCAACATGTTACATGTCAATCTTAATTTGACAGACTCATGTTTCAACGAATACGTTTTTTTTTCACCTTTTATATAAAAGGAAGTATGCAGAATATTTTCAAAATGTGAAAAAAAAAAAAATATATATATATATATATATATATATATATGTACAGTCGAGGAAAAAAAAAACGCAGCACTAGATGTAATTCCGTTGCTAATCAATGCACAAAAATGTAATAGGTATCATTCGACGGGGAATTGAGAGTAGATTCAGAAAATGAACGGAAATTTTGAATTGGGGGTCGTCTACATATTAAAACGCGCACCAACTTTGATTTTTTCAATGGTAATGCCCCATTTTTATTTTATATTTGAATTCCTGGGATCGCGACAATGCGAAAAAGTATATTGGTTGTATATTTTACTTATTTTTTCACAGAGTTATAAGCGATCAAAGTTTGAAGGTGCTAATGTTAAATTCATATTTCAAACTTTTATTAATATCTTCACAAAAAATAACTTGATCGATATAATTTTTTTTTTACGAGATACAGTGAAGAAACCCAAACATAATCCATCGTTACTTTTGATTCTGAAAAATATTAATAAATTCATATTCATAAAAATTATGAATTATGACCTACATTAATTTTTACATAAAATGAATCCTAATGCTGAAAAATATGGGTGTGCAAATTTGCAGCTCATTCCAGTTATTAGTTTTCGAGATATAAATAAATCTTTCTTTTGGAGCGGTTTAGGGGGCCGTCTCTTAAAAAATTTTGAATGAGATAACGAAGCAAATCTTAAAAAATAATGGAGAAAATTGAGCAAAATATATTTATTTTTTATTTATGGGTCAAATTATATAACAACATCAAATGCAAAGAAATGAAACAAAAATGTTGATTTTTAGACATTAGTGTTAGTAACAAGAATTCCTGTTTTCTAAAACCCCGCCTTTTATCGTTCTTCAAAACAAAACAATACAGAAACAAAAAGTGAATGTGACTTTGAGTATTCGTGTTAAACCCCTTATTTTACGTTGACAAAAATATACACGTGGTATTTACTTCATAGATTACTGGTGATAAATTTTGAATCCTTTAAACGAACCCTAGAAGAAAAAATTAACTAAATATGCGGGGTTTACTGTTTGAAATACTCTCAAAATAAAATGTTTCAGAACAAATTTTCTGTACCACAATTATATTACAGATGGATATACATTATAAATATATTCTTTCTAATTAATATATTTCTATCCATACTATATTTTGTTGCAAAAATATGAACACTGGGTACATACTTAAGAAATAAGTAACACACAAATTACAAAAGAAACGCCCACTGGCATAGTTACAGATTTTCAAATGATGTGAATCTTCGTCAGCAGTCGCGAAAGCGGTAATTAAGAAATTATATTTTCATGGAAATTATAAAACAAATCGTACAGTTACAAAGAGTTCAACTGACCCAAAATTGGTAAGTGCCATTAAAATTGTTTAATATTTACTTTAAGAAACCTTATAATAATTTATCCGAAAAGATTTAGTTTATGCGTTGTTGTATATATATATAGCTATATTATTTCAGTTTGTATATTATGTTACACGACACGTACGAAAGAAAATTTAAGCTTTATTGGTGATCAGTATTGGTGATAGATACTTTTTAATTGAAAAATATTACACTTTTATAAAGAGTATTGTCTCACCAATCGTAAGTGTAATGTATTTAAATATACCTAAAATTATCTAAAAATGTACTGAAGTATATACATATCCAAAAAACCGAATTCATGATAATTAAGGTACTGCAAAGATATTCATGTTTTTATTTCTTTTTATAACTCTTTTTTTCTTGAAATATTTCCAGTGTGAAACAGTATAATTTTGTCTAATTTTTGTAGGATCTTAATTTTATTTTTCTACATTTAGAGATAACCCCCTAACACATTTTTGATCATAACTCTATGAATACTTAAGATAAAGTATACAAACAGTATACTTTTCCGCACTGCCAGACTCTCAGAAATTCGAATATGAAGTCAAAATTGGGTGTTGCTATTGAAAAAATCAAAGTTGGCGCTCATTTTAATATGTAGATGACCCCTATTTCAAAATTTGACGACATTTTCAGAAAGTGCATTTAATTCCCTGTTGAATGGTGTCTATTAAATTTTTCTGCGTGAATTAATAACGAAATACCATCAAGTGCTGCGTTTTTTTTTTCCCCGACTGTGCATTGTGTTTACACTTTTGTTTAAGCTTTTATCGTGAATGTATTTTCAATAAATGTATGTCTTTGTGATAAAAATAAAAGTGATGCTTTTTTATAAATTGTGAATGTTATTTATCACTTTTTTTTAATTATTACAATATAATACTTACAATTTCATATTATATCTTTATATGCATAATATTTTAACAGTCTAAAATTCCACATAAAAAACAACTATAATTTAAATATAATCTTAAAAAAACCTAAAATTTTTATCAATCAACATAAAAAAAAAAAAAAAAAAAAAAAAAAAATAATAATAATTTTCTTTCTAAAAGCAAAATCAATCATAATATTGCAGATACAAAAACTTTTTTTCTTTTTTAGTAAGAATTAACATATAAACCTTTCTTTTTTGTTTATACACGGCATAAAATCTTTTACATGATATTCAAATATTGCAATTAATTTTCTTAAACATGCTTCTTTATTTACATCATATGAAACCTCTCATATCATTTACATCAAACGTATTTAGAAAATAAAAAAGTTAAGATTTTTCTGTCTGAATTGCTAATGCAATGTTACATAACAAAATAAACATAAAAATTTATTTTTTTCTCTTTCGACTTTCTTAATAAAAGTTTACTTACAATAATGTTCACTGGGGCGAATCATTCTTTCGAGGCTATATCATAACATTACTTTAGATGAATGCAAATCAATTATGATAAAGAAGGTCACTGATGTGAATCGCTCTTTCGTGGAAACAACCCTTTTTCTTCAAAATATTCTTCCATGTTCAAAAACAAAAACATATGAGGTGAAATCAGGAAGAACCACTCAACCTTGTAGTGAAAGTAAAACAGTAGCACATGGTTCATTCCCTCGTGGCAGAAACACAACAACACAGCGACATTGTCGCAGAATGACATTGAGTCCTTGCAGAAAGGTTTTGCTTTTAGGAACAAAAAATTTTGAAAGAAAGAAAATTTCAATGCAATAAATTGGCTAAAACTGCTCTGCAGTATAAGTTTCGTTTCTGCAGAATGTACCAAAGGTTTACATAGCTACAGCGATGCAACAAGGGCAGAAAAACATTGTACGCTGTGTGCTCTGTGTGTACGGGACAGCATTCCCGTATTCTTTATGCGCATGATCTGTGATCGTGCTGTATTGCTTGCTTTCACTTGTTGTCTGATGTGATTTCTCTTCTGTTTCTGTTTCAAATTATCCACGCAATCTTTGAAGGAAGCTGCCTTTCCTTTTTAAATAAATTTCTAAATATTCATTCCTATAATTCCCCCTCCCCCCCCCCTTTTTTTCTTGTTTCACACAATTAAAAGGATATTGCAGTCCAATCACTATGAACTTTCGATTTTATCTTTCTTAAAGATGCTGATGCTGCAAAAAACATTTCTGGATTTTTTTTTTTTTCCCTTATCTATAAAATTGTCTCAACGTCTCTTGAAAATAGGAAAAATAACAAATCAATTAATTACTTTTATAATCCAACCGAAAACCACACAAATCATTGCATAATACGCATAACTAAATAGAAAAAAAAATCATGTTTAAGGCATTGCATAATCAAAATTTACTGAGTCAGAACGGAGAGAAATACATGTTTACATGAACTGAAACTCAGTTTAACTAGAATCAAAAGCTGAAAGTGGTGCAGAAAGAAAGAGAATGCTATAATTATGCTATGTTTTGATTTTCATTAAAAAATTTTTTAAAGGTTCAGTTATACAGCTGAAGAATCTTTAAAAAATAAAACTTTAAATAACTGTCTTTTAAATTATTATAAATAAATAATATATTCAGAGATATTGATGAATTTCAACGGTGATGGCAAGGTGTACATGTTAAGGCCAATATTGCGTTAGTGTTTCTACCACTGGGAGCAGTGTCCTGTGTGGGAGACTTTCTAAGGTGTCTTAGTCCGTATTTACACGAGTTTCGGAGAAAATCATGGAAAAATACAACTTAAACGAATGAAGTGTTTTCTGTGGAAAATTTACAAAGATGCTTCAGTCCGCATTCATGGGAGTTTTGGAGAAAATCACGGAAAACTCTGAACTTTAACGACAAAGTATTTACCATCGAAGAAAGAAAAAGAATATTTTCTGTAACATTTGTTAAGATAATTGAAAATGTGATAACTCAGTTTTTATAATGCAGGGAGTAATTCTAAGAAAATTTTGGATCTGAAAACTAGTTTTTCACAAAAATCGGTGGCTTTTTAAAATAATTCTTCATAAGAATTGCATGATAAAATTTCATTTTGAAGCCAGCCGCAGAAATACAACATATTTCAGTAATCAAATACCAAAAAAAGGATATTGCTGAATTATGAGATCTAAATAATCATACACTGAAGTATGTAAAACTGGTAAAAGGATCAGGGGATAGTATCTTGCAAGAAAATATATGCAATTAATTCTGAAAGTTTAAATTTTGACCCTCCACAGAGATTTCATTGTACTTAAAAAAAAAAAAAAAAAAGGCATTGTCTTATAAAAGATGAATAATTTACTTCATTATCATTCCAGCTCTATTTTTATCTTCTAATCTTTCTCGAGGTTCCACCAAATTAGAAGTAGTATTCATGTTTTTTCTTTGTTGTTCCTCGATTTTGTCTCTCAGCGAACCCTTCCTCGGGGTCTGGAAAGTCATACTGATCTAAAAAAAAAAAAAGGAAAACTGAATACACCACACAAAATAAATACAATTTGAGCAATGAAAAATTTAGCATGAACCACAAATAGGGAAAAAAAAAAAAAAAAAAGTTTTGTGGCATCAAAAATGTGAAGTTGACATCCCAACCTCAAGTAAATAAAAAATGTACCGTGTTTGAGTGATAAAATTTTTGGGGTTCTTGTCTCGATAAACAGGGTACGAACCTACTGGAATCATAACAGGAGGAGTTTTGTTTTTTCCTAATTGTCAGGGCTTGAAAAATCTCAAAAATTTTACATGCCCATACATCTTATTCAAATGCATATTAATAAAAACATTCACATATCTAGTGAAAAGAATTTAACAACTACCTACCTTGACATTGTTTATTTCAGTTTAAGTAAAAGTTTTAGGCAAGATTCTATATTTTAAAATTATTTTTGATTAAATATTTGCATGCCAAGCCGGGTATGTAAGGGGAAAAAGGTACATGCCCAATCTGAATTTTTACATGCCAAGGCATGTCGGGCAATATAATTTGAGCCCTGCTAATTGTATGTCATTTAATGAAGCATAATGTATGAAATTCTTTTGTGCATCCTCATGAAAAATACAAAATAACAATATTGGGTGAGTGCAAAAGTTCATGCATAGATGCAATAGATGGCGTTAGAAGCGGCATAAACGGTGTTGTCATTAATACTGCCATCTACGTAAGACAGATCATTGGAAAGGTGACGTGTGGAGCTTTCATTTCAAACAAAATAATTTGTGTAGATACAAACTGCTTTGAGAAAGATTACTTTTAAAATGAGTGTCGAGAATGTGCATTTACGGCATGTTATGCTTTAAGAGTTTCGGAAGGGAATAAACGTTGCAGCAGCCATAAAAAACATTCAAGAGGTTTATCAAGATCAAGCACCAGTTAAACGAACTGTGGAAAAATGGTTTGCGAAATTTCGCCGCAGAGTTTAACCTTGAAGACGAGCCATGCTCAGGTCGACCTTCACACATTGATGATGATGTTGTGCATACTTTAGTTCAGAATACTCTACGAATTTCAACAGAGGAAGTTGCTACAGCACTTAACGTTGACCGATCAACCGCTTTTCGGTGTTTAAAAAACATGGGATTTGATTTGAAGCTCGATATACGGGCGCCCCATTTGCTGACCGAGAGGAACAAAATTGAGCAAATTTCTGCTGCCGTTTTTGGATCGATTAGTGACGGGTGACGAGAAATTGTTCCTGTACAACAATGTTCAGCACAAACACACATGGAAACAGGTATGTGAGCATTGTGACGCAATGGCAAAGGCCAGTTTGCACCTGATGAAGGTGATGCTCTGTGTTTGGTGGGATTGCAAGGGCATAATTTATTTTGAGTTTCTTCCCGCTGGCCAAACGATCGATTCGGACAAGTACTGTCGCCAATTAACCAATCTGAATCGAGAAATCAAACAGAAACATCTGATTTTGTCAAATTGCAAGGGCGTAGTCTTTCATCACGTCAACGCCAGATCACACATTTCGAGACAGATGCTGTGCAAAACAGCCTGAAATGGGATGTCCTAACTCCTCCACCGTATTCTCCTGATATCGCACCATCTGATTATTACTTGTTCCGGTCATTGCAAAATCATTTAAATGGGAAAAAACTTGACACTTTGGATGCCTTATAAAGAACTTTACCTAATCACTGTGTGACTTTTACTTTCTTTTGCACTCAACCAATAATATCAAATATATTATATACATATGTTATAAATTATTTAACATTACTAAAGTAAACTTTAAATAAGCCCTACAATCATATAAATTTCTGTGGTTCTTGCAGTACTAACCTAAAACATGCCTACCAGTTTAAATCTTAATTGAATATACATAGCTGCCAAAACACCAGGAACAAAAATAGGAACACTTTGTGGGAGGAACAGATTCGCAACATTTTTGCTATATTTACCCGTTATTTTATGTGTGTGTATATACCGGGTGATTCAAAATAGATGTTACAGCAATTATCTCGTAAACTAAGAAAGATAGAAACATACTTCCAATTACAAAATTAGAGCAAATTAAGAGTAGATTTCAGATATGGCATTTTTTTGTCAAAGGGGCTGTATGCATATTAAATACGAAATTTAATTTTTATACGACCCCTCCTATCATGTGACTTATCTTTAGAAAAATACTCTCCTCGCTCTAACAAGCAAAATAAAAAAAAAAAATCATCTCTCTAGGTCAAAATCTCGCTGAGTTATTGCAATTTGAAAATGATGACTTACACCACTTTTTTTTTCAATTTTGGCATCTATTTTTCGACGCCAACGGGATCACTTTAGGGGGATATCTATGAGATGAGAAAAATTAAAAAAAGATCCTTTATTTTAAAATAACAACTAAAATCGTTCAAACACGGGAAGTCAACTGTTTTAAGAATTTAATGCAAATTTACATCATTTCGTATTGTTAAAAAATGTAATTTAATGGAGTAAACACCATCACTGGTTTGTATACAGGGACACCCGAAAGTATTCCAAAGCATTGCGTTCTATGTGAAGATATTTCTATAAACCAAAATTTAATTACTTTGCACAAAAGAATGCTTTCTGTACTGTACAGTACGATTAGCATTAGATTTACAGTTCACACAAAAATATTCAGTTACGTTAAGGGTTATTATTGGACATTTGCTGGAATTGCATTTTCGTTTACATTAAACATTTTCTAACAATTTTTAACTGTGAATAAGATTTCAATTTGCATTTTTTTTTTTTTTTTTTTGTCTGACTGTCCATCTGTCCGTCTGCCCGCCCCCAGCATCTGTAAATATTTTCAGAAATGATATATGTTATTCAGGTTTACTATATGATATTCCCTATTTAAAATGGCATTAATTAATTCTCTACAATTGGTTTATGTACAGGAACGCACAAAAAATGCCAATGTATTGCGTTTTGGAACAGATATTCTTATAAATTACATTTAAATAACTTTAAACTGTAAAAATCATAAGGAAATTCATACTTATTGTTAATATTCTAAAATATTGTTTTGTATAGAATATGATATGGTATAGATGTATAATTCTATGTCAGGGGGGTTACCGCCCTTCTCAACCCCCGTTTAGTTATAGTTCCTATATTTATCAAAACAAAAATCAAGTCTGTTATCAATTTACTTGAAACATGCAAACCTTCATCAACTTTTCAAGTGGCAACTAGATATGGAATCCAAAGTACCAATTTCGCATTTCCTGTAGTTATTACTTTCTCATACCCATAAGGTGGAGAAAGTATTGTTTTTGGGCCAAAAGCAAGTGAGTTTTTGTTATAGTTAGACGTTTTGCGGTCCCCTGAATATGAAAATTGTGTTTTTAGAGGTTGGTCTGTGTGTGTGTCTGTCTGTTATCAGTTTATCTCAAGAACAAATAGCAGCAGATATTCCAAACTTAGTATTTTAAATATGTATCATATAGGGATGCTCATTGAGAGGAAGCAAATGGTTCGTGTGCAGGGACACACAAGAATATTCAAATACATTACGTCTATGGGGAAAACTGCAGGTAAGTAGAGTTTAACACCTATAGACTGCACTAAACCAAATGAAATGAATATAAATTTTTCATATGCATAAAAACATGCCTCGTGTAGAATATGGCAGGGAAATCATTCACTGTTCATTTACAGGGCTACACAAAATACCTAGATTATAATGCGGCAATAGCTGAAAATTGATGGAAGTGCATTTTAGGTTGTGCCGTATATTATTACTATAGGTTTATATTTAGGTGCACTTTGTGGTTTGTACATATTCTTTAAAAGATATACAGGGTTGCAAATATTTAAGCTATAATATTCTTTTTTATTGTTAGTGAAAGTGCTTTACTATAATATTTTACCATGTCCAGGAAAGCTGCTCAGGAATCGAAATGAATTCCTCATAGACATATGATAAATAATGCATGTTTTTAAGCTAAATATGCATCGCTTGTGTTTTGTGTATTCACACGTTTTAAGGCTTCCTTATTACCAAAGCCAAGTTTTTTAAAGTTTGGTTATTGCCTGCATCGAATTATTTCAGGAAACGAATAATTTCAGGAGATCCCTCCTCACACAGAACTAATTATCATATTAAACTCTTCCGAAGCCTAATTTTAATTATTTTAGCATAGGTTTACATAACAGTACTTTTATGTTACCTCTTAATTTCCAACCTGTATTTATGGTATTAAATTTCAGGGTAAGAGAAAGTCGTGTGAGTGGCGCACCAGATTATGTTTTCTTAAATTATGCTGATAATTCATATATGTACAGATCAACGAATAAAAATTTACCTTTCGTATTCAGGAGGCCTCAAAATGTGATATTATACAAAAAGAAAATTGCTCTCCAAAAGCTACTTTGTTTACAGTATGGGTATGAGAAATTAATTTCGCGTTCTGTGTCAGCAGTGTTCTTCGAAAAAAAAAAAAAAAAAAAATGCAGCAAACACTTTCACCAATTACATTTAATAATAATAATAATAATAATAATAAATGTTTACCTTAATTTTGGGTAGCCCTGTATATTGTCTATAAACTATATATACATGACTTTGTGTACGTAAATTTAGTGTTGTGTAAAACAAGTAACACAAATGAAATACACTTCCAGCAATTCCCAAGTATAGCTTCAATATATCGAAATACTCTGGGTAACCCTGTAAATGAATGATGAATGGTTGCTATACCAGAATCTACATAAAACATGCTTTTATGCATATAAATTTTTTTTTTCTTTTCCATTTTGTGTAAGGCAGTCACACTGCAGTCATACATCTCATACTGTACATATGAGAAATTTCGCTCACAGACGTAATGTATTTGAATTCTTTTGGATGACCCTGTAAACAAACAATGGGGAAATTGCACATTTTTCATTTTGACTTGTAAATGATAGAGCATGAAAATACAAATATTTTGATACCATTTTTATGCATATTTGAAAACCGGATGCTTTAATAAATTAACTTTAAAAGACGTAGTTCTCATGTTGGCGGGAAAATGCTGCGTCACGTGATAAAACCTATCGTGACGTCACTATCCATGAAATGAACTGCCGGCGGAATTTCTCCCTCTTGTATTGTAAAGAAAAATCGTGCATTCAGCGAAATTTTGTATAAAAAAAAATATTAAAACTATTTGAACTCATTAAACATCACTTCATTCTATAAATGACACCAAGTTTCAATGATATTTTTTTGTACTCGCCTGCTGTTATTAATCCAAATTAAACTATAATCGAAATAATAGTTGATCAATAGAATTTTCTTAAAGAATGTTTTTAGTATGATATGCCAAAGATGTACTTTTTAAATACTTGTTTTGTTTCATTTTATTATGTTTTATAGATTTATTATTATTTTATCATTATTATAGACTGAGTACAAAAATAAAATATTGGGATTGAGTAATAATATTTAACTGAATAATATGCATATTTTCATTGCTTAAATAATCTAGAATAGTTTATGCTAAATTAACCTAAATTAGATTACTTTTATAATTATGAGATGCCAGTATATCTGTATATATATAACTTTTTTAATACATTTCAATATTATAACTTAACAATATTTCTATTAAAATAGCAGCTGAAGATTGTGAATAATTAAAAACATTATAGTGATGCAGTTTGAGAAATTGAAAAGTATTTAAGGAAAATTACATGCGCTTATCATTCTAAATAAATAAATAAAATTAAAAGAAGGTCTCCGTACAAAAATATTAATATTATTTATATATGTATATATATAGAAACGCGTTTAGTTATTTTTATAATGTAATTACTTTTTTATTTGGAAAAATTTAAAAATAGAAAGAAAAGATTAATAGAAATAGAAAGTAATAATAATAACAACATTTAGCAATAGGAAAGATATAAAGTACTTCAAAATAAAATAAACACATGAAATATATGTTAAATGTAATAGTACCTTATAAGTTATACATGATCTAGTTATAAATATGAATGGTATTAAATAATTAATTAAAAATTTGCAGTAAATTTCAGCAATCAAACGCAATATATATACACTGGTGGACAATTGCTAAGGACGGATGACAATAACTAAGCTATTGTAATCCGTCCTTAGCAATTGTCCACCAGTGTATATATATATATATAAAATTCATTTATCAATGAAGCCTTAATGTAAAATCCAAATATGTTTAGAATATATCAGGGTATTTTGTTTTTCACAAAAAACAAAAAACAAAAAAAAAAAAAAATTGTTTTTCACAAAAATGAGCCCCAAAAGTAAACCTGGAACAACCCTTGCATATACTATAACTGACGGTCTTCGCCTGCTTCGCTGGTTGCTAAATTTAATAAACTAACAAAAGAAGGAAAAAAAAAAAAAAAAAACTTTTATTTCTTTTATATACTTCTATAAACAAAAAATAAATAAATAGATAATTAGAAAATAAATTCATTGAAATCGCTCTTAACATCGTTTTGGTTATCCGCAGCCTGCGGCAACTTCTTTCCAGTGTACCCTGCTTTTTTGGATCTGGGTTCTTATTGCCCGCAGCAATGTCTTTCGTGGGCACTTCAATTTGTGTACATATCAGGAGGCGAAAGCTGCTATTATTCAAAAACTAAGATTTTAATGATAGCTGTATCTCGGCATCTATTAAATATACTTTAATTTTGGCACCATGTACTTTATTGCAATCACTTTTTCTGCTATATTACCATTTCATTTCGATTAGTACAATAAATAAATAACAAAAGATTTTCCTTTCAAAGGCATTAAATAAATAATAAATAAGTTTTTATTAAATTTAAATTTTAATAAGACTAATCCTTTATGCAATATTAACATTTTCCCGATAAAAACATTTAATTATATTTTCCTTTTGAAATGAATTAATTAAATAAATAAATAGTTGTGTTACAGCCGTTGCTAATGTAAACAACGTAGAACAATATAATTCAAATAAATTTCAGAAAATTAAATGGAAAAATAAATGGATAAAATTGAAATATATATATATAACTAGCAGACCCGGCCACGCGTTGCTGTGACTAAGTTATACGTTGAATTATACGGCTGTAAACTATTTAGTACAGTCAAATTATTATTTACGAACAAAGACGAAAACGTTGTAGCCGATGTAAAAACCCACAGGGTAGAGATTTGAAACTTAGGTCAAAATTTGGAAGCGATTGATAAAAATTTTCGTAGTGTTGATATTAAGCACAAATTAATTTTATTGTAGGGTCCTATAAATTTTAATGGAGAAGGGATATATATTATTTCTAATGCTACTTTGGATAAAATTGCTAAAATGACTAATATATAAATTAAATTCTATTAAAATAAAAGTATAAAAGAAACAGACGATTTTAAAATCGATTTTTATGGAGGAGTGAAATATAATATATGCTATAATGGATAATTTTACTATAAAATGACCTCATCATTTTAAATATTTTAAAGAGGGCAACAGCTGTAGTTATAAAAAGGAAAACAATAAGGCTAAACCAGAAAAATAAGTAAATTTGATAAATATTTTAAAACTTTAAAATTGGAAATCTTATGAAATATTGGACATTTAAAGTAAATACATGTATCATTTTAAATAGAAAAAGATTTTGGAAAAGTTTAGTGTATTTTAACGAAGTGATGAGAATTTTTTGAGTATGTTAAAATTTTAATAGTAAATTCAAGTTAATAAAGATGGGAAACATTGAGGATTAAGATAAGAATAATTATAAGATTAAAAAAAAAAAAAAATTATATTCCATGCTTTTAAATTTTAATATACTAATAATATACTAATTAAAAGGAAAATGATAAATATTCTATCATAGTTTGAAGTCAAATTTGTTTTCAAATGTCTAAATAAAATATCTGATGTAAGACACTAATATTTTGCAGCGGAATAGATTTCATTTCTGTCATCCTTGGCGAAAAAAAGAATATCGCCAAATTATCTGGCGAAAATATTTAATTCCTTTCAAAAATCATGGTTATTTTAACAACTTATATTAAAAGAGTAATGAATAATATGAAACAATATTTCGTACAATACATATTACATGTCATACATACGTACAATGAATAATACATATTACATTTCGTACAATGCATACATCTGGCATGTATATTTTCGTGTTACGCTTTTGATCGCCAAATAATAATAATAATAATAATAATAAAAGTCAAGGGCGACAGAGTTTTGAAATTTAAAATTAAAATTTTGTCAATTTGACAGCAAAATAATTCAATCTAACACCCGCGATAACTAATACATATCTATACCCAAATATAAGGATTAAAATCGGGAAATAAATTTCCTCGATTTTTAATAATTTCTTACAAAAAATCCAGTGGGCAATTAACATAGGAAATCTTTTTCTTGGCTGCACAGACGGTCAGTCAGTCACACTTCGCTTGCGTATAGAACTCATGGATATAGTATAGCATATATAGAATAGAGTGATGATTGGGGAGAAAAAAGTTATTCCTTTTCATTTGGGAAAAGACGACGTTTTTACCAAAATATGGCCGTCTTTCCCCGAGTGAATACACACGGGAATACATACTAATATTTTAGCAAATAAAATTTATGAATAATTTATTTGCTAAAGGGGAATGGAAGACTCCAGATACAGTTTCAAATTCATATTTCTTTCTTTCTTTCTTTTTTTTTTTTTTTTTTTTTTTTTTTCAATACCACTTAATGGCTGTTTCCAAAGCTTTTATTTTTTTTTTTTTTTTTTCGGCATCAAAAATCTTTGTACGATAACATGGGGATGAGAGATCTATATATATTACTATATCTATGATAGAACTACATTAGCACTTTATCAATGTGTATAAAATCTTTAAATTGGTTATGACGTCAATTTTCGTGAGATGCATAATTTAACTTTTTATAATTTTTTAACGTTCACGTTTGATTAAATGTATTTATTTTTATGTTGAAAGAAAATGAACTCGTATTATTATTATTATTATTATTTTTTTTTTTTTTTTTTTTTTTTGGCAACAATTAAATTAATGGAACTCACAGATATTTTGGAGCAACTTTAATAAAGGTCTAGAATTAACAAATAATTGCAATAAAACAATATTGTGACAATAAATTGAGATAAAAACTATCCTATCTCTCAAGTTGGACCAAACTGCACACAGTGTGCAAAATTTCATTAAAATCGGTTCCTTAGTTTAGGAGTTTACCCCGGACAAACATCGTGACACGTAATTTATATATATATACAGATATAATAAAGATGATCTATTAAGCATAGTAGAAGCCAAGCAACAGACACAAGATCACTGAAACACCAATGACCAATAAGATAAAAAAAAAAAAAATATCAGTGGATGAAATACACTAATGTAAAGAAACCAGATCTATTAGTTAACAGTCTGCAAAACAAACGAATCAATAAAGTAAAACAACAAATCTTAACTTAAAACCATAAACTTATCAAAATTAATGAAAAAACAACCCAAGAAACACAAGATAGGAAGAAGGAGGCAGGCGGCAAGACTTGTGACTTGCCTGTGGGGTTACACTAGTTTTACGCCGGCAACACTCCCCCAGCCTGCCACAACCAGAACAGGATATATATAAATTACTTAAAAAATTATAAAAAGTAAACTTTTTTTTTTTTTTTTTTTTTTTTTTAATAAAATAAAATAAAAATAATAAATAAATAATGCAATTTGAAAATAACATTTTTTTTTTCTTTGCAAAAACATGAAGTAAATATTAAATACATAATTAATGACTGCTCTATAAAATAATCATATATAATTTATAAAATAACAATTAAAAAATTCTAGTTAAAAAAAAAAAAATAATAATAAAATAAATAATCAGTAAAATATATTTTTATGTACTATGAAATTTTAATTAATATTTTAATTATAATTAAATCTTTAAGCATACATTATGAAAAAAGAAATATTCTCACATACAAGCATCTAAAAAATTAGAGAAATGTAAAAAAATACTACTAATATATTAAAGCAATGCTAAAATTCTATTATGAAGACGTTTATAATATTCAAAATATGAATACAGAACAAATCTAGATCGTTTAGCTTTAGCTACTCTTATATTTATGCGCTAATAAAATCGAGGTTTCTTCTCAAAAATGAAAATATGGAAAGAGCATCTATTTTTGGAACATTATCCGATTGCTCTTTTACAAATCCAAAATCGACATTATACAAATAAAAATAGAAATATATATATATAAGATATAAGATATAGTATAGTTATGGAAGGTTTAAGTTATTTCTTACAAAAAGGTAAAAATTTTAAGAATAAACTATAAAATACAGATTAGAATAGAGCGAATTAAAAGAAAAGCAAGCGGTAAAAGAGTGTAAACATTCACACTTCGTGTACTGTGACGTCAATCCCCTCACGGAGCGTTTTCGGATCACGTGGTTTTGTTTTGGTTTTTAGCGATTTAAAAACGTTAATTAAAAGTTAATTTGAAATAATTTTACGATTTTAATTGGATTTTTCGGATTCCCAAGATTGATTTTATCGATTACAATTAAAAGAAATTGTTTTTCCTTTCGTGTGCAACTTCCCCATTGTCTGATCGTAATGAATACTTTAGTGAAGCACCGCAATATGATACGTATTTAGAATATCGAATTTGGATTTTCTGCTACTATTTGTTCTTGAGATATTCTAATATCACATAGATACACACACACACAGAGAGAGAGAGAGAGAGAGAGAGAGAGACCAACCGCTAAAAACATAATTTTTGAATTCAGAGGATCTGAAAACGTGCAAATATAACAAAAGTAAATTTTCGGAAATTTGATTCAAAAACAATTCTTTCGCTACACCGTGTATATGAGTTAGAGAAGGTATAAAGAAAGAAAAATGAATTTGAAAATTCCGTTTTAGTACTTAAATTATTCATAAATTTTATTTGTTAAATTATCAATGAGTATTCTCTTGTGTATTCACTAGGGGAAAGCATAACAGGTTAAAATAGCCGTCTTTCCCTGAATGATTTCTTTTTCTTTTTTTTCCCCCCCCAAACGCTGATCAACGTGTGCCTTATTACAAAAGCAATAGTAATTACAATTTCTCACTTTTGATACAACCCCTTTGGTAAGTAAACGACGGACCATATATATGAATAGAATTATTTATTTTTATTTCTTGAGTTGGAGAAAGTTGACGCTTACCGGCCAACGTATTTTTCTCTACTGATGAATTTGTACATTGCCTCACTAGAGGGCGTATCAAAAAGGGCTTACATGATGCCACAGAATATTTAGTAATTGTGGGAGGGAGAAATACTTAACATACTCCCCCCCTTGAAATTTTTGAATTTCAAGAATAATATATCATATGAATAACATGAATTTGATATGAAAATTACATTATACAATAGTAATATAAAAATAATATAGGTTGCAACCAAAATAATATATAAATCACAATTAAAGATATGTTCCGGAACATTTTATGTACATTATATACACAACACATAATATTAAAGAAGATTAACTTACCAAGACATAAACTATAATGCAAACAAATCTATTTTACCAACACATTATATACACATGTACAGTTAAACCTTATTTTTCAAAATATATATCATTTTAAGAATAATAATATAAACCACAAGAATACATTTTTTTTTTTTTTTTTTCAATTTAAGATAATCTGAAATAATGAATGAGGATGTCACCAGCAATAATAATAATAAACAGTTTTTTTTTTTTTTTTTAATTAGAATTCTTATCTTTTCTAAATGTCTATAATAAAAAATACATTTTTAACTTTATTTACAATATTCTTTAAACGATGTTTTCTTTTTTTTTTTTTTTAATAGAATTCTTTTTTAAGATTACATGCAATTAGAATTGCACGTATTAAATAATTGAGTAAATAAATAAATAAGCAAAAATAAATCGCGCAAAAGAATGAGTAAGTAAATAAACAAAAAATGAGAAACACAAATAATCAAAGTTACCCTTATGGTTGCATCATCAATTAATATTTTTCTTACCAAGCGCTTGGCGCCAGTCTGCATCTCGCAACCTGGAACTAAAACTAAGAATAAAAAAAGATCAGTGTTATTACTGCTCAAAATCCTTTCAATTTGAGTTTTCGAGTTGCAAAAAATGTATTTTAACACCGAAATGTCAGATGCGAAAAGGAAAGTATTTGTCCAGAATGGAAATTTAATTAGTTCATTGATTATGAGTCTATTTGAAAGAGTTTTTATTGATGATAAGATCATCAGTAATCTAAATACGTTGAATAAAAACATATACATATAGTTCGATTGTCTGCACGAACGTAAAAACATAGGTTTAGAAAAGGAGGGGTGCCTTATGCTCTCGTCTTTCTGATCATTTAATGAAATATTCTCATTCACAATAGAGAATTGATTATGAGGTGGCAGATTCTTATATCGTTTCCTTTTGATTGACACACTTTTTTGGATTTTATCTCCTATTGATGATATAAACTTGACATTGAGTTTCGTATTGGTTTCCGCTACGTTTTCCGGAATGAAGTTACCTTGCAAATCTTTAAAATTATCGCCGTAATTTTTGCTCGAAACGAAGTTCTCTTGCTTTAAAACTAGTCCGGCGAATTGCTCCGAATTTGATGCATTAAAATCTTGAAATTTATCAGTTGCAGTGACTAAATAACCAAAGACACTGTTTTGAAAAAAGAAACACTCATCATGTGATTTAAATTTACCTTCTTTTAATAATTCAAAAAATAGAGTGTTTCCTATAAGAATTTGAATGGAGCTAGGAATGTTAAAATTATCATCTGCAAGAGTAATTTCTGATGGTATATTTAAGGATGAAATGTTAATTTTATTAGCTGGAGTTTTGTCCACTATTTTATGTAAAATAGCAAAGTTAATAGTCCTTGAAAAATCATTTTTTTCATTTGTTATTTTAGCTGACAGTTTATTCTTAACAATAGTTTCTCCTCCATTTATGCCGATAATCGATGTATTTGTTTGTTCTAATTTCAATCCTAATTTGTTAGCAACTTCAGATGTTATAAAATTCAAATTACTGCCGGAATCAGCGATTCCTTTTACCTTTATTTTTTTTCCAAGGGCATTTTCAATATACGCATAAAAAGTACATAAAAGACTACTAGAATCTCTTTCATTGGTCGTTAATGAAGAAGACATTATTCGATTTCTTTCCTCACTTTCGGTTTGTGATGAAAGATCGCAGGCGCCAATCATTTCCTGTTCACTCAAATGAAGCAAAGTATTATGTTTTTCAGAACATATTTTACATGTGTATGTAGAATTACAGGGATGATAATGGAATTTTAAACAATTTTTACATAATTTGTGTGATTCGACTATATTAATCCTTTCTTCGACATTTAAGCTCTTAAATTTATCACATTTATATAGAGCGTGAAAATCGTTACATAATATGCACTGTTTTGGAAAGGATTTTTTATTTGCATCCTTATCGGAATTTATAAAAAATGTATTTTGTTTATTTCCTGAATGTTGGTTTCGAATTACAGAATGTTGATATCTATTTTGATTTTTCTCTTTTTCTAATTTACCTAATTGATCCAAAACAACAGATCTTGGCTGTAAAAACTCTTAAATCATTTAATGATGGAATTTCTTTAGAAGATAGTGATAACTCATATGACTTTCGCGTATCTTTGTCCAATTTATCCAGTATCATATTAACAATCATAGCATTTGATAAGTTATTAGAATCTAAATTAAGCAGTTTTAATGCTCTTAACGATTTATTGACAATGTCAGTAATTTGTTTTAATCCTCTCGCGGATTCGTATTGTAGTTTTTCTAGCTTTAATATTGATTGAATATAAGTGTCTACTACAACTCTTTTATTCTCATAGCGTTTTTCTAACGCTAATAACAATGACTGAAATGTGTCATTGGTTGATTCAATAGATTTCGCTTCTCCGCTTAACGAAGCCTTTAAATAAAATAACTTTTCTTCATCATTTAAGTTATCATTTTTTTCAATCATATTTTTAAATTGTACTATGAAAGTTGAATATTCTTCTATTTTTCCGCTAAATGTCGGCAATGGAATTTGTGGTAGTTTACAGTGTGAATCACATGATTTAGAATTGGATGATTTAGAATTCTTATTTTCATGAATTAAAGAGTCATTCATATTTATTACATTTATTTTAGAAAGTAAGCATTTTAAACTTACCCCTAAAGCCGATCTTTGATCCTCTAAGTCATAAATCGCTGTATCAATAGTCGATGAAGTTTCTTCTTCTTCAGGATTTATTAGAATGTATTCCTTAAATAGAGCATCGATTTCATCTTTTAGTTCAATGATGACCTTTAATCTTTCTTCAATATTAATGCTGTCTATTTTAGAATCATGAGATTCCTTGAAATCCGTTACAAAACTATTAATCTTCGTTAGTTTTGCTTTGATTCGACCTCGCGTTCTATTTAACTGTTTAAATTTATTTTTTTCGGTAGCATCCATTATCGCGTGTTCGACTCCTGGGCTCGACCAGGACCACTTATGGTAAGTAAACGACGGACCACATATATGAATAGAATTATTTATTTTTATTTCTTGAGTTGGAGAAAGTTGACGCTTACCGGCCAACGTATTTTTCTCTACTGATGAATTTGTACATTGCCTCACTAGAGGGCGTATCAAAAAGTGCTTACATGATGCCACAGAATATTTAGTAATTGTGGGAGGGAGAAATACTTAACACCCTTAAGACTTGGCGAAAAATGCTAGAAATTTCAAATTGCAATAACTCAGCGAGATTTTGACTTAGAGAGATGATTTTTTTTTTTTTTTTTTTTTGATTGTTAGAGCGAGGAGAATATTTTTCTAAATATAAGTCATATGATAAGAGGGTCCGTATAAAAATTAAATTTCGTATTTAATATGTATACAGCCCCTTATACAAAAGAATGCCATATCTGAAATCTGCTCTTAATTTGCACCAATTTTGTAATTGAAAGTTTGTTTCTATCTTTCTTAGTTTACGAGATAATCGCTGTAACATCTATTTTGAATCACCCGGTATATATGCATGCATAGGTTTGTCAACACTTAAAATTATTTAATATATAGATTAATTATAGTAAAATACTTTTTAATTATTATTCATTTTAATTTTAACTATACAAATTGTTTTTTAAACATTCCTTAAACAGGGAAGGTTTGGGGGGGGGGGGGGGTCACAATAAAAGTTACATGAGTGAGAGACATTTAACAACTCGACCTCTTTATTGATTCCAGTAAAGCAAATTTAAAATCATCACTAACATTTATTATGTTGCATATAAAGAAAGACTGAAAATCACAAAGCTTCTTGAGGGCATTTGATCGTCAATCAATAGCGGGAGAGGAAGAATGTTAAATTTATATGAGTGAGAGATAATGAACAATTCTACTTCTTTATAGGTTCTAGAATCTAATAAAGACAGTTTAAAAAAAACATTGGCATTTAGATTGCAGATGGAGAAAAATTGGTAATCGCAAGGATTCCGTGATATGTTTGATCGCGAGTCGTTAGCAAGGGAGGGGGGTAAAATCGGATTTCTGGAACTAAGCTAAAAAAAAAAGAACAAATTTGGGAAAATCGGAACACTTGGCAGCTATGGAATATAGCGTTAACAGAACACATTTCATAGTGTTTTTACAGCAAATAAAAATATTCTAAAATGTTCTGATAACCAAATGTAGTTTTTCCTAATCAAACATGAGAAATTTGTTTTTATGATTATTTTGTGAATGTAATTACGAAAACAATTCTAATTTTTATATTTTAATCTTTGTTCTCTTTAACAGCAATATCTTGATTAAAAAGTTAAAAATTCTGTCAAACATGTGATTATCAGTTTCATTCCAAAATAAATACAGTGAAACCTTGTTAGTAAATCACGTAGATAGCAGGGGTTAATACAGGTCGATTTTACTGCCGTTTATCGGTACCTTCACAAAAATCATGTGTAAAATCGGTACTTTCACAAAAATCATAGTTATCCCTGCAAATTTTGACATTTAAATAATCGGTATTTTCGAGGAAAAGTAGTTTATTTGCACATTTCTGTAGATGCAATTCGCAAAACAAAAATCGTACAAAATGTCGGTTTGAAGCCGCATGCTATCGTTTGCTATGTGCTAGAAATGGCGTAGCTTAAGTACACAAAACAATCCTTGTGTGTGTAGGTACAGACACACTCCGGAGGTGTGGCGGCGAAGTACTGTTTGGTGATTCGTCGGGTGGTTTGGCATTTTGATGGGGATGTATCTATTCTCCCTGGTGCATTCAGATATGGAGCGGCGCTACTAGCTCAATTAAAAACGACTTCTACTTACATCGTCTCTACTGTTTCTGTTTACTTAAGAGAGGAA
The DNA here is from genome assembly GCA_963930645.1 of Salticus scenicus. Taxonomy (NCBI): domain Eukaryota; kingdom Metazoa; phylum Arthropoda; class Arachnida; order Araneae; family Salticidae; genus Salticus; species Salticus scenicus. The sequence goes on from OZ005653.1 coordinate 340,942,137, forward strand.
TGAGCGGGAATGAGATTTGGCTCTTGTTCGGTCAAAACTTCGAAAATACACTCATGTCCATAATTTAAGGATGATTCAGAATCACATGGAAATTGAACTTTACTGCAAAAATTTCACGTGGAGATTTACCACACACATCTTCAAGAACAATATTCAAATTATAGGAAGCCACCAGATGACACCGATATGATGCCACAATGACGAAAGTGTAACAAAAGGGTAGATAAGGAATGGGAACAAAGAAGGAAAATTGTTTGCAAGTGTTCCGTAAGCCGCTCAGTGCCAGAACCGATTAGTTATGACACAGAAGACGCATGTGGATGACTTCTATGTGGTAGAATTATCGGCCGATTGGAATGTGGGTGTACTCAGAAATATCGGAGGAACTTTGAATTGCCCAAAGTGTCATCTCTAGGCTATGGAAACTATTCCAAAACAATGGAAATGCTAGTCGACGTTAAAGTACTGGTCAGCATCAAGTTACAACGGCGAATGACAACCGGTATTTGGCAGTAACTGTCAAAAGCAGCAGATGGAGCACAGCATCAGGCCTGTCTCATCAGCTATTTGCAGCCCTGGATACCACCGTGTACAGATGTTTGGGAGATATTAGTCTGTATGCTCGCAGGCCTGTCAGATGTGTTCCGCTCACGGCAACACACTGTCACCAGCAGTTAGCTTGGAGTAGAAAACATGCAATGTGGACAACGGCACAGTGGCCTTGTGTGATGTTTTCCAATGAGTCCAGGTTTAGTTTGCAGTCTGATTCACGTTGGAATTTCACATGGAGAACGTGTACCCGTTACTACCAAGATAACATTGAACGACACCCTTATGGTGGTGCAGGAGTGCTCGTTTGGGGTAGAATCATGGGCTCCAGAACAGATCTGAATGTTCAAATCGGAACCATGACAAGCCAAATTTATCGGGACATCATTCTGGAACAGCATGTATGTTTGCTTAGGGATGCCATGGGCCCAGAATTTGTGTTTATGGATGACAATGCCCATTCTCACCGTGCAAATGTTGTAAACGAATGCCTACAATCTGAAGATATCACCCGTATGGAATGGCCAGCATTCTCACCTGACTTGAATCCGATAAAACATGTGTGGGACATGTTCCTCCTACATGTGTATCAGAACTTCGGAGAATATTACTTGCTGAGTGGAGTAATCCTCCCCAAGACCAGATCGACAATTTAATACTCAGCATGCCTAGGCGTTGTACAGATTGTATTTCATCATCTGGAAGACATACAATGTATTAAAAATCATACCAACCATGTAATGTTGAGTTTTTGTAAGGGAAATATTTTTTGTACTTGCTCCAGGGAGCAAAAATCGCAGTTTTTATGAATGGTATTCTACATAAACCACCATTTTTGCTCTTGATCATTTGTTTAATAAATGGGCTTTATGAATAAGTGATGTTTGTTTTGCTTCTGAACCTTTATTTGCTACAGTTAGCATTATCCTTAATTTATGGACATGAGTGAATAAGGTAACAAAGGTAAGCAAAGAAGTATAGTAAAACAGTTAAACTTTCTTTTTTTTTTTTTTTTTTTATATGTATTGCGTAAATTAATGTGTGCGCATATTTTTCAATTTTTTCTCTTAAATTAAAAACTATAATAATGAAAAGAGGATGTCCGGCAGCGGGTGGCTTTTCACGTAACAAAGATTATTATGCAAAATGCTTACGAACTTTCGATAGTTTAGGAATGAAGCCAATAAAGACATTTTTTCGAAATGAAAAGAATTAATTCGGATACGGAACGATCTGATCAAAACGAGTCTATTGGAGATGAAGAAATGTGTTTGGTAGATGAAAATGCAACATCTGATGTGGGTAAGGGTGGTAACGCATTAATTCAGGAAAAGAATATTGTCAGTGAAAATATTGTTGTAAAGCATTTGCCATCTTCAAGTATGGAGAATTCTGCTAATAATTTAGAACAAATGTCTAATAAAAAAGAAAATGTTTCAAAGTGTGAACAAATGAAACATTGGATTTATTACAGCCCTTCAGTTGAAGGTTTTTTATGTAAAGTGTGTTCAATTAAAAATACAAAGAGTCCCTGAGTTTCTGAAGGAATGAAGTTCCATGATCATCCTACAAGATCTATTCAAACTCACGAGCACAGTAAAATACAACAGAATTTGTTAAATGACCTTCAGTCATCAAGAGTATCTAATGTATACCAACAGGTTAAAACAGGTGCTTGTAATGAGTTGGAAAAAAAAAAAAAAAAAAAAAAAAAAAAAACAAGAACATAACAAAGTTGTTATGAAAAAATTTGTTAAAGTTATTTATTTTATGATTAAGAAACAATGGACAATTTTGAAAGTATAATTCAGTTTTTGGGTCATGATCTTGGTGATCCTGACATAAAACTACATCTGTAAAAAAAAAAAAAAAAAAAAAAAAAGCCACCTATTTATCTCATTATTCTGTTCAGAATATGCTTGAATGTATAGAAGAGTCATCTGTGACAGAGTCAAAGTTATGTGATGCATTTACACTTTTTGCAGATGAGAGCAAAGATAAAGCTCAAAGAGAGCAGTTAGCTTTAATTGCTAAATTTAAAACAACAAATAGGGCTGCCAAAGAAAAGTTCTTAGGACTCGTGAATTTAACTGAAACTGATGCTGCTAGCATAATGCACTCAATTGAGCAATTTATGTTAGAGAAAGATAATGACTTGTCAAAATGTCTATTTGTTTCCTTGGATGGTATAAATGTTATGAGTGGTGAACTCACAGGTTTGCAGCAAAGAATAAAGCACAAGTCTCCTCACTGCATGTACATAAACTGTCGAAACCATCGTTTGGCACTTGTATTTACACATTTGTTCAACAAACACAGCAATTTAAGAGTATGGATACACTGTTAATATCTTTATGGAAGATGTTCCATTATAGTTGACAAAAATATTCAATTCTAAAAAACATTCAAGAAAATGTTTACAATTTAGAATCTTTAAAAATGTTAAAGGTTTCAACAACAAGATGGTTATCGAATGGACGTGTATGTGCTAGAGTAACATCAAGATTCATAGATATTGTTGAAACTCTAGATGCAGTTTTTGAAAAGACCAAAGAACCTGAAGTCAAAGGGGTTAGAGAACAACTCTTGTGTCCAGATGCCTTTTTCACAATTTTAGTTTTGGCAGATTTATTAAAAAAATTGTAGGAAGGTTAAACTTGTGGCTACAGAAAGAGACAATCAACTTCAGCTGTATCAACGATAAGGTGCAAGCAGTAATAAAAGAGGCTGAAGATTTATGTGGAAATTTACAAGAGGTAACATTTTTTTCTAAAAGTTCCGAATTCTTAGGATTTGCACAAAATTCTACTTCCTTAAGTAGAAAACTAAGGAAAAATACAACATCCACCACTGCAAATATACTAGCAGAGATTAAGGAAAATTTTGTTTGCCCTTTTATTGAGGATTTCAAAAATGTACAGAAATTTGCTTTTGAAGTTAAGGATGATTCTCCATTAGCAGCATTTGACGTATTTGTTCTAGATTAAAAAAAGCCACAATCTATTTGAATCAGACTTAATTGGAAAAATGTGGTCAACTTTAATGTCATACTATGGACAAAAGAAAATAGATAATTTTCAAAATAATATTACAGAATCAGACCCAATTATTAATGAAATGGAAGCAAAAATTTAGTTGAAACTTTTTGAAAGGGAAATTGAAGAAACTACGCTCACTTTTGACATTGAAAAGATGGAAAACGCAAAAATACTACTTCAGAATAATGAAAAAGAAAAGGCAAACTTGTGTCTGGAGAGAAAAATTACACCTCTAGATATGATAAATATAATGGAGAGAAAGGCCATTATTTGGTGTGAATTTCCAAATCTTATGAAGCTACTTACCCTTAGTGTAATAATACCATCACCAACAGCTTCTGTAGAGAGACTATTTTCTAGGATGAATTTAGTATGTTGAAAGTTGAGAAGTAGTATTTCTACAAAATCGCTAAATTTCCATCTAATGGGCCTGAAAAGTTGTCTGATGATCAAGTTGATCACATTGTCAACATATTTAAAGATTCTGCCAATCGCAGGATAACCCTTTAAAAAACTCATTCATTTCTATCTAATTATTCATATTGACTTGTACATATAAATAAGCTTAATCAGATATAAAGCCTAATTAAGTGCTAAATATGTATTGTAAATAAGATTAATTGCAAACAAGTATTGCAATTGTAAGCAAATAATTTTGATGACGCCTTTATTAAAAAAAAAGAAAGAAAAAGAAAAAAGAAAGAAAGTCTTTTAAATGTATATTTCTTTTCTTTTTATTACTTTTGCTTAGTTTGGAACTTTATTTATTTATTTTTTCCACAGTGAAAAAGAGTGTTCTACAATTTTTCACAAAAATAAAATGTCGTTAAAAATTTTCACAAAAATAGGTATCAAGTTTGAAATCCTGGATTGGCTGCTGCTAAGGATATCACTCCACATAGTATGTCATGTTTCAGAAGTTCCGATCTTTTCTATATGATTTTTCATATATTTTACTCTGCTTATTGCATCACTATATTTTCAACCACCCCATTTAAGACATCACTTTAAAAGTGCAATATGCAGTTTCTGTTCCTTTTTGTTGTCAAGGTCATCTCCTATCAAAAAAATTTATGAATTTCGTTAGCATATTGTTTCATGACAAATACAGGGGTGAAAGTGGTCCAGAGGTCTAAAAACACTGATTTTACTGACCAAAATTGAAAAAATACTGAAAAAATCTTTTAAAATATTGACCAAGTTTGAAAAGTAAAATTAAAATTAAAAAGTCGTACAACCAACAGCTGTAAAATTTTCTGTCACTGGGATTGAACATAACTAGGATATATTAATTTTATTAACTTACTATAGTTGGGGAAAAAAACATAATTAATTCATTATAAAGCACTAAAATTTTAAAAAACATTTGATTATGAAAAATTTCTCCAATGTTTTACCCAAAGAATTTCAAAATTCCCTGAATTTTCCCTGTTTTTGCAATAAATTTTGAAATTCCCATAGTTTTTCCCGTTTTTTAATAGATTTTCAAATTCCCTGAATTTTCCAGGTTTTTCAGGTACCATAGCAACCCTGAAAAAACATAGCCTAAAACCTTCACCAGGCAAAAATATATGGTGCATAATAACCACACAACTTCCACTGTCCACTACTACACATATTATTTGTACTATTTTTAGATATAGTACAGTTCGAAGACATAAAATTAACTAAACAAATTAGATACTAAAACAATATTCATATTGGAACTAATACATATGAGGCGTTGCGAATACGAAGTCAAACTCAACATCAGGACATTTTTTTTTTTTTTGCCATCCGAATCTAGATCCTTCTGAGAATCTACAGGTATAGCTTTCATGTTGAGATCACTCTTGTTTCCGTCTCAAAATATGCACGGACGATGCATATTTCCAGCATATGACGCAGGAAAAATTATTTTCAAATGCGTTTTTCTCAAATCCTTTTGTTGAGTTCGCCCTTCGTATTCGCAACACCTCATATGTCTTAAAGGTATATATAAAACAGAGTTTAATAAATCGGTAGCGTAGTTTTTTGAAGCAGCAATTTCTAAGATCTAAAATTGACCTACCTAATGAGGACATTTATCACCCTGTAGTAACCAAGTAATATACATGAAAGGACATCTAAAAAAGGGTTTCTATTGCAAGTTTGAAGAAAATAATAAGAGTCATTTTTGAGATATGAACTTTCAGTCCAACTGCCAATTTTGATAATGACTTAGCAAACTCATCTACTCACCAGATACTAACAAACAATCACATACAAAAGGACATATACAGGCCAAGGAGTAGTGAAATACTCTTGAAAAAGAGAGAAAAGAGACTAAAATATTTAAAAAAGAGACTGAAAAAAGAAGTTTTTTCCTCATAAATGAATATTATGAACACAGATGTATAATTAATGTATATACTGCAGAGACATACCAAGGGGAAAGTGAAAGGAGTGGCCACCTGTGATCATGAGGGGGTGAGGTCTGCAAAGAAACTTAATCTTTAAGTATATATATCTAGTGAAGGCTGTCATGCCATTTTCCTCTTCCCTGCAATTCTATTTTAAGCCATAGGTTCCTGTCTAAGGAACTTTAAAGTGCAAAATGTGATCATAGAGCGACAACAACAAAATCAAAAGAAAACTCATTTATATTTCCGCAAATCCTAAATAAGGCAGGGTAAACGGGGCTACCAGTGAGCATTTCGACCCTGGCTTCGACAGTTGTAAGTCTACCACTGATATACTGTTTTTTTTTTTTTTTTTTTTTTTAATATATATATTTTAAATGGGAAAATAATAATAATAATATATATATATATATGTGTGTGTGTGTGTGTACAGTGTATTCTGTACAAAACTGAATGTCAGCTTGCATCATACATAAGAAAAATTACCTTTGTAACAAAATTTATAGTAATACCAGAATTACAAATATTTGCTAAATCTTATAGAATCTAAATGTTTAAAGAATTTTTCTATGGAAGTTCTAAATTAAAATGCATCATAGATGCTGCTAAATTCTAATTCTTGAAAACTGAAATAAAGAATAACATGTATGTTACTTATATGTAAAATAATAAAAAAAAAAAAAAAAAAAAAAAAACATAAGATACTGATACATATATAACGAGGTGGGGAATTCACCAAAAATCTTACCAGCCAGTAAAATAGAATTGGAAACTTAGGACAGAATAACAGTTACATTATTTACATGTACCACGGGTCTGTCCAGACTTTTCAGACAGGGTCCTGTTTTTGTGAAAAATTCTACACGTATTTTTGTGAATTTAAATTTAGTGTGAAAGTAAAGTTCTTCCAAACTTTTCGGCTAGGGTCTTTTTGTGAAATTGTGTAATTTTGCAAAATAAAATTATAATTAAGGTTTCAATTTAGATAATGACAGTTCACTTTTATAGAACTAAATATGCATAGAAATATATATAAATAAAAAATTTGAAATTGAATAACAGCTTTTCGGGGAAATGCAGCAAAACACGTCCGATTATTCAGGCAGTCTGTTTGTTCCAAGGAAGATTAGTTTTGAAAATGAAACAGATTTATTAAATGTCTGATTTTACGGGGGAAATTTTGTGAAGGGTCCTTTTTTAGGATAAATAATTTTGTGGAGGGTCCTTTTTTAGGATAAGCAATTTTGTGAAGGGTCCTTTTTTAGGATAAGTAATTTTGTGAAGGGTCCTTTTTTAGGATAAGTAATTTTGTGAAGGGTCCTTTAACGGACCCAGGTTTGCCACTTTACAGACCCCTGTGTACTACATGATATGCCCAATAACAAATTTTCAATACCCACCTGCAGTAAAATGAAATTTAATTGTGACCTAAAAATGTTTATAAAAGTTTGCTACTTTAATAAGTAGTAACAACTCGTAAAATAAGCAAAATTTGTATTTATAAAAAAAAAGTATTCTAGTAATTTAGTAGCATAAAATATGTTTTAAGCTTATCATTTCCTTTTAAGTTCTTAAATTGATTTACCTATAATATTCTGAATGAAGAAAACAAACTTAAATTTCGTGATTACTTCATTGCCCTTTGCATATGGTGAAGAAATAAACATCCCGCACCATGACAAGAAAAGTGACACAAGTAAAAGAATAGCAATTTTGAGTTTACATTAAAAGATATGATGTGCCCCTAACGTGCAACCTTTTATCTTGAATCTAATTTACATCCCTCTTTAAGAGTTAAAATCTATCACATTGATCTGAAAGCGAATCACTGAGGAAAAATGGGTAAAGAAAAAATATCATTGGAAAAAGCATGAAAAAAAAGCTAGAAAAGAGACTAATTGAACAAAAAAGAGACTAAAAGAGACAAATAGCTAGAATAGCTAGCCACTCCTAGGTCTGCACATAAAAGGGAGTTAATAGGGTGAGTTTGAAGAAAATTCGTAAAGCCATTTTTAAAGAAACGCACTCAATCTTCCTGAACTAACCAACTAATACATACAAAAGAACATCGTCTAAAAAGATGTTTATAAAAAAAGCAACTTTGAAGAAAATTGTTACAGCTGTTTTGAGATACACACTTGCAGTGTTACTACTGGTTTTCAATGTCCTACTTCCAATTTTGCAATTTTCACCGAGAGTTGGAAAAATCATCTCTACACCAGACCAGTCTCAATTCTTAAGTTTTGCCATTCTATCTTTATTAGTTTAGGAGATATGATAATCAGAAGATTTCTCATACACATACTGAACAATTGCTGAAAACCATTTTTTTTTTTTTTTTTCCTTTTAGGACTGAGGACTATTAGTCTCAACCTGGGATTTTTGCGATGTCATTTTTTGATAGTTGGACATTTATCGAAATATAAAATTTATCGAAAATGTAATTGAATAATTTGAAAGCGCTGTTATAATTTTGAAAAAAAAAAAAAAAAAAAAACTAATAGTCCTCCGTCCTAAACTAAATTCTGCTTTTGCCAGAATTTCATCAAAATCATTTTCTTTTAAAGAAAAAGAAGGGAATAATAATCAGTATCGTTACAAACGATATCGAAAAAGCTTTTTTTAAATAATTTTGAATTAGGAAATAAAAAGTGTGCGTGCCATATGAAATAAAATTAAGTAAAAAAAAATGAATTTAATGATTTAATTTTTATATAAAGCATGATCGCATGCTATCTTAAAAAGTACATGTAAAATTTAAAGTTTATTTATTTATTATTATTTTATAATAATAAAAAATTTGAAATACCTACATGTAATACAAAAATATTTGTTTACGAAAAGCTTATATCAATGTCATTTAAGTGAATTATCATTGTTAACAATTTAATTGTAGTTAAAATTAATCGCAGTCTCTCGTACCCATTTGATCCTCTCTCCTGCCCTATAAGGAGAAATAGTGCAAAATAGCTCTCTTGGTTTTATTACAGCTGTTGCTTTAATTCGTAGTATAACAACAAAATAGTAATGAAAATATGTAGAAGAAGAATCACTTCAAAGCTATGCACCAACAGTTTAGCAAAAAATTAAATTTTAGAATTTTTTTTATAACGTTTTGTTGAACTGTGTCGTGCAAGCTATCCTAGCTCTACCTTATATGCAGATATCAGAATCAGTTTATGTGAAAATCGAACCAGATTTAAAATTTCAGGGAACTGTTATCGCCAATATGGCTTAATTTAAAATATATAGCAAAGCATAATATAAAACTGTGGAAGCAACTTCATTAGTTAGCTCAAAAATTTTTAAGTTAATGTGTATAAGGCAGTTCTAAAAGATGACAAAGTCATTGTAAAACAAACTAACAATTTTATTGAATAAACTTAACAAGAAAAATTAAAACCTTAACAATTTAAATATTAATAAAAATTGAAACAATCATTTAAATTCATCTCAGGCAAGTGATAAAAATTAGCGTCCAGCACTAACTCCATTTTAAACATTATACTCAAAAAAATAATTAATCTTAAACTTTATATAAATGTGAAAAACGATGTCAACTCTTAAATTTAACAAACAACATTTCGAAAAACATGGCAGGCATATGACGTTAACCCTAAAGGCCAACGAACAACAGACTCAAATACCTGACTCCATGGTTCAAACTTTTATAATGAGCGGCAACACTACGCGGAAGGAAAACGGGAGAAAAGGTAAACAAACTTGAAAAACTAAAGCCACATCATATTTCAATTACTTATATCTGAAAAGTTCATTTTGAATGAAGGAAAAACAATTTAATAAATCAACTCATGTTTAAAACTTATAACACCTTCATTACGGCTACCAAACAGAGCTATAGCTAATGCAACAAACTAAAAACTGACCGCCAATTACAATAATACTCTTATATACTATCCAGAGGATTCTAGCATGCATCCAATAAGTAGCGATTTCAAGTAACGTCACACTTAATTTGCATTTTTCCCTTTTGGAAATAATTATGGCACCATCTATCAAATTTGAACTAAACATAATAGTTTAATTTAGCGATCACTGAAAGAACGTGTGAACAAAAATGCCGATGATAAACATAGTGTAAAAAACAAAAGCATACCTTTCAGAATAAACAGTAAGTGGCACTATTTACATTTACTTTAATTTATATCTATAATTATTTCCATGTAAAAATTACATTAACTTTATTCAAGATAAAAACGTTTTTCTATAATGTAAACAAAACTTATCTGTAAACTTTTTAAAACTTATCAACTATCCAGTTGAATTCAATTTCACCTAAACGATCTAATAAAAATCAATTCAATTCATTTTTATAGTTTACAGAGAAAACAGCGTGGAAGCAAATAATAAAATAAATTTCATAAATTTTGACAACAGGAACTCGTTTATTCTTGAGATACATTGTTTAACATTTTGGAAAGACGTGCAGATACACAGAAAAAACAAACATTTTCTAAAAATTGTCAAATTGTGTTTAATGCATATAAAAAGGTGTAAATCCATCAAAAACTTTATTTCGGAATCTTTGACAAATTCAATACATTCTTTTTATGCAATACATAGAAAAACAAAAAGCTTTATTCTCAGGATTTGAAGAAATTTAAGATGTCTTGAGATTCTGGTCGATTTTTTGTTGTATTAGTTTCTTCTTAAAGCGGAAGAAGTAACCTTAGTATATACAAATCAGTCTATTTGACAACAAAAGACATGAAAGGGATAATCTTCATATCTCAGAACTAATTAAAATGAGGTGAAGCTATTCTTCCATAATAACACAAAAGAACAGATAATGTCTACTGAATGTTTAAACAAACAAACAAAATTATAAGTTATTATATAACTTGATTATATAACAAGTATATAACTTATTTGTTTAACACTTTCCTCATTGAACTAAATCTTATCTGTTGTAATCAGCTATTACACTAGTTGACAATTTTTTTTTTTTTTTTTTTTTTTTTTTGGAGGGTAACAAAAATGAAATTAGCTATTTTCAACTAATTTTGTAGTGCAGAGTTAAAAAATAATAGCGATTTTTTGTTACGATTATATAATCTGTACTGGAAGCAATAATCCCTGTCAAAAAAAGTACACTTAATATTGCTTTGTTAAATAAATCCTTGTCGAGTCATGTTCTTTGTTAGTCTAAGAAAATGATTCGATAAGGATTTTTTTAACAAAATAGTATTAAATGTACTTTTTTAATATCGGAATTATTTGCTAGTGCTCAGATACTTTTGCTGTCGACTGTATTGTAAAAATATTTTAAAAAAAATAATGAAATTTGCCATTTTTCGATATTTAAACAAAAAAAAAAAAAAAAAAATGGAACAAACATGGTTGCCGGGACTCTGATTTGCCAGGACCATGAAGATAGAGGGGAGGAGGGAAAACGAGATAGGGGATTCGGCAGAAAAACGGGCCAGAAAATTTAGTTAATCAACAGGTTACTAGATGGCGCAAAGATTAGCCGTTATAGCAGATTAGCATTGAAAGCTTATGGAAATAATTGCTTTTTAATAAAATTTAAGTAATTTTAGGTACTTATTTTTAAAAAATTGGCTAGAAATTGTTATGCCATTAATGTGAGAATATAGAGAAATAAAGTGATTATTTGAACATTTTTATATTTATTTTATTTTTTAATTATTACTTTTTAAATCATTAATTCTAAATGCTAAGAGATATATATTACTTTTTCATGTAGAAATTATTTAAAAAATTTATAATTTTTATTTTAATTAATTAATTTTGAAAACTAAGATACATTAGTTTTTTAATAATGATTTTAAAAATAATAAGTAATAAATAAAATTTTCCAAAATAGTTAAACTGATTTTTTTTTTTTCTAATTTTCATTTCTTTTTTTCATCTTTATATATATAATTTTAGATGATTTAGATTAATTGTAGCTATTTAAAATTTTTAATTGGGTGTAACATTTCTTTTTATAAATTAATGAATCAAATAAATAAATAAATAAAAATAGAATAGTAATTTAAAAAGTCTCTTTTTACCTTTTGATTAAAAATGCTTCGTTTTTTAAAAGCTAATGGTATAAATTTTTAATTTAAAATTGAAATGACTAGAAAAAATAATTTTAGCACGGAAATAATGTATTTTTCTTCGAAGTAAAACATGCTCCAACTATAGCAGTATGTGTCTGCTCTCGAAAATAGTCTGTGGGAAGTGCTTGGTTCGAATCCAGGTCACGGTCGTCAAAATAAACGTTCGGAGTTTTCCGTGGTTGACTACAAACCTCGAGTAAATACAGGCTAGGCCCCTTTAAAAAGACCAATATGAAGGCAATCCACCTAGGTTTAAGACCTAAGTTAAGTAAAACAATATCATGGGGGGGGGGGGGGGGGGAATTTTTTGATTATTTTGCAAGAGATTTTTCCACAGTAAGTTTATTGCATTGAATATATTTTATTAATTTTTCAGGTTATCAGTTCATAAATTTAATTTTTTACAAGCTGTTTTTTTTAACATTTTAAAAGTTGTTGATGGTTTTAGGATTGAGGCCGATTGATTGCACTAGGGTCCTAGGCCTGTGTGAGAGTGCCTTACATGGGGTCTTTTTAAGGGATCTTAGCCGTATTTAACTTAGTTTCGGAGAAAATCACCGAACACTTCGAACGGCTAGGCCGACGAGCGCGACCAGGTATCAAACCCAGCACCTCATATCTACAGCTTCAATGACTGGACCACTTGGCCGTTAGTGGATCCTAGCATTCTAAAAGCTAAAACTTTTATTATTATTATTATTGTTGGAAGAATAAAAAATAAATTTGGAATAACGATTTAAATAACCGCATTTTTCCTTTTCATTAAAATCGTTATCATTTTTTTATTAATTTTTGAATGACAAAAAAACATAATTTTGCAGATAAATAATGTAAATTGTTTTAGATAAAACTGTGAAGTAACTTTTACACTGCATACAAGGCATACATTTTCAGTTAAATTTCTTACTTTAAAATAAACTGGTTGACATGCAGTGCCTGGTTCGATTACAGGTTGCACTCGTTAACTTCATCGTTCGGAGTTTTCCGTAGTTTTCTTCAAAACTCGAGCAAATACACTAGGCTAGGTCTTAGCAGAAAATATAGAATTAGCAGGGTGGGGGGGAGTAATGTGTTGATTATTTTACAAGGATAATTTTATCTTCATCCCACTGAGTTTACTACGCTTAATATATTTGATAAACTTTTCAGGTTTTCAGCTCTTATAAATTTTATAAATATGTCTTATAAATTTCTCAGATTTCCACGTAACAGATTTTATTACAATCTGAGGAGGAGGGGGGAGGGGGAGCAAGAAGAATTCAGAAGTATGAATGCAGAATTGTTATACAAGAGATAGCTGCAATTAATCCAAATCACTTAAAATTATATGTTTTTCAAAAATAAAAATTAGAAAAAGAAAAGAAAATGGAAATAGTTTAACTATTTGAAACTTTTAGTTATTTATTCATTTTTTACATTCTAAAAACTGAAATGCATTATTCTTTACTAATGAATTTAACAAAAAAAATGTTAATGATTCGAAATGGCATTATTTATCTTATGATTAAAATTTTTGACTAAAGTTAAAGGATAAGCTTTTGAATTAAAATTGGAATAACTAAATTAAAACTAAAACATGCATGTGGGAAGTGCCTGGTTCAATTCCAGGTCACACTCCTCAACTTGACCGTTCAGAGTTTTCCATAGTTCACTTCAAAATTCGCTTAAATACAGACTAGGTCCCTTTAAAAAGACCAACATGGAGTCAGTTCACCTATGTCTAAGATCTAAGTGCAGATAAATCATTCTTAGCGTGTGGTGGGGAATGAAATATAAGTTTGTTTATTTTGCAAATAGAATGTTATCTTCATCCCACTAAAAATTAAATTAATTTTATTTTTGATAATTATTTAAATAAATTTATAATTAAATTATTTTATTTTATAAATTTATCAGGTATTCAGTTCATGGATTTAAATTTTTTGCAAACTGACTTTTTTTCTTTTTTCTTTTCTTTTCTTTCTTTTTTTTTTTTTTTTTTTTTTTTAAGCATAACCATTATTTATAAATTTTATTTATTTATTTATTTATTTTTCATTCAAAAAGCTAATTCTATACATATTATTTATTTATTATGATTTTTTTTTTTTTTCTTAGAACAGAGGTTTACAAATTCGCTTTTCACCTTTTGATTAAAATTGTTTTTTTTTTTTAAATAATAGTATACATTTCTGAGTTGAAGTTGGGATAACTAAAATAATTTTAACATAGGAATAAAAGAAAATTGTTTCAAATAAAACTTTTTAAGGCAGTTTTACATTGCATACAAGGCATATATATCAGTTACATTTCTTTCTTCAAAATAAACTGGTTAATGGGAAATGCTGGGTTCGATCCCAGATCACGATCGGCAGTTTAACAGCTCCGAGTTTTCCATTTTTTTTTTTTTTTTTTTTTTAACTCGCATAAATATGGACTTGGTTTCGTTAAAAAAGTGTTCGTGTTGATGTTTGGGATTAAGGCCGATTGACTACACTTGCGTCCTAGGCCTAAAGGAGAGTGCCTTCAGTGGAGGTCTTTCTAAGGGATCGTAGCCCGTATTTACGCAATTTTCGGAGAAAACTACGGAAAATTCCGAATGGCTAGACTGACGAGCGTGACTTGGGATCGAACCCGGCACCTCACGTTTCCTTAATGAGACTACTACGGAGGCAATGCACCTTGGCTTAATTACATTGAATTAGCTTTAACTTCTACATTACTACATCCAAATAAAACATAATTAGCAGGGGGTGGGGTATAAATATCTTATATAATGTATATATTAAAACTGCCTTAATCATTTTCTAATGAATTCTTTTCCTTCATAGTTTATTGCGTTTTCTATATTTTGCATATTTCTAAAGTATTCATTAAAGTTTTTACATGAAGGAATAAAATTCTTTAAAATAAAATATGGAAGTATTTATGAACAGGAAAATATATATAAGAAATAGCTGAAATTTATCCGTAACTTCGAAAATTATGTTAAATAAAATTAGGAAAAGTAAGAAAATAAAGTGTAAGTATATTGGAAAATATTACAAATATATATATATTCCCACGTGAGTTTTATGAGAACCCATTAAGTCTAATATAATTCATATATATTTAAATTTTGTCATTCCCAACTTCGTTTAAAAAATTAATGTTGCTATGGAGAGTCATCAATAGATGGCGCGAGGGTCAGCCGTGATAGCAGCCTCAGTCAAAATCGAGACCATTTTCGTAATACGGCGTTAGATCTCCTATTTACTCTAGCTTCATGGCCAGGACTCTAGGTTGCCAGCAGGAAGGGTTACAACCTGTAATACTGTGAAAATGATAAAAAATCCTGAAAATTGCCATTTTCTGATACTGTCACAGAAAAATGTGATGTGGTGGGACTTTTTTGCTTGCAGATATTTTTAAATAAAAATTGGAATAAAAAAAATAATAATTTGACTGTTGTTACCAAACCACTGTAGACGAGTGTTATTATAAAGAAAAAGAAATTTGGTAGGGTTTGCATACTTTAAGAAATACTTTCCAACTTTTATTCACTTCTTTCTTCTGATTTACATCATTCAATCATTTCACGTATCATTCAACTTTTATTCCCTTATACCAACTGAACTTCAATTTTTTTTTCTTTCCTTTTTTAAACCTTTGTGAGGCATCTTAAAATATACTCTACCGTTCTGTAAATAAATGGACACTTTCGATTCAAGACATTTAATGGAGGCATTTATAAAAAAGGTTCAGCAAAAAGGGGTCCAAATAATTAAAAAAAAAAAAAAAAAAAAAATGTTTGGGATCACCCTGTAAAAAGTAAAGCGCAAAATGCATTTTCGCTGTAGCATATGATTATGAGGTTTCTTTTTATGATCTGTATTCATTTACTATAAGACTGACACATACATACATGCAAATGTAAAAGTTTCCTTAAAAAACAGGAGAAAAAAAAAAAAAAAACTCATTTTTTGTTTATTACATGCAAGATATTGAACCCAACAAAGTGCCACTTTTAGTAAACTTGGCACAACACATACAGCCGGCAGCAAAATTATTCGAGTGCTAGCAATAATTCTTATGTAAAAAAAAGTACACTTAATACTGTTTTATTAAATAAATCCATGTTGAATCATGTTCTTAGACTGACTAAGAACATGACTCAACAAGGATTTATTTTTTTTTTTAATCAGGAGACCTCAAAAACATGCAAATCAGGTGAAATTTGGAGTAAAAAATTTACATCAACAATACTCCCATTATGCATTATCTTTGGTATTTGGGTAATGGAAATAAAAAGTAAGCATGAAGGCAGCTGTGCAAAACAAAGCTGCTTACAAAGTTTTTAATCTTATTAGTTATCTGGTGATCACAGTGAAGAGTGGCAATACAGAGTAAGTTTCAGATCTGATCACATAACAGGGGTGAAACTACCTAGCTTGCAAAAACCCTGAACGCTGTTCCTTTCATGCAGATAGGGAACATTTCTTAATGAAATATCATATGGCTACCTATATTAAGTAACATTTACAAACTTTGTAATACATTAAAAGACAAATTAAACATTCAAAAGAAGAAATTTCTGTAAAAACAAAGAAATTTAACATGAAATTCAAAGACAGCAAAATTTTCAAAAACCCTGAATTCAGGGGTAGCCCCTGAAAAGTTTCACCCCTGACATAATTTGGGTGGTTTGAATGTCAATATATAGCATAATAGCTGAAAATTTCAGGAATTTCAGAAAAATCAGGACAAGCACTACCCCTGTTATTGTTTTAAGAATTCACTATTTGAAATGAACAGTGAAATGTTTATGTAAAAATGGAATATTAGTTGTTTTCTTTTTTCAAAAATTATCGATATTTATTTGCGAAAAAAATTACATTATTTTTTTTTTTTTTTTTAAATTCTTTGCAAAATAACATTTACTTCTCTTTTTTATTCGTATCAATAGATATACTCTAATGGTATGCATGCATTTATAAATTATTTTAATGTTATCTTATAATAAAAAAGGATATTTTTTTTTGAGCACAGCAGTGATTTATGAATGAAATTGATAAATAAATGAAATTATGAATATTTAAGATTCTTATATTTTTAATAGACATACTTACAGGGTGCCATGATTTCCAATTTTCTATAAAAAGAGGAGGAGGAGAAAGGTTGAGTGGTGAGTGGCCCCAAGATGGAGAAGGGAGAAGAGAATGGGTGCCATTTCCCTGACCAGCAACTTTGTGGCCTCGTCTACGTATGCAGTTCTGTAAGGAAAATAAAAAAATCTAAGAAAAAGTATTTACTGGGAAAATGTTCAAAGTAGTCCCCTCCAAAGTCAAAGCAATTTTGTAGCGAATTTTCCAAAGATTAAATGCTTTAAGACATCTATTCCTCAAGATCTATGAAAAATATGCTTTTATATATATACATCCTCATCAATTTCATCTTTGGAATAAAAATGACGGCCATGCAAAGCAAATGTCTCCTTAGATTAAGGTGGTTCTTAAATGAAATATTGGCAATTTGTTTACCTCAAGATGGCACTACTATAGGTCTTGTAAAAGAAAATTAACAGAATTTAATTCCCACCCCTTCTGAAATACATCATTTTAAACTTATCTAAAAGCCAAAAGACGATTTACAAGAATTAAAAAGAGTTTTGTGCAATAAATTTATTTTTGGTGATTTCCTTTCTTGGCAGAAAAAATTAGAGTGATAAAACATTAGAATTATTGTTTTAAGAATTCACTATTTGAAATGAACAGTAAAATGTTCATGTATAAATGGAATATTAGTTGTTTTCTTTTTTCAAAAATTATCGATATTTATTTGCGAAATAATTGCAAATTTTCTTTTTCTTTCTTTTTTTTTTCAAAATAACATTTACTTCTCTTTTTTATTCGTATCAATAGATATACTCTAATGGTATGCATGCATTTATAAATTATTTTAATGTTATCATATAATAAAAAAGGATATTTCTTTTTTTAGCAGTGATTTAAAAATAAATGAAATTATGAATATTTAAGATTCTTTTATTTTTAATAGACATACTTACAGGGTGCCTTGATCTCCACCTTTTTATAAAAAGAGGAGGAGAAAGGTTGCGTGGTGAGTGGCCCCAAGATGGAGGCGGGGGAAGCAGTATGTCTCCAGGCTTGTCGTCTCTGGGAAGTGCTGTAGAAGATGGAGGGGGAAGAGGACCGTTTCCCTGACCAGCAACATCATGGCCTTCTCTAGGTATGCAGTTCTGTAAGAAAAATAAAAAAAATCTAAGGAAGTTTTTACAGGGAAAATGTTCAAAGTAGTCCCCTCCAAAGTCAAAGCACTTTTGTAGGTGAATTTTCCAAAGATTAAATGCTTTAAGACATCTATTTCTCAAGATCTATGAAAAATATGCTTTTATATATATATCCTCATCAATTTCATCTTTGGAATAAAACTGACGGCCATGCAAAGCAAATGTTTCCTTAGGTTAAGGTGGTTCTTAAATGAAATGTTGGCAATTTGTTTACCTCAAGATGGCGCTACTATAGGTCTTGTAAATGAAAATTAACAGAATTTAATTCCCACCCCTTCTGAAATACATCATTTTAAACTTATCTAAAAGCCAAAAGATGCTTTACAAGAATTCAAAAGAGTTCAGTGCAAGAAATTTATTTTTGGTGATTTCCTTTCTTGGCAGAAAAAATTAGAGTGATAAAACATTAGAATTATTGTTTTAAGAATTCACTATTTGAAATGAACAGTAAAATGTTTATGTATAAATGGAATATTAGTTGTTTTCTTTTTTCAAAAATTATCAATATTTATTTGCGAAATAATTGCAATTTTTTTTTTTTTTTCCCCAAAATAACATTTACTTCTCTTTTTTATTCGTATCAATAGATATACTCTAATGGTATGCATGCATTTATAAATTATTTTAATGTTATCATATAATAAAAGAGGATATTTCTTTTTTTAGCAGTGATTTAAAAATAAATGAAATTATGAATATTTAAGATTCTTTTATTTTTAATAGACATACTTACAGGGTGCCATGATCTCCACCTTTTTATAAAAAGAGGAGGAGAAAGGTTACGTCGTGAGTGGCCCCAAGATGGAGGAGGGAGAGGCAGTATGTCTCCAGGCTCGTCGTCTCTGGGAAGTGCTGTAGAAGATGGAGGGGGAAGAGGAGAATGGGTGCCGTTTCCCTGACCAGCAACATCGTGGCCTTCTCTAGGTATGCAGTTCTGTAAGGAAAATAAAAAAAAAATCTAAGGAAGTTTTTACAGGGAAAATGTTCAAAGTAGTCCCCTCCAAAGTCAAAGCACTTTTGTAGGTGAATTTTTCAAAGATTAAATGCTTTAAGACATCTATTCCTCAAAATCTATGAAAAATATGCATATATATATACAGGGTGGCCAGCATTTAAACCTTTTCAAATTCCCTGACTTTTCCCTGACTATTTTTTGAGATTTTCCTCCATTTTTCCCTGACTCTCACGTTTATTTTTGATGAAAATTTCACGACACTAGCAAAAAATTTAGTGATTTAAAATATCATTAATAATTTAATGATTAATATAGCGTATTTTCACAAAATTTGTTAAAATTCCCTGACTTTAAAGGAAATTCCCTGACTATTCCCTGACTTTTCCAGATTTTCTAAATTCCCTGACTTTTCCCTGGTTCTTTGATTTTCCCTGACTGCTAGCCACCCTGATATATAATATACTCATCAATTTCATCTTTGGAATAAAAACAACGACCATGCAAAGCAAATGTCTCCTTAGATTAAGGTGGTTCTTAAATGAAATGTTGGCAATTTGTTTACCTCAAGATGGCGCTACTATAGGTCTTGTAAATGAAAATTAACAGAATTTAATTCCCACCCCTTCTGAAATACATCATTTTAAACTTACCTAAAAGCCAAAAGACGCTTTACAAGAATTAAACAGAGTTCTGTGCAAGAAATTTATTTTTGGTGATTTCCTTTCTCAGCAGAAAAAATTAGAGTGATAAAACATTAGAATTATTGTTTTAAGAATTCACTATTTGAAATGAACAGTAAAATGTTTATGCATAAATGGAATATTAGTTGTTTTCTTTTTTCAAAAATTATCGATATTTATTTGCGAAATAATTGCAATTTTTTTTTTTTTTTTTGCAAAATAACATTTACTTCTCTTTTTTATTCGTATCAATAGATATACTCTAATGGTATGCATGCATTTATAAATTATTTTAATGTTATCTTATAATAAAAAAGGATATTTTTTTTTAGCAGTGATTTAAAAATAAATGAAATTATGAATATTTAAGATTCTTATATTTTTAATATACATACTTACAGGGTGCCATGATCTCCACCTTTTTAAAGAAAGGAGGGGAAGAGGAGAAAGGTCGAGTGTCGAGTGGCCCCAAGATGGAGGAGGGGGAGGCAGTATGTCTCCAGGCTCGTCGTCTCTGGGAAGTGCTGTAGAAGATGGAGGGGGAAGAGGAGAATGGGTGCCGTTTCCCTGACCAGCAACATTGTAGCCTCGTCTAAGTATGCTGTTCTGTAAGGAAAAAAAAAAAAAAATCTAAGAAAAAGTTCTTACTGGGAAAATGTTCAAAGTACTCCCCTCCAAAAATAGATGCTTTACAAGAATTCAAAAGAGTTCAGTGCAAGAAATTTATTTTTGGCGATTTTCTTTCTTGGCGGAAAAAATTAGAGTGAGAAAACATTGTTTTAAGAATTCACTATTTGAAATGAACAGTAAAATGTTTATGTATAAATGGAATATTAGTTGTTTTCTTTTTTCAAAAATTATCGCAATCCTAGCTTTTAAAAAGGTTTTAGAATCTGATGAAGCAAGTTTAATACGCATATTGATATTGTTGTCGATGTAAAAAGGTTGGAAAGTACATAACTTTGATGGCCTATCTGATCATCGATCGTTAGTTTGGGGAAGCAGGGATAGAAAAATTTTATAAAAAGTGGAAATCTGCCATTCAGTGGAAAAGTGGAATCCCTGAAGATTGAGTTACAAGTTACAAGCAAAAGACTCGAAAAGTTACAACCTGACTTTAAAAAACGTTAAATACCTTTAACAATCCTTCATTTTTAGCAGCTTTAATTATTATATATTTCGACTACATTCGTAGTCGTCCTCAGATGTCTTTGCTGCACTATTGAAACATGTCTTCATCTTCTTCCACATCACTTTCCCTCTTGCTTACGTCACTTTTCCGCCGGTACGTTTTTATCACCTGTTGCCAGTCATCTGCTATGATGCTATGCTCTCTCTCATTTACTGCTGTGTTAGAGATTACTATCTCTAAAGCTTCGCGTTTCGTGGCGTAGTTGTGTGAGTTGTAGGGAGCTATTTTAACGGTTTTTAGGGTATTAGGTATTATGGGGTTAGTTTTATGTGTGCGTGATAGGGCGGTGGAGCTTCTATTGTATTTTAGATCGTTAATATGTTCCATTTCTCTGTCCTTGATTTTTCTCTTCGTCATTCCGATGTAGGTTGCAGGTTTATTGTTATTTTCTAGATCGAACGTGATTTTGTATATTCCCGATGTTTCTTTAGGATCAATGAGGTCTTTTTCATTTCGGATTCTTTGAATGATGTTCTTATTGGGTTTAATGGGTATGTGTATATTATGTTTGGAACCTTCGTTTTTAATTTTGTTTGCTATGCCATTGCAGAATGGAATGGAGGTGGTGAACTTGGGTTTTATTTTTTGAGCGTCGTTAATTTTGTTGAAAGTTTTTAAGCGCTTTATATAGAGTTTTTGAATCATAGAGTTGCTGTATCCTGCACCTTTTGCTATGTTTTTTATGAATTTTATTTCAGTGTTGAGTAGATTTTTATTAGAGCAGATTAGGATGGCGCGATCTATGTATGAGCGTATGGCGGCGGTTTTGTAGTGGAGCGGGGTTTTACATTTGTTGTGAATAATTTCGTTATTATTAGTTGGTTTTCTATAGACTGTAGTATCAAGGCTATTATCACGATTTTTAATGATTTTGCCTTATTATATTATAGCCTTAATTTTCTTGATTATAGCCTTAATTTTCTTGACGTCAAAATCATTAAAAATCGTGATAATAGCCTTGATACTACAGTCTATAGAAAACCAACTAATAATAACGAAATTATTCACAACAAATGTAAAACCCCGCTCCAATACAAAACCGCCGCCATACGCTCATACATAGATCGCGCCATCCTAATCTGCTCTAATAAAAATCTACTCAACACTGAAATAAAATTCATAAAAAACATAGCAAAAGGTGCAGGATACAGCAACTCTATGATTCAAAAACTCTATAAAAAGCGCTTAAAAACTTTCAACAAAATTAACGACGCTCAAAAAATAAAACCCAAGTTCACCACCTCCATTCCATTCTGCAATGGCATAGCAAACAAAATTAAAAACGAAGGTTCCAAACATAATATACACATACCCATTAAACCCAATAAGAACATCATTCAAAGAATCCAAAATGAAAAAGACCTCATTGATCCTAAAGAAACATCGGGAATATACAAAATCACATTCGATCTAGAAAATAACAATAAACCTGCAACCTACATCGGAATGACGAAGAGAAAAATCAAGGACAGAGAAATGGAACATATTAACGATCTAAAATACAATAGAAGCTCCACCGCCCTATCACGCACACATAAAACTAACCCCATAATACCTAATACCCTAAAAACCGTTAAAATAGCTCCCTACAACTCACACAACTACGCCATGAAACGCGAAGCTTTAGAGATATTAACCTCTAACACAGCAGTAAATGAGAGAGAGCATAGCATCATACAAGATGACTGGCAACAGGTGATAAAAACGTACCGGCGGAAAAGTGACGTAAGCAAGAGGGAAAGTGATGTGGAAGAAGATGAAGACATGTTTCAATAGTGCAGCAAAGACATCTGAGGACGACTACGAATGTAGTCAAAATATATAATAATTAAAGCTGCTAAAAATGAAGGATTGTTAAAGGTATTTAACGTTTTTTAAAGTTAATTCGTCCTTTCTAAAGCTTTTCAAATAGTTACAACCTGATTTAAAAGTCCTTTGTCCACGTCCAAGCCTGTTGTAATTCCTCCTGACATCAGGACTCTGGTCTTTTCTACTTTGCCAATTTTGGTCTTCCTGGGAAAAGTCTATCTACTGGGTTGGGAAGAGGAATGATTCTTGCAGCAATGCAGGTTCTGGAATCTTGGATTACGGTTAGTCTAGAGCTCCTACATTGATAGGCTGACGCATCTGCCATTTTCTAGCCCACAAGACCAGCTGAAGATTTATTATTGGTGATATTTTGGCGATAAACTGAACGAATAACTCCAGAAAAGGGCACCACCTGTTTATACTTTCTTCTAATCCAGAAAGAAGGAAAAAGTGGAATATAAATTGCAGATGTAACTCGTGGATACATGGAGCAGGAGTCAGAGCCGTCCTTAGGGGTGTGCGACAGGTGCGGACGCACAGGGCCTCGAGCCCTTTAAAGTATAAAAAGAGAAAAAAATGAGAAAAAAGAAAGAAAATTTACTTGTGTGTCCTATTTTACTAAAGTATTTATATAAGTGTTTCTTCATAAAAGTTAAAATTATTTACCAATAACACTTTATGAACAATAAGCAAGTGTTGTAATTCATTCATATATTGCTTAAACAAGATCAGAATACATTCTTCTGGGGCTGTATTGGAAATGTGTCTGTGGCCTCAAGGAAGGAAAGGGAGGAATTTTGTAAAATCCCTTTACAATAGGTGTCGGATATTTACTCACAAAAATACACGACCGCAGTTACCATTGATTTTACACGACAAATTTAGCGCTACAAAAAAGGAGGGTCTCGAATTTACTCCCTCTTTAGCCACACTAGTCGCATGGTTTCAGGCCGGCATTATGAAAACAGATTTAATAAAGCAATAGATATATATTCTTTTATTTATTTATTTTTTATAATTTATCCTTGGCTGATGCCTTTCTTTACCTGGTGCCTGTGTGCACCACATACTTTGCATGCCGGGTCGGTGCACCCCTGAGTGATTGACACCTGACTATAGGAGCAAATCAGCCAGCTGAATATTCGGTATTCGGCTAAATAGTTACTATTCGGTTTGAAAGATATTCATTATTTGGCCGAATAGTTAGTATTTGGTTTGAAGGATATTCGGTATGCCGAATATTCGGCATTTGGCCAAAACTGCTATCGGTGCATCCGTTTCCAAGGAGGCAATTTTGAGCCCCCTTTTACAGACATGGTACAAGCTTACAGAAAAAAAGGCTGAACTTTTCACGAACCCCCCCCCCCCCCCACTCTCAAAAGTAGTATCAGGCAACTGACACAATATAAATTTTACAATAATAAAAATAATGTTAAATCTGATTGCATACATATACAAACAATAAACAAAATCAGAACAATAAATCTTATATTAAATATCATATTAATTAATAATTAAAATAGTTTTAAGTGGTTAAAAAACAGACAAAATTATTACACATAATTGAAAATAACATGAAAATAAGTTTATCCTACAGAAGCATTGTTTGCTGGGGCAACTGATTAGCAAAATAATGTAGTTCAAGTTCATTAGGAAAATGCAGTTGAAGTGCTATTTCTTTTTCATTTTCTCCAAGTTTGAATTTGACATTTCTTGAAAGCCAATTGCATAGAAATTGCTAATAATATATTGCACAAATTCAGGCTGACCCCCCCCCCCCACTACACAGTTTTAATGCAGATTTGCATTTATCCCAAGAATAATAATTTTCAAGCCCAAAAAGGCTGAAAAGTAAAATGTCTGCTTTTAGGGCTAAATTCGTCCAGGAAAAATCTATAGAAGCAGAGGTCACAAATTTTAGTGTGTGGCTTTTTCATGTGCAGACCCCAAAGTGAATTTTTTCCTTAAAAAAAAAAAAAAAAAAAAAAAAAAAAAGTACGAAAAAAGGAGTTAAAAATCGATAAAACAGGAGAAATTTAAACAAGCATAAAACAGGAGACACACAATTTAAAAAGTAGGAAAAATTAGGATATAACTGTCAGGAGATTTAGATTAGAAGATTCGTATAAAATTTTTTGATGGAAGAATCAAGAAAAAATAGAACCTGTGCCATCCGCGCTACTTTGTAAGGATTATCTATCTATCTATATTTATATTTTTTTCTCTATAAATAAGTATTTCAAGAAAAAGAAAAAAGCTCTCCTGTAAATTTATACTATAAAATATTGACAATTTGGGTTTCAGCACTTTTTGCTGTAAATTTACAGTAATGCTGTTGATTATATAAGTTACTAAAAAAATGTACGCATTAACTAAAACAGCCATGACTAGGCCGGCCTGAAATCAAACCCTGCAGTCCAGCTGCAACAGGTACAAACGTCATTAGGATATAAAATTTGACAAAAAAAAAAAAAAAAAAAAAGTGGTGTGCCACTCACATAATTTCCTGTTACCTAGCATGTGAATACTATGAAGACATATTGCAAGTTAAGGAGCAAGATAAATACTGTATATGAATATACCCTAAAAACACTTAAATACAGCTTTAACCACTCCCAGAAACTTATCAATCTTGGTCAAACTTTTCGAGTGGCAACCTCATTTCATCTTCAAAATAACAAATTTTAATGTACTGCAATTTTTACTTTCTCTTACCCATAAGCAGAGCTGCCAACCTTGGTGGGAAAAAAAAAAACAGGAAATTTTACATAATTTCAAGGGAGAAAAAGGGAAATTTACGGTTTCGTGAAGAAAAAACAAAACAAAATTATTTTATTCAATACAT
Organism: Salticus scenicus; assembly: GCA_963930645.1. Classification (NCBI taxonomy): domain Eukaryota; kingdom Metazoa; phylum Arthropoda; class Arachnida; order Araneae; family Salticidae; genus Salticus; species Salticus scenicus. Next base: position 340,967,943 of record OZ005653.1, read on the forward strand.
GATACTTTTCTAACTAAAAAGACCTAATATAACTTCTGTTTGGTGATTTATATTTTTAACTTATTGGAGAAAACAAATAGTTAACAAGTTCATTAACAAAGTCTAAAAATAACTACATATGTAAAGAATTTTGAACCCTGTGTGAGTGTTCACACATATGTTCTTTAAAAGTTTATTTATTTATTCAAATTTAATATATAACAAAAGGAGGGATTAATATAGACAATATAAAAAAAATCTTTTTAAATTTATGTAATTCAATTAATTAATTATATAGAATTTCCCGTTTTATTTACAAATCAAAATCTTCCATTTAATAGCATTCTTTGTTCTTTATTGTTACAAACACATTACTCTCAGAATAAAATAAAGCAATTTTTATATCGGGGGTTGTGAAAAATAATTCCGTTTATACATTTCCTCGAATGGATTAAATCAATTTAGCTATAATTATTTATTTTTGACAGTTGTAAAATAAAACTAATAAATTTGTAAAATAAAACTAATACATTAAAAGTTACAAGTAAACAAATGTATTTAAAAATATATATGAATAATTATTCGATTCAGAAATAAACAGATCAAAGAAATTATGATTTAATGGTTTTTAAACATGTATAAAGCTAAAAAGCTATAATTTTTGATAACTGTTTTGTATGCATAATGGTTGAATAATCACATGTAAATAACTAATTATATTAAAATATCAGTGTTGAAAATTACACTTCAAACAATACTAAGTAAGAGAAAATAATTACCATTCCACCAAAGCAGTTTTTGTTCAACTCTAATTTTCTCTAATGTTTCTATTGACAGCTCAAAATGTAAACTGCACTAAATTTAGCTCAATATGGAAAACATATAACATGAGATGTATTTCAAGCAATTTCCAAGTGTATATTCTTAATGTATCTGAATTCTTTTGTGTGGCACAGTAAATTAATAGTAATTTATTTTCATATCATATTCTATAAGAAACATGCTTTTATGAAAATAAAAAATATACTGAATATATTTCATTTTGTTTACTACAGTTTAAAGAAAGGGGGGGGGGGGGAATCAGAATTAAGCTTGTAATAAGTTTTTAATATTTATTAAATAACTATTGAAAATATTTTTTTTTTTTCTTATTCAGCCTAGGCTCTCCTTAAACAACAGTTTACAATGAAAAAATTATTTCCCCTTAAATTCTTTATCTTTCAATCGTCAAAATATCTTAAATACATTTCCATAGTAAAAATAAAATAAAATAAATAAAATAACTTTAATAAAATTTATAAAGCATAAAACATTGCTTATGTTTTCCTTTATTGAACTGTGTATTTGAACAGTTACGCAAACAAGAGCACATAGTTTTGCAGTTGGATTATATTTTACACACTAATTAGAATGAGGTCAACAGTTGGATATTGTTTGGAAATTTTAGTGTGTAGTTTTTTTTTTTTTTTTACATGTATCCAACACCTATTGTAATGGAATTTTGGCACAGGCAACAAAATACCCTTTTTTAAATTCCAATAGTGTGTTTACTAATAAATTGATATTTTATTACCATTTTTATTCATTTTGACATCAATTGTAATACTATATTTGGAGTAGAATTGCTATCATTTTATGGTCAATCCGGTAAATCAAATAAAAAATTACTAGATGGTAAATACAATGTATAGTCTGTTCAATAGTGTTGTTCAATGTAACTGCAATTTAAATATAAAAAAAAGAATTTTTTTTTTTAAGTTTTTTTTTTTTAATATATGTTGTACGCTTTAAAACAGTCAACTGATAAACATCCAAATTAAAGTCAAAAAGTAAGGTTTGTTTATCTCAGGCAATAGGGATAAGAACCCCAGATATTGTGGGTGAAGAAGGCACTGCTGAAGGCATCAGGGACCGGAAGCATGTTTTTGAGCAATTGCAATTTTTTTTTTTTTTTTTTTTTTTTTTAAGTTTTTATTTATAAAGCGAAAATAGTGATTCTTTTTTTATTATTTATTTAAATATAATGACCAGTGAATGGGTCAAAATAGACTAGTAAAATGTAAATAAATAGATAAAAATTACACACTTTGTTTGGATCATCATCTTCATTTTCACTTTCTTCTTCAGATGAAGAACATTCCAGATTGAAGAACCCTTCAGTGTCTTCATTACTAATAATTTCTCCTTGTTGTTGCTATGTTAAAAGAAAATAAAGACAGCTCTTGTAAAGTATGCCAATGTCATAATAAACATTTTTTATTAAACTATTATTAAAAGATAATATTTGGCATAAAAAATTCAGATATAATTTATAAATCTCAATAAAATAAACACAGTGGAGCACCTTTTATATGTTTCTCATTTATACCTTTTTCAACGGTCCCAAATCATTCTATTGAATTCTAAATGTTAAAATATTTCGTTTATGAGACACGAGTAAATTCTTAATTTCACTTATACGTTTTTTTTTTTTTTTTTTTTCTCCTTGTAGAATCCCAAGTTTGAGTTTCATTCCAGGATTAAAAAAAAATAAATAAATAAAAAAAGGTGAATGCTCTTTATGCTTTATTCTTCTCTTTTTCGGTTATTTTTTCTTAGAACTATGGTAACAAAGTGCGGCTATAGAACAAAGTGCAATGTGCATCGATAGCCTGGGGGAAGGGGGGGGGGGGGTTGTGAGGTAGATTCTGGTTAACTTGAGCTATAGGATAAGGGTCCGCAAAAAAAAAAAACTCCAGGAACAATAAGCAGTCGCAATAACTCCAGGAAAAATAAACTGTAGGCCGTGAAGAATAAGAATCAATAATTTCGCATCAAACAACTTTATTTATATAGCATAGAAATTAAGAAAGTTTTTAATAAAAAGTATTTTAAACTGTCTATTATAAGGTTTAACAGACATACAGAGGGTTAGATGAGAGAGAGAGAGGGCTTCGCGATTACGTGTTCTTACGTCAAGATTTGAGAGCGAATTCTGAAGTTGACTCTATTGCAGTTAAGATCAGACTGCTGAATTACGCCAAGAATTTTGAAAAAGTGCCAAATTTTATAGCCAAAGATATTCCTTTGTTTGTAGAATAATAGTAATCCTTTTAATATAAATATTTTGAATTTAGCAAGTTCGTTAAAAAGAAATAACGCCAATCCTCTATGCCAAGTTTTATCCCCAGACAGCCGTTAAGTAAGAAACATAAAGTCTGCGATTTATTGTGCATGTTGTCATAAAAAAAATATAAATTACCCTTTAACCCCTTAACGCGCGGTGTCCTTGCCACGAGGACGCAAAATTTAAGATCCAGCTGCAAAAATTCATCCCGGAAATATTTTAGCAAAAATTCACGTTTATAACATATCAGAAAAGGCCGGTTTTTTAAACCTTAAAATTTCTTTTAAATTTAGTTTAATTTAGTTCATGAATTCCGGAGGCAGTATAATTTAAATGTTTCAAATTGTCTTGCGCCGCAAAGGGTTAATGATATAATAACGGAAATTATAGCCTAATTTATTTATAACAAAGTGGACTTGCGCAATTTTAAAGAATGAAAATGTAATTATATATCCAACGGCTTATAACTGGAAATAATATTATTTTTATATTTTATTTATTAAATGATTTAGAAGAGCTTATAAATGTCATTTAAAAGGAATATGTTTTTGTTCTTAGAAGATTTATTAATAGCATAAGGGATAAAATATTATTAGAATTACGATATCTATTGTAGACAAAAGCGAATAAATAAAAGTAATTTAGGATTTTGTTATCTATTTTTATTAGCCATTTAATTTATTGAAAATATAATAATTACTTATTGCTTTTATTTAAAGCTGTAATTAAAACACATATATGTGAAGGAACGACTTCACAGGGGTAGAGAAATTTTCTTGATAAGCAGTTGGCGACTGGGTTGAAGGTATACAAGTAGCCAGTGAGCACTTGAAGACTTATTTATTTTGATAAGCAATCTCATCAGAATATGAAATATTAGCAAATGTTATTTTATTTAAAAAAAAAGGTAAATATACATGCTTTTTTGAATAAATTTCAAAATACAATTAGTACCGATTATCTGAAATTAAAAAATCCAGAGTAATATCGATTTTTTTTTTTTTTTACTTCACTAAAAAAAAAAAAAAAAAAGTCCAAACAAATGAACCAAGCCTTTTATTATGTATTTCAAAAATCGGGAAAATAAAGTAAAATTTATTTTTCTCTGGTAATGTTCAATGCTATTTTATAGTTCGGAAATCGGGGTTTTTTAATTTCTAGTTAAGACACAGTTTTGCTTTCTAAAAGTAAAGAAAAATAAAAACTTTTCTTTTAGTGTTTTGCTCTTATGATCCAGTCACCAGCATTACATTTAGCGGCACCGATAACGTGGTAGCTATGAGCCACGGCACTGACGGGATGGCAGCGAGCAGCTAAGCCATGCTGGCCGAGGCCAGTTTCTGTAACGAAATCTGCGTGAAAGCGCATACAGAGACTGAGGATGATGCAAGAGAAGAGGAAATATGCTCCAAACTTCCGAAGATGAGGAAGGTGTGGAAATTGCACCTCAATATTAAAAGGGGGGATTGAAGTGAAGCAAATGGCCAGGGGTGGCGCCAGCTAGGGGGCCAGGGGGACACAGGCCCCCCCCCCCGTCGGGGAGTCTGTGACCCGCCATCGGGGAATTCTCCTAAAATCTGTCGGGGGAATACATACAATATTTTCAGTTTTTCTACTTTTAGCAGCATTTTTCTTTCCTTTTACAAATTTGAAGCATTCCAGTTTTTCCATTCTCTATTCAATAGAAGAAAGTATTGGATTCATAAAAATTTTCAGCTTCCAGTTTTCCATGAATATACACGTTTTGAGAGGTCCAGAACACGTTTTGACCACGATATTTTTAGAAAATGTCTGTCTGACACGATGACCTCCAAAATCATGAGGAGTACTAACAAATGGAATGGTACAAATATTAACAGTAATATTATTAACAGTATTGCAGTTTTTGATAAATACTTATATAATAAACTCTCTTTATGTAGTGCCCCCCTGTCGGGGAGGTGGTGTCCCCCCGTCGGGGAATTTCTGGTGCCAGTACTGCAAATGGCCAGTGTGCGTTCTATAGGAGAGAGGTGAAGGAGAAGGCAGGACTGCAGATGCAAATTTTTGTTCGCTTATTGACGCTTCTAGGCCCAATTGGACTCATTTTTCAAAGCATTTTTCTTTCGTAAATAGATGATACAATGAACAATTTTCAATTAAATGTGTATATGTTAATATATGTGCGTTAATATTTTCTGCTAGATTCAATAGAAATAAAAGGTATTGGATTCAGACTGTTTCAGAAACAAAAACTACTACTATTACATACTAAAAAAAATCTGGAGTGACTCCACTCGATTTTCCAAACATTGAGTAATTAACAGTTTTGTAGATAAAGAAAGAGGATTTGTTAAACAAACAAAAGAAAGAAAACCATAATAGAGTGTTTAAGTATTTTTCTCCATATATTACACAATGTTTTATTTAACGCTACTGAACTTTGAGCCGAGCCAATAGATCATAATGATAAAGAATTTTTCGTTGTGTCCCTGTAAAAACCTATAAATGCTAGATTCACCAAAATACTTATAGTTAGTGCAACAGTGATTTATAATATTCATATAAATTTTCAGCTCAATTGAATAAGGCATTTAGATGCTATCGCACTTTTAAAAATTGGGTCCCATAGGCCATAATGATAAAAGAATTTCTCTTTGTGTCCCTGTAAATAAACTGTAAGTGCTAAATTCACCAAAATCTATACAGTTGGTGCAACTGTGACCTATAAATTTGTGTACAAATGTTTTGCTCAGATTAATAAGGCATTTAGATGCTATCACACTTTTAAAAATTTGGCCCAATAGGCCATAATGATAAAGAATTTTTTCTTGTGCCCCTGTAAAAAAAACTGTAAGTGCTAAATTCATCAAAATCTATACAGTTGGTGCAACTGTGACCTATAACATGTGTACAAATGTTTTGCTCAGATTAATAAAGCATTTAGACGGTATCACAATTTTAAAAATTTGGTCCCATAGGCCATAATGATAATGAATTTTTCCTGGTGTCCCAGTAAAAAAATTATAAGAGCTAGATTCACCAAAATCAATAGGGTTCGTACTATGGTGACTTACAATATACGTGCCAACTTACAGTGTATTCGAACAAAGCGTTTAGACGCTAGCGTGTTCACTCACAAAACGGACTCAGGGGACCTTGAAATGTATAGAAACATCAAAATCTTAAATTCAGATTTTTGACATGATTACAATACTTTCCTCACTACAGTGTTCGGAAAATAAAAACTTATGTATGTGTATGAAATTTAATACAAATTATTCTTGCATAATGATAGTGTTAAAATTGATATTAAATAATGCATCTAAAATAGTAGCTTTTATTTTATTATTATTTAAGAGAAAAAAAAAAAAAAAAAAAAAAAAAAAAAAAAAACAGAATTTTTAGATTTTTTTTTGCTAAATAACATGTGCAAAAAGGTAATTTTTTCTTAATATATGTTCTTCTGTTAATGAGTTGTGTTTTATAATTCAAGAAAATTAATATAATAATAATAATAATAAACCCAAAATCCAGAAAATTCCAAAATTCTGATCTTGCGGGTCCTAGATAATGGGTCCCATACTGTATTTTTATTTTTTTTAAGTGTCTTTAAGAAGAAAATTACCTGGTAAATGTAAGTTTCTTTAATAAGAGACTTTTCTTTCTTCTTTTTTAAATATTTTTATTTATCTTATTCCAAGTCTATTGCTGTCATCAAAATGATCATATTTTATACTTCTTTAAAACTTCTTTCAATTTCGTGAAATAATTTTCTTTGCACTTTTTATTAATTTTATTTAGTAATGCACTGTTTTAACTACATGATCAAATGCAAGTTCACAGAGTTAAGAGCTGATTTTCTATGACAAAAAAGTTTTTTTTTTTTCTTTTTTTTTTTTTAAATGCAATGCAATGTTTCAAAATGTAAAAAGGAATTGTGAAGAACTTTTTGTGTTTGTGGAAGATATTAGTAGTTGCATGTAGTAAAGTGTCCCCATTTTTCGAAAACTTGACCTTTTTTTTCATAGTGATATGGTCATGGGACCCTACTTTTCAAAAGGTCAGCGCAAGCCCTGTAAATCCAAGAAAAACATGCCACCTGTGCATCTCAAAGAAAAAAAAAAAGGAAAACTGCATATTTATGCATATCTTGTAAATCTCCAACATGTTTGGAATGTGCTAGGAAGCTGTGTAAATAATGTGCTGAAAAAGAAGATGAATAAATTGTTTCTTTTCTAAAAATGAAAATTGTGATATTTGAGGTCTGTCATTTTTTTTTATGTTTTGTGTAACATTAAATTTTTGCATTTTAAAATTTGTCTTATAAATTAAATTATTGAAAAATACCATTTAAATATAAAAATACTCCTTATTTTACTTTATTTTATTTTATATTATATTTGAAAACGTATTTTTCGTGAAAAAATTTACATTAATGGCAAAATTGCCAGTATGAGGAAAACGTTTGAAAACGTATTTTTCGTGAAAAAATTTACATTAATGGCAAAATTGATAGTATGAGGATTTATTTATGGTTAAAATGTAAAAATAATTATTTTTACCATTAAGTAAACGTTCATAAAATATATGGGTGAAATTATAAATTAATATTACTATTTGTAATTTTTTTTTAGAAATTTTAATGTAACACTGTCTTATAGACCTCACGTCCCCTGCTACGGACAACTTTTTCACCTCCCCTATTACGAGTTAAATTAATATACTGTAAAATCTCAATTATAAGCCCCCTCTCTCTTTTTAAGCAATTTTGGATTTTTTTGCATAATCCTAAAAATAAGCCCCCCCTCTTCATTTTTTTCATTTTGAGTAAAAAATTATTTTCTGAAATCTTATGTATATTTAATGATTTTAAATAAATGTATTCTTTTAAAATATTTTTTTTACCAGGAAATTTATTAACTCCCTTCTTCTTCTTCTGTTTTAACAAAATAACAATGAGGTGGGAATGAGAACTATGAAATAAGTATAGATCTTATATTGAAATTGTATTCCAAAAGTTAAGTTTTGGATCCGCCACTGCTGAAAACATTTTGTTTTAATTAACAATCTAAGTAAATAGTAATGGAAATTAATCTAAAACAGACACATATAACTACATACATATGTACACTATATGTGCAATGTTATAATATTGTATCTATTAGTTTTTTGGGAAATTTGAAAACTGTCATTTATTTTCCTTGCATTAAGGAGAAGAATATATGTATTAAATTTTTTTCAAATCTAAAATCTTTTTTTTTCTCCCCCCCTCCCCTACGAAAAGACTGAGAATAGAAGAATAGAATTATTGAACTAAAAAGTACATAACTATACATCTGAAACTTTGCATTTTGATGTTTTTCCTATACTTCAAAATAGAATACATTCTGAATTAGAAAAAAAGTAGTTCATTCAGTTATGTATTAATACTTGTTTTGATTAACAAAATACTTTGAGCATACATTTTAGAAAATTTAAATGTTAAGTAAAAAAAAATTTTTTTTTTTTTTTTGGTGGTGGTGGTGAGGGGGGGGGGCAACAAAAGTTAGAATTGCCTGTAGATTTTCATAGAAGACAATTTTGTCTTTTAAAAATATAAATGACTATACTAGGTTTATAATCTTGTTTATATATTTATGCTACTAAATAATAGTAACCTGAAAATGGACCTGAACTCACAATAGAGAATGTTAATGACCCATACCCGACTCAAAATCTAAAATGAAAATTAATAATTTTATAAAAAATCTTGCAATTTAAGTTATAAAGTAAATTTTTATTACTATACAACTGGTAAATAATTTAAAATGCAATTACTAATGCGCCAAGATAAAAGTTTTAAAATCTGAAAAATGGATAAATAATTTTTAACCATTTAGATGTGTTATGTACTTCAAGTGTACAAAATGTGCTCAGGGGTCGATCCAGGTTTTAATTTTTGGGTCCCTTTTTTGTGAAAAACAAAATATTTTTGTGAAATATAAAATATTTTTGTGAAAAAGTAAAATATTGTGTAAAATCTTCTGTTTTTACAATCACTTTATGTAATGTTTAATATCAAGTTAATAGAGTTTCGTTGAGCCAAATTAAGGCATTAATTAAAAATAATACTGAAAATATGAAAACATTTAATAAAAGGATCATCTTTATAAAACAAAATCTTGTGAAGGGACTCATTTTATAAATTTTAATTTTGTGAAGGGTCCCTTTTTACTATGTGGAATTTTGTGAAGGGGCTGCAAAAGGGACGAAAATTTTGCCTGAATCAACCCCCGGTGCTTCAAGTTTTGTAATAAGTACAAAACTTTGAATAAACACCATAAAAATGCAACAAACATGCAACAATCGTTTCGGGTTGAAAAAAACACAACCATTCATCAGGCAAGCAAAGCGGGCATGAGTTCTACAAGCAAAGCGACAATGCACCAAAGGATGTGTTGCCGAATTACGTTTCTGCCTGTTAAAGAAATTATTTTGAAAGATATTCTCAAGTCAACCCGACTCACAGAAAAAAAAAAAAAAAATTCAATCAACTCAACCCGAACTGCAACAGAAAAAAATTGTTTTCGACCCAACCAGTGAAATTGGGTTACCTGAACCAAGACGTGACTCAAACCGATGGTTGACTTTCATGGCCTGTTCATGACCTAGTAGACACCATGTCCTAGAATGACAATTTTTGATGTGTGGATTGCTAATGTGTATTCAACACATACTACAAAGTGATTTTGTGATACTCCACCCTACCTCCCCTTAGGGCGTGAGGGAGAAACATGTATTCATGTGTAACTCTGCAGTAAATTATATTAGGAAGGAGATTTTCAATGTGTGGGTGAGTTATATGTATCTAACTCAAAGCAGGGTTGGCTGGAAGAAATTAGTTTCTTCCAGGACAGTGGAAGAAAATGGAAAAAAAAAAAAAAAAAAACGGAAGAAACCAACAGAACACAAAACACATGTTCAAGATTAAAAAATATAAAAGAATTAAATTGAAAGCATAATATAATATTAAATCTAAACTTTATTACTTAGGTAATTTAAAAATATTATTTTTGAAAAATAATTTATTATTTAATAACAAATCTCAAATATCTATAGATGATGGGAGTTTACTTCTTTTGCGGTATGGTGTTTTTTAACCAGTTCTACTTCTGCCTTTTCTGCAAAAATAATCCTTTTTTTTAATGTAAAAATACAAGATTATTATGCAATTAGAGAGAGAGAGAGAGAGAGAGAGAAAAGCAATTAACTATACATTAGCTACTATAAGTACTACTATTTATATTTTAATGTTTAAGAGAGTAATGTTTTTAAAACTTTTTGCGTAGATACTATCACATACCGTATGTTCAATTACCGTAATTTCGCGCGTATAGTCCGCGGACTATATGTGTTCTAAAAGCAAATTTTTTCACCCGCGGACTATACGGTGGTGCGGATTATCTGCTAGTTATTCACAGTTCAAATCCTCAAAATCAGAATTAAACATGCGAATACTACGAACTGCCGATCAAATATAAACATAAACAAAAGAATAAGACACAAAGAAAACATCGTATCGGTAGCGAACCATGGAGCATAAAGCAAAAGATCACTTTTAGGATAGCACGCTGCTGAATATTCCTGTACTGTTATTTTTTAAATTATGTTCGCAAAATATCGTCGAAGTTTTACTGTTGAGCAATACCAATGACAAACTTTGAGATAATCTTCCAAAAAATATATCTCCTAGTGCTGAATCACAATCAGCCATACTGCATTTCTAGTAGGAAAGTAAAACTCACTCAATGACTCAACCATTCAACCGGGAATTCCGCTAGAAAATATTAACTAACATTAACTTTAAAGGTTTCTTTTAATGTATAATTTTTAAAATATGGTTTATTAATAACAAGTACTTCTTTTCTTTATACTATTTATTTTAATAGTGGGAATGCTTTAATATTTTCATATAAAACTACATAATAGTGATTTACTTGCTGTTTTCTTGGGATTATATTTTTCTCCCGCAGACTATACGGTAGTGCGGACAATCTGATGATATTTAAAATAATTTTTACATAAAACTTCACCTGCGGACTATGCGATGGTGCGGACTATGCACACGAAATTACGGTAGTACAAGTGATAATTGTTAATGTAACTTTTAGCCAAAATGTTTGTTCACTATTTATTTTAGAATACAATCTTTTGTATGAACTCTAAGCTGGTAAACTGATAAACTGTATGAATACGTCAAAATACTTTTAAACTCTCCTACAAGTTATCTAGCTAGCATTAACCCTCCCTCCAATATTTTGTATTTATCTATTCTAAGTTGTGAAATCAACTGTAATATTCAACTGCTAAAAACCTTTTGGTTATATAGTGTGTTGCACTGCAATAAAGAAAATGAGGATTTTGATGACATTTCAAAGTACCGTAATTATCACGTATAGCCCTTAATCAACAAAATGTTGAAGTTTTATCAGAAAATAGGAAAATGATACATATTATTTAACTACCAGTTAAAGAAATAACACACTGTTCAGATAATGAAACTTTATACATGTTAAATGAAACTGATTTCTTTAATGGATTTCGAGTATGTTAGTGCATGATATGATCTTGGCTAAAAAAATCATGTAATTATTAATTTAGCACACATAATTAATAATTAAATTTTTGTAGGTATAATTAAATTTACTTAAAGTTGTTAATTCGATAAATGCATTCATTGTATCTTACAAAAATTCAATTTATGTAGTAAATTTTAAAGAAAAACAGTTTCTTTCATTTCTTCCAGCTGGTTTTTTTCTCACCTTGGAAGAAACTTGCCAACCCTGATATAAAGAGACTTTGCAAAATTCCACCCACCCCCCTTCTTTCCTTTAAGAACGGGGCTAAAAAACACCTTTTAAAACATAACTCTGCTTCAAATAATCTCAGAATCCCGATGTTTTAATGTGTCGGTTAGATATGTGTATGTGACATGCACGATAAAGGAATTTTGTGAAGTGAGGCGAGTGGGAAAACCGCAACCAAATGTAGTGAGAAGTTAGATTTTGACTGATTTCAATGATTTTAATTTTTTATTTTTATATTATTATTATTAATGATATGGTATTTTGAGAATTCATTTCAATATAATGGCCAGCAAATCCTGCTAGAATTGATAAATGCAAACTTGTAATAAAAATATACATAAGAAACCAGCTTCTTCCAGAAGAAATCCAACTCTGGTTTGAGCTATGGCAAAATAATAAACACTGTACTTATAATATTAATTTGCAATTTTATGAATAATAATGATTTATTGTTAAATTTCTTTATTCTTATTTATTTTATTATAACATTTATATTCACAAAAATATAGTGTTTCAATATCATATATAAGATAAAATTACTGAATACAGTTTTGAGAGGTTAAAACTAATTTTGACCACTGCGGCAGTTAAAATCAATTTTGAACATTCAAAACTACAACCCTAGTGAGAAGGAGTAGGTTGAAGACAAAGACAATTCTGCATTTCTAGGAGTAATATCTGTATTACTACCTACCTTTGTTCGGTGCACAGTGTTCGTTACACCTTCCAACAGACGAATTAATAAGATGTTGCACGGAAGTTTCTCAATTTTCACATCAACCATTCTCCGACATTCAGGACATCTTAATTTCTTCTTGGTGTTAAGAATTTTATGTAAACACCTTTCACAAATTGTGTGTTGACAAGGTAATACTTTGCTACTTCTATCCAGATTCTCAAGGCAAACTGGACATCGAAGAAGGTCATTCAGAAAATCTTCCTTCAAAATGAAACACTTCGCTCTGCTATTACCCTTTTTAGTGCCCTCTCTAGACTGAACCACAACAGAAAGAAAACCTATGCTAGAGGAAAAAAAAAGAGAGAAAAAAGTCAAATATTTGTGAACATACATACATATGCAAAATCTAGTACAATTGTACAAAATCTATCACCTATGCAAGCGTTGAAACTACCTAACAAGCAAAAATCCTTAAAAACTGCTATGAAAAGAAATATTGGAAACCTCTTTTTTATATGGTTATGGAAGCAAAAAATAAGAACAATCGTCTGATGGGTAGGGCTGGATGATATATCGTCAAATATCGATATCTGTCACAAATCATGATAATAGATATTGATCAACCACATGTCATGATATATCGGCTATGTATAGACAATATTAATTTCTTATTTTCATCTTTTACCTAACAATAAGGATGAATAAAAAAAGAAATTGCATGCATGAAAGATGAAAAGAAGTTTTATATACATAGATTTTATGAGGAGGGGAACAGTTTTTATTTATTTTTTTTTCAAGGGGAGTGGAAGGGTTGTTGTTACTATTTTTATCCAATTTTTGTAAATTTGGATGTTTTATGAAAGAATTAAAAATGACAGAAAATTACTAATGTTCTAAAAAAGTAGAATTAACTTCTTATTAATTTATGTTCCACATTTTCAGTTTATGGAATGCTAAAAAAAAAAAGAGGGGGGGGGGGGCAATGATATTCTTGATGTCCATTTATCAGAACTCACTACATGTATTTTAATTCATTGTTGAAATATTTAGGTTTGTTGTGAAATGATAGTGATTTTATATGAAATCATATATCACTGTTTTAGAAGCAATTGATTTTTTTTATTACCCTGCTGCTAAAATTGCCTTTAATAAAGATATATTACTTTGGGGGGAAATTTCAATTCTAACTTAAATGGACTTTTTTAGAAACCAGATTAAAAAAAAAAAAAAAAACTACTATGTTGTGGCTATTAGAATGACAACCTTCCCGTTTTCGTAGAATATTGTTGTACAGCAGCGCCACCTATTGGCAGATATGCACCCAAATTGTATCATCATAATGACTTTTTCATGTATCAAGTTCGATCATACGCAATAGAACCTGAGATACAGCCTTCACTTATATTGCGGAAATCTGTGTATAGCAGCGCCACCTTTAGAGCGATTGGTATTAAAAGTTGACAGAAACTAAAAAATGGCAAGGTGCATCTGCATATCAATTTATATGCAATTCTGTGCAGTAATTACCGAGATATAGCCTCTCCTGAAATTACGGAAATCGCTGTATAGCAGTGCCACCTGTTGGGCGGTTGATACCAAAAGTTGGTAGGCACTAACATATGTCAAGGTGCATCTATATATAAATTTATATGCAATTCCATGCTGTAATTCCTGAAACTGCAGAAATCGCTATATAGCAGTGCCACCTGTTGACTAATCAGCACCAGAAATAGATAAACACTAATTTATGTTAAGGTGCATTTACATCATAAATTTATATTCAATTCGGTGCAGTAGTTCTGCAGATATATTCACCACAAAATTTTTGTCACACCCATTATCTAAAAATGGTCCATTTGTGTTCTGGACCTCTCAAAACATGTAAATCCATCGAAAACCGTAAGTAAAAATTTTTTACGAATCCAATACTTTCTTGTATTGAGTATAGAATAAAGTAAAAAACGGCTTAAGCAAGCTCTGAGCACTAGTAAAGTGAAGAGTTAGTGGGATTTTATATTATCCTAATTGTCTTTGTTGTTGATATTTTGAAGAAAAAATATGATTAAGGGTTAAAATATTTTTATTTGTTCTAATAAAACAAGCAACAAGCCTATAGCAAATCTCTTTCATAAAACAGCAAAAAAAAAAAAAAACTTGCTTCATAAATCAATTTTTTTCAACGATAGTCACGCGCCACACATATTCTTTGGTTTCAATCATTCAAGATTTACTTCACAATATTCACTAAAAACTCAACATCATGTCCACATTGCGTTCATAAATGAAATCGAAATATCAAAGTGCCCAATCATCCCCCTACTCATGAGTAAAACGAGTGACGATCGGCAATACACTTTATCATCGTAATCATATAGTTGATTTTTGATTCCATTATTAGAATAAACTCATACTCACATTCACTCACTCACAGTGGTGCGGACAATATTCATGAATATAATCAGAAACCTCACGCCTGCACAGAATAGCCGATAAACACTCAAGAAAAGAAAATACTCTTTGTTTACCCATATTACTCACGATGACGATCGCTGTCGTCGGAGTTCGTGATTGAATATTACGGGATGGCAGGGAACAAGCATGTTAAATTTTTATTGTTTGATTGGACTCATAATTTGATTATTATAATTGGGGGAAAGTTTCAGATTGCCGATTTTTTGATATTAATAAATAAATGAATGATAAGTTTTAATTACCGTATATTTCCGAATATAAGCTGATCCGTATATAAGCCGAGAGTACATTTTTCCCTGCAGAAATTTGCCCAAAATTGCAAACCCGTGTATAAGCCGAATTGAAAAAATACTCTTTTTAATGTTCGAGTATATCGCCAAAATGGAGAATATATTGCCAATCTATACAACCTTCAGGATAATCTGTCCAATGAAATTGCGCGAAATGCGTGCTTATCCAATAGAATTCCTTACCTTGCTTAGCCATAAGTAAAACGTTCGCAGTGTGTTCGCCAACGGCGATAGTTTTAACTCTGGCAACCCTATCAGAAGGGAGGCAAACACAGCCGCAAACGCAAGTCCCGACCCGGCAGCTGAAAACGATGGCTACCGTAATACCGGGCCGGGAGACCTAACCCTAACGTCGATGAAGCAATGCCGCCGCTGGATGTTTACATAAATAAGCCGTGTAAAGTCCGATTGCATCGATTTTTTTTAATGACGTATCTAAACTAAATTATTTTGTATTTCTACTTTTCAGTATTTTTATCAGTGCTTCAAGGCAATCTTCAACAAAATAAAAATACTTCTATAAAAAAAAAAATGAAGCTTTGCCGCTTTTGCTAGTGTAAGCCTAGAAACATTTTAAACAGAGATGATTTAAATTTAATTGTATAAATTAAAAATATGATCGGAAGTCCTGTTTTTTTCAAGTTTCTCTTATACTATTTCTGAATCAGACAGAGAATTTACTCCGTTCGTGCACTCTGCCGTTGACTTCAGTTACCGGCAGGTCAAAAAGAAATGTAAACAAACGTGACTACATCGAGCGTTTCGTGAAATAAATTTAAAATTGCTAATTTAAGAGTTTTATATGTGATAATTATTTAAAAATAAGGTTTAATATAACTATTTTACTTTATATATACTTTTTTAAGCTTAAAATATATGTATTCAATCATTGTTTCTGAAGTACGTTTTTTGCTAGAAATGTAGATCCGTATATAAGCCAACCATTATAATACAGCTTCCGAAAAATTTCCAAAAATTCTCGGCTTATACACGGAAATATACGGTACTTAAAAGAGATACCTTTTATAATGCTCTGTTCGATGCTAGAGATCTTTCAGGGTGAAATCCGCCCCTTCTTCAGTAGCTACATGGTCTGTCTCCGTTGCCGAAACTGGTCTTTCATCCCTCTTCTCCTTCCCAGTCTTGCTTTTCGTAATGTGGCGCCACACTCCATCCAAATCGGCGCGCGACTCGTGCCTGTTACACGCTAAATCGTCCTTCATTATTTCTATTGTTTCACGGTAAAAAGCGTAATCGGGGTTGTTGTAATTTGCTAATTTTCTCGTTTCATTAAATATAATATCTATGTTATTTTCTTTATTAACTTTAGTGAGGGCTGTCGTTATTTTACCATATTTGATGTCATTTTGATGCTCTTTGATTCTAGTTGATATTTTTCTTTTGGTTACTATAATATAATTTCCTCTTTTTTCATCTGTATATTTAAAAGGGATTTGATAAATCCTGGCTGTTTCATGAGGGGGGGGGGTATGTCTTTATCGTTTCGAATTAACTGGTATATATTGGGATTTGCTTTTTCATAGGTATATTTATATTGTGTTTTTTTGCTATATTTTTAACTTTAATTGAAATTTCTTGATCATATGGTATGGAATGAGTAAAATTTGGGGTTTTTTGGTAGTTTGGGATGTTATTGAGTTTTTTTATTCTTTTTTTTTATACAATTTATTGACAAGGTTTTTACTATAACCTGCTTTAAAAACCATATTTTTGATGTGGTTTATTTCTTCTTTTAAATCAGCGGGTTCATTACAAATTAAAATTGCGAGGTTTATATAGGCTTGTATTGCATTAGTCTTATATGTGTAAGGGGTTTTACTACGGTTGTTAATTATTTCTTCGTTTGCTGTCGGTTTTCTATAAACTGTGGTATTAATATTATTTTGATGATGTTTTATTTTAACGTTGAGGTAGTTTATTTCGTTATTTATTTCGGTTTCACATGTGAATTTTATATTATGGTCAATTTTATTTAAGGTTTCTAGGATTTCATTACTGTTTTCGTTTTCATCAATGATCGCGAACACGTCATCGACATAACGGACCCAAAGGATTAATTTATTTTTTAACATTTCAAATATGTTTTTCTCTAAAATTCTTAGTTTATGCTCGGCAATTAGTCCTGAGACAGGGGGACCCCATTGGGACTCCTTTATTTTGTTTATAAATTTTCCCGTTAAACCAGGGTTGGGTTTTTGACGTCAAAAAGTGGTTTTTGACATAACAAGGGTTTAAACCTGGTTTAAACTGTCAAAAACCCGTCAGAAACCTCTACTGTCAAAAACCTGCATTGTCAAAATTCAAAATCTATAGATGAGCTAGAATCTGGTTAGATACAAGTGAATATCTAAATATTAAGCTGTTTATAAATTAACAAATCTTAAAACAATTTGTAGATAATTTATAAAAATTTAGGTAAACATACTAGTTTATAACCTAAGAAATATACAGTCAGTCGGTAACAAAAGTGTCCGAACACTAGCAAAAATTCTTATATAAAAAAAGTACGTTTAATACAGTTTTGCTAAATAAACCCTTGTTGAATCCTGTTCTTAGACTGACTAAGAATGTGATTCGACAAGGATTTATTTAATAAAACAATATTAAGTGTACTTTTTTTACGTAGGAATTTTTGCTAGTGTTCAGACACTTTTGTTACCGACTGTACATACAAAGTATGCATGGATATATTTTGTGTGTTTATGTTTATTTATATTAATATTTATGAAATTCTAAAATTTCAAAGTTACTTATGAATTTTCACATAAGCCATGAAAACACAGGAATACTGGATTTTTTTTTTTTTTTTTTTTTAAGTAAAACAGGGTATACTTTACTAATTAACTAAACCATGAAGTAAAACTGTTTAAATTTTTTTTTTTTTTTTTTTTACATACAACCTTTATTCTTCATGTTCAAGAATATACTAGTCTGGCAAATCAGCATGAAGAATAAAGGTTGTATCATATGTTTTTTAAAAATTAAATTTAAAAATAGGGTATACTTAAACACAGGGTTAAACTGAGTAAACATATGTGAGCAGTAAATTAATATCAATTTGAAAATAATTATATTTATAATCTATATTTATTAATAAATTTTTATCTATTTATTAATATT
This sequence comes from Salticus scenicus, assembly GCA_963930645.1. NCBI lineage: Eukaryota > Metazoa > Arthropoda > Arachnida > Araneae > Salticidae > Salticus > Salticus scenicus. Next base: position 340,986,438 of record OZ005653.1, read on the forward strand.
AATGATTGTATGAATATCTATCTGTACCTGTTTATAGCTTGGACTATTGGTGTTTGGTGTTTTGGGAGTAAGGCTGATTGACTACTCTAGTGTCTTAGGCCTAAGGGGGAGTGCCCTCCGTGGGGGTTTTTCTAAAGGGCCCTAGCCCTTACTTATAAAAGTTTCGGAGAAAACCACAAAAAACTCTGAACGGCTAGGCCGACAAGCACGTCCTGGAATCGAACCCGGCACCTCACGTCTACCAACTTTGAGCGTAGAACCACTTGGCCTCCAATAGGCCCTACAGCTTAGACTAATAATTTTTTTTTTTTTATTAATTAAGAAAAACGAAGTTATACTAACACATAATAAATATAAAATAAACCTATCTTTACTTCGTTGTCGTTCTGAGATCTTTCAGCGCCGGGCACCCGGGCCTCTTCGGAGAACGTTAACACTGTGATGGAGTCTTGGGTCTCTGGCTGCTTCCTTGTTGATCTTTCAACAGGTGGTTCCATGCCCTATTTGGGGCCACTGCGCCGCTTTCGTTACACGTGTCGTCATTGGTGGATATTTCGATGGGTTCGCGATACATGGCGTATTGATAGTTTTGATATAATAACTATCAATACGCCATGTATCGCGAATCCATCGAAATATCCACCAATGACGACACGTGTAACGAAAGCGTCGCAGTGGCCCCAAATAGGGCATGGAACCATCTGTTGAAAGATCAACAAGGAAGCAGCCAGAGACCCAAGACTCCATCACAGTGTTAACGTTCACCGAAGAGGCCCGGGTGCCCGGCGCTGAAAGATCTCAGAACAACAACGAAGTAAAGATAGGTTTATTTTATATTTATTATGTGTTAATAATTTTTTCTTTAAATATGTACAAGTAAATATTAAATTTAATACAATTTATACTTGTCCAGAAAGAGTTATAAGAATTTCAGACGCAATTCAAGCTTGTTTAATATTCAAAATTATTGCTTTTTCTTAAAAAGTTGCAATATCAGCAGTCATTTAAAAAAAAAAAAAAAAAAAAAAAAAAGTTATATTCTTCTATAAAATATTTAAATACAAAATGTTAGGCTATGCATTTTTATTTTATTGGTTAAATACATAATACTAAAAGCACAATACTAAAAAAATTTAAATATACAAATACAATGTTGTATTGCAAATAAAATGATTTGTCAATCAAAATGATCTATCAAATGTTTTATAAATCATAAATTTTTAGAAGCTTAAAGTTTTGTTATATTAATCAAAATGTTATAATGTTTCTTCAAAAACATTAACATGTTTAACTTTTAAAACATACTTATAAATAATATCTTATTGAAAACAACTATATTTTTGAAGTATCACATAACTAAGTTTAACATATACTATATTAATCATAGTTATAAATAAATTTCTATAATAATATATAAGTATCGCAGCATATTTTGAATGAACATAGAAATAACTCATAATAAAATTTTAAAAGCCTAATGTTTTGTTTTTTATATTAATCAAAATGTTGTAACAATGTATTTTTTAAAGAACATCAATCTATTTACTTTTCATAAAATCTTTATAAACTATATTTTATTAAACTAAGTTTTTTTATAACAATGAAATTATAAATAATAGGTTTATGACAGTTTTTGACAAGGAGGTTTTTGACATGACGGTTTTAACCATGGTTTAAACCGCCAAAAACTGTCATGTGTCAAAAACCTGCCAACCCCGGGATTTGATTTATTAATAAGTTAATTTTTAAAAGTAAGATTAATGCTAAAATTTCAATGAAAATTTTTAGCATGAAACATAATAAAATATATATATATATATATATATATATATATATATATCAACAAATCCATAAAGTAATATGCATATATTTTAAAATTGAGATATAAAATGTAAAATTAGTTAGCAAAAGACATTTTTAAAAAGAAAAATTTAATTTTTTTTTATAAATTTAAATAAGGTTGAGAAATTTTAATATATTTAATAACCGTAAAATTCCGATAGTAACCCCCCCCCTTTTTTTCAAGGGGAAATTTGTCAAAACTAAGGGAGGGGTTATAATTGGAAGTTTCTGGAAAAGTACGACAACTTTGGAAGGGGTGGGGGTTACAATCGGGGGGAATCGGAAATTTCACAATATTTTTCTAAAAGTACACATTTTATTAATATTATAATACACATTAATTGTTACTAAACTGTATTAACAATATAATAATACTAATTATTGTAATAATAAACAATTTTTATTAATCGGTTTAAATTTTTATTTTAACAATAATCTTTTTAAAAAACTTACAAAAATTAATCATCACATTTAAATAATGAAATAAAAATAATTTAAATAATGAAAAAAAAAGAGCGATAACAATTCTCACAAAAAGAAAACTTATTTTGAATAACAAGCATGAACATGTGACATAAAGAAATCGCGAATCGAAGCCGTGTAGAAGATTCGCTAGCAGTTAAAAAAAAAAAACAGTTAATTGCACTGCTATTAACTAATATGCAAGAACAAAACAGGGTGAATTATAACTGTTAAAGTTACTTATGCTAGTACTATTATGGATTTATTACACTATTTAATGATTTAAAATTAAAAAGAGAATTTAAAATTTGGAAAAGAGTTGTGATCATAAAAACAGAGTTGCATAAGCAAGATTGTGAAAGCCACGGCCACTTGCGAATAGCAGTTAACGTTTTGGAGCTTAAAGAACATAAACAACACTGCATTTTTATATTTGGAGTTATTTTACTTTAAAAAAATGAGTAAAAATAACACTTGGATATACGTTTACATGCAAATTAAAGTTTCTAAATAAACATACAAGACTTCACCATTTAAAAAAATATACGTTTGCTTCGCTCATGAGAAAAAAGAAAGAATGGCGAACTTAGCCGCCAAAGGTAAAGGAGGAGGGGTTATAAACAGAATTTTCCGAAAAAGTAAAGTACGTCAAATTTCAAGGAAGGGGTAATAATCGGGAGGGGGGTTACTATCGGAATTTTACGGAATATATTTCAATGCATATAAAAGAAAATTTTTATACATTTAAGACAGTAATTTACAAAAAAGATGTATACTGTCCATATCCATCATCCTTTTAATTAAAAATAATTTACAATTTAATTATGTAATTGATATTAAAAATTTATTTCAATTAGTCATGCAATATCTATTTTTTTTTTTTTTTTTTTTGCTGAATATGGTAAAAAATTCCTTATAAACTTTTAAACATAACATTAAAACATACTGATTATAACTGAAAGGAAAATGACAAATTTTTAAAATAATCAATAGCACAATAATTTCAAAATAATATAAAAACAAAATATTTCTCTCTCTCTCTCTCTCTTTTTTTTTGAAAATCAGGTTTGGCAGGTTTTTGATATGTGACAGTTTTTGACGGTTTAAACCATGGTTAAAACCGTCACGTCAAAAACCTCCTTGTCAAAAATTTCAAAAACTGTCATAAACCTATATATTTATAATTTAATTGTCATAAAAAAACTTAGTTTAATAAAATATAGTTTATAAAGATTTTTTGAAAAGAAAATAGATTGATGTTCTTTAAAAAGCACATTGTTACAACATTTTGATTAATATAAAAAACAAAACATTAGGCTTTTAAAATTTTATTATGAGTTATTTCTATGTTCATTCAAAATATGCTGTGGCTATGATACTTTTATATATTGTTACGAAATTTATTTATAACTATGCTTAATATAGTATATGTTAAACTTAGTTATGTAATACTTCAAAAATATAGTTGTTTTCAATAAGATATTATTTATAAGTATGTTTTAAAAGGTAAACATGTTTTTGAAGAAACGTTATAACATTTTGATTAATATAAAAACAAAACCTTTCTAAATATTTATAATTTATAAATCATTCATAAATCATTTTGATTGACAAATCATTTTATTTGCAATACAACATTGTATATTTTAATTTTTTTTAGTATTGTGCTTTTAGTATTATGTATTTAACCAGTAAAATAAAAATGCATAGCCTAATATTTTGTATTTAAATATTTTATAGAAAAATATAACTTTTTTTTTTTTTTTTTTTTTTTTTTTTTAAATGACTGCTAATATTGCAACTTTTTATGAAAAAGCAATAATTCTGAATGTTAAACAAGCTTTAATTTTTCTGAAATTCTTATAATTACCGTGAGACATGAGAAATATGAATGCTTTCTAGACATGTATAAATTGTAATAAATTTAATATTTACTCGTACAGATAAAAAAAAAAAAAAAATTAGTCTAAGCTGTAGGGCCTATCAAAGGCCAAGCGGTTCTACGCTCAAAGTTGGTAGACGTGAGGTGCAAGGTTCGATCCCAGGACGTGCTTGTCGGCCTAGCTTTTGTGGTTTTCTCTGAAACTTTTATAAATACGGGCTAGGACCCTTTAGAAAGACCTCCATGGAGGGCACTCCTCCTTAGGTCTAAGACACTAGAGTAGTCAATCAGCCTTACTCCCAAAATACCAAACACCAATAGTCCAAGCTATAAACAGGTACAAATATTTATACAATCAAAAATAATAATAAATAGATAAAAATTTATTAATAAATGATAAGTGTAATAAATATAGATTATAAACATAATTATTTTCAAATTAATATTAATTTACTGCCCACATATATTATGTATGTTTTACTTTAAAAAAAAAAATCCAGTATTCCTGTGTTTTCATGGCTTACGTGAAAATTCATAAGTAACTTTGGAATTTTAGAATTTCATAAATATTAATATAAATAAACATAAAGACACAAAATATATCTATGCATACTTTGTATACATATTTCTTAGGTTATAAAACAGTACATTTACCTAAATTTTTATAAATTATCTACAAATTGTTTTAAGATTTGTTAATTTATAACACAGGGGTCGACCCAAGCAAAATTTGGGTCCCTTTTGCGGCCCCTTCACAAAATTCCACATTGTAAAAAGGGACCCTTCACAAAATTCAAATTCATGGAAAGGGACCCTTCACAAAATTCAAATTCATAAAAAGGGACCCTTCACAAAATTCAAATCCATAAAAAGGGACCCTTCACAAAATTCAAATTTATAAAATGAGTCCCTTCACAAGATTTTGTTTTATAAAAATGATCCTTTTATTAAATGTCTTCATATTTTCAGTATTAATTTTAATTAATGCCTCAATTTGGCTCAACGAAACTCTATTAACTTGATATTAAACATTACATAAAGTGATTGTAAAAATTGAAGATTTTACACAATATTTTACCTTTTCACAAAAATATTTTATATTTCACAAAAATAAATAAAAATTTCACAAAAATAATTTGTTTTTCACATAAAAGGGACCCAAAAATTAAAACCTGGATCGACCCCTGTAACAGCATAATATTTAGATATTCACTTGTATATGGCAAATATTACTAAATCCTATTTCTAACCAGGTTCCAGCTCATTTATAGATTTTGAATTTTGATAATGCAGGTTTTTTGACGGTTTAAACCCTTGCCATGTCAAAAACCACTTTTTACGTCAAAAACGCAACCCTGTTGAAAATATGTGCAACTTATTCCCAGATTTTTTTTTTTTAATGATTTCATAAATAGAAAATTACTTACCAAACATATTTCACTTGTTCTCTCTCTTCCCCTTTTTTCAAAACTTTAACAAGCAAATATAGTAGTCAAAGCTATATATTATTATATATTTACAATATAAAAGAACAACTGTTGAATTTAAAAAAATGATAGGAAGATAAATATTAAATGATGATAAATGATAGGAAGAATTATGAAAAAGTTTCTAAAACTTAGACATTTTTTTTCTCTAAATCAGTTATTTCTTTAAGTTTTTCAGAAACATCTTTTATATTTTCATTGGTGGCTTTTAGCATCATACATGCAACTTTGATTTCTTGAAAGTCATTATTTTTTACTGCTTATTCTAACTTTACAGTTGCATCATCCAGATAATAATTTTATGCGGCTTTCGCTTTGATGTTTCTCACTTTTGGCATGCGATTCAATTCACTTGAAACCCATATTCGAAATACTAAATCGTTTATTCAATGGTCGGCAAAACACAGAATAAATATCGTTGGTGCATCCTTCACACCAGCTGCTAACAAGCTGTCCATCGTCACATGTTCTCTGAAAATTTAGTAGATCTCGGCATTTTTTTTTTTTGAAAAATAACAGTTTTTGGTAAAATATAGAAGTTTCTAGCAAAATAAAGTTTTTGAATTATAAATCACATGTTCAATAAATAACACACAATATGAGCCTGGATTAATGCGGATTAAAACAGCACAATCAGAATGTACAATTGTACGATCGACACTTGTATTTGCACAGAATAGAATTGTAATAAAAATTTTTAATCCATGTGCATTTGTAACAAACAAAACATAGATGCTAAACTAATGCCGGTTGTTGCCATTCGTAATATAACTATATCACTGACCACGGTGACAAAATAACGAACGTCGGTTGCGAGAAAAACCCCTACTTCAAACTGATACGCTAGCCGTTTGCATGATGTCATACCCTTAACCAATGGCAGATAAGGCATGCCCAAAGTAATTTGTGCTTACTACGCACTTGAACTAATGATCGCTCATAGCGACAAAATATTTACAATGTTATCGAGTTAGGGATTTAATGATTTATTTGCCAAATTAGAGATATTTAAACGAAGATAATAAGATAAGCACTAAAAAAATGATGAATTTTAGGACAACTTATCATATTTAAGGACATTTCAGGACAAGTACGACCCTTGAATATGCAAAATATGCCACTGCGCATTAAAACAGTAATTCCATATAAAGGTGGAATTATCCAATCCAAAATACATATTTTTATTAAAAAATTTTTTTAATCTAACAAATAAATAGTTTTATTTCATACATTAAAATAGTAATAGTTTATTTGATATAATAAATCCTAATAGAATACGAAGTATATGTTTAATATTTTACGTTAAAAAAGAAAATTTTCTGTAGATTTTTATTAAATATTTCGGATAGTGTAATAAAATGAATTATTAAATCAAAAATGTATATAGGTATCAGCAGGCCCTGACTAACGGCAGGGCATACGGGGCAAATGCCCTGGGCCCCTCTACACGCGTATGCAAAATTTTTTCAACCTAAAGAGCTCTTATGCTACTGCAAGGGGCCCCCCAGAATAGGCTTGCCCCGGGGCTCCAGGTAGTCTAAGTCGGGCCCTGGGTATCAGTATCATGTTATGACTTCCATATTATACACATAACAATTCTATTTGCTGCAATAATTAGTTTTTAAATTGTTACGAACTCAAAAGGTATGTCAAATTTTCGGCAGTGCGACTTTTTTTTTTGTTGCTTAGTGTATATGAAAAATATTATCCCCCTCCATGAAGGATCAAAATTTTGATGGCATGTTTCTGGGCCATCCTTAGGGATAGGGTGTGTCCCAGACTGTTGCCAACTGTCTATTGAGCAGCAAAAGTGCAATGTTAAAACCCAACCAACCAACTATAAAATATATTAATTATGAAATAACTCAACTAACGACTGAAACATCTGTCGGTTCAAGTTATAAATGTTAGAATAGTGACCAACTACCTCAGAACTTGCAGTGCAAAATGCAGGTTGCAAAATTTGATTATTTTAAGGGTTCCAGGGATGAAATTAGCAAAAATACAAAAAAGGTTAAACTGTACGCAAAGGCAAGACGTTGAAATGAAATATTAGAATTTTTATGACAAAATCTATTATATTAAGAGTAATAAATATTTATTTTAATCTTAAATGTATAAAAAAAGAACAAATGCACATCAGAAACAAAAAAAAAGCTGAAAAAAAAAAAATTTAAAAAGCTGAAAAGCTAAATGTACAAAAAAGCTGAAAAATCTCATTGCTGGGGTTTACAGTGCAAGATCAAAGAAATTAAATTTAGAAAGAATACAGGGTGACATAAAATAACGGAGACAATGTTTAACACATCCTGACGCGAACTAATTGTAACGTATACAAATAAAAATTGTTCTGTTGATATACCCATGCATTTTGTTACTAGTATATGCATTTACGACTGTGAACTCACATATTTCCTTTTACTATTAGAATGTCAAACAAACGTATTGCAATTTTGGAGCTGTTTCGTCAAGGAAAGCGGCAGTGTGAAATTGTTTGTTTACTCAAAGTGCCGCGACAGATTGTATCCAAAACCATCAAACGTTTTAAGGAGCTTGGCCATGAAGGCGACCGTCCTGGAAGAGAACGAAAACGTACCGCCAACACACCAAGGAACCTCAAGGTCATCCAGAATCGAATCAAGCAAAATCCGAGATTCTCCATGCTAAAAATCGCCCGTGAGACCGGAATCAATCGCGAAGCAGTTAGGCGAATAGCCAAAAATGAACTCCATCTCAAGCTGTATATGTTTCAAAAAGTTCAGCAGCTCACGGAAGACAACAAGCGGGTACGACTCCAAAAGTGCCGGCAACTCAAGCGTCGGTTTGCAACTGAACGAAGGGAGAGCATCTTCTTCACAAACGAAAAGCTGTTCACCTTGCAGCAGGCGCACAACTTCCATAACGACAGATATTGGTTCTCCGACGCTCCCGGCACATCGGCAATCGTGGAACACCGACAAAAACCTCAGTCTGTCATGGTGTGGGGCGGCGTTTGCGCCAGCGGCAAGACCCCTCTCGTTTTTATTGAGCAAGGGGTCAAAATCAAACAAAATCTGTACCAGCGTGACATCCTTGAGGCTGTGGTACTTCCGTAGACCAAGCAGCACTTCCATAATGGGTTTTGGACGTTTCAACAACACTCCGCCCCAGCTCACAGGGCTAAGTTGACACAGGAGTGGTTCAGAACCCACTTTTCCGATTTGATTGCTTCTACGGAATGCCCCTACTCGTTCGATTTAAACCCCATGGACTATAGCGTGTGGTCTGTTTTGGAGGTAAGGGTATGTGCCAAACGCGACAGCACTTTGAAGTCGCTGAAAAAATCACTGCTTCGTTAGTGGGACAGATTATTGCCGGAGGACTTGCGGTCAATTGCCGAAAATTTCAAGACTCGTTTGCAGCTGTGTATCGACGCTTATGATGTCCACTTTGAAACCAACTGAATATGTTATAACCTGAGGTCCATATCATTGTTTGCAATTGTTACATATGCTGATTTATTTTCTATTAATAAAATATGGATAAAAAACATTGTCTCCGTTATTTTATGTCACCCTGTAGTAACAATACTTGATAAAACCTATCCCAAAAGCCGAATTCAGTACGTAAATGGATTTTATTTTTTTAAATTTAAATTGCATGCAGGAGATTCCCAGAAATGCACACAAATTGGAACAAAAATGTGTATTTTGGAATTTTGTGAAAATCAGCATTTATGAAACGAGATTTTGATACTGTAATGCATAAAAAATGAGGAAAAATACAAATAAGTATGCTTGGAAAATAATCAACATAATTAAAAAGAAAAGAAAAAATTAAATAGAGATTAAGCAACTCAGTAAAAAATATGTATAGGTATAGTGAAGTTTAATGTACTTTTTTCTTGAATTAAGAAAATAAAATTTATCTAATAAAGTAAGATACAAAATTTTACACAACATGTGATACAATATAAGCTTCTATTACAAGTATATTACCTTTTATTACTTTTTTTAAATATAGGCAAAAATCATTTTTTAACCGACTTCAAAAAAGAAGGAAGGTTCTCAATTCAAACCGTATGTTTTTTTTATGTTTGTTAGCTCATAACTTCTGAACGGATGCTCCGATTTTGATACTTTTTGTTTTGTTGAAAAGGTCTTGGTCTACAATAGGTCCCATGGTAATATCTTTACGATCTAAAGAAAATACAGGGTGCCCAAAAAAATCAGTCCCAACTTTTTTAACTGCTAAACGGCTGCAGCTATAGTGATAAAAATGGTATGTAAGTATAACAAAGTGGCCATACAGTACAAGGTGAAACCGCTTGAAGCGCCACCTGGTCGAAAATAGTGGAGTTAATGTTACTATCTCGAAAACGGTTCTAAAGAAAAAGTGAATTACAAAGCTGAAGAGTATCACCGATTTAGTGCAAAAAGACAGTTTAGACATTCATGTTAACGTTCCTATCTCGGAAACGGTTCAAGACAGGACAGGACACTGGCAAGGGGGGCGACTCACCTTACGGTTTAGAGTCATGACCAAGGCCACCCCCCCCACCGAAACCAAACTTCTAGCTCTCCAGCGAACCTGCGGACAGGGGAACGGGCCCGGGAAAAGTCCGCGGGAAGGGAAGACCCACAATTCTCGCAAGCAAACTAGCTGCTCGCCGGCGGAGTGCTAGGCCGGGTGCCAGGAAAATCCACTTGCGCCTATTACAGGACCAAGGCCTGGCAGTGAAGAGTAGGTGACAGAATACATGTAGGACTGCCCTGGCGCCTCGTGCCACCAACACAGCCCGCAACATCACCTATTACTTTACGAGCGACGAGTGGGTGATACCTCCAATTGACTGCAGAAACATCCTTTCCACCCGCCATGCTTCTCGGCCGCGCCGCCTCGTTAGTTCACCAGCAAAGCTGGCTATCCAGGGGCACCACGTCAGAGGTGAGGTCGGCCGCCGCTCCTGGCCCCGCTACATGAGGTGCAGCGCGGGCCAGACGCCCCCAAACGGTTCAAGACAGGGGGAAAAAGTAAATTATAAAATTGCAGAGCATCATCGATTTAGTACGAAAAGATAGTTTAGACATTAATGCTAAAAACAGAACGCTTAAAACGCGCATTTGTTTGTTCACAATTTCCTATTTTGTGCACACTTGAACGACATTGCATATGTTGTAGCGAAGCGGGTGACATTGCGGTCACATTGATTAACGCATTGATTATCTCAAAACAAAACATGTTTCTCGTTGTTGTTATTGAAATTTGTTAGCATATAACTTCGTAAGAAATGATTTAATTTTAGTACTTTTTTTGTTGTCGTAATGATCTTGGCCTGAAATAGGTTTCATTACGATTTCATTAAGATGTAAACAAATTACAGGATACCCACAAAAGTCTGTTCTCACTCTATCTTCTGAACGCTTGCAGCTACACTGGTAAAAGCAGTATGTAAGTATCGATGTTGAAACTTCTGTCCATCAGCTGCAATGCATATTTTGCTCTTTGTCTGAACTTTACGATGCGCAATTTCCAGCGCAGCGGGTGACACGTATTCACTGTAAAGTTCAATATATATGCCTAACAGAATTATCGGTTACGAATACAGCGCATCCGTTCTTTAAATTTCTAAAGACTTTTTAAATTAACGTATGTTTGTTCAATACATAGTTTTTTGCTCATATCCGATAAAGGCAAGAAAAGTGACACAACTTAAAAATGCAGCATTTGAGAAACATCAACTTGACTAGAATAAAACTGGCACAACTGTCTCTGGAGTGGATAACTTTCTAGATGGAGATGAAACTTTTTTGTTCACATTGGGTGCATTTCATGTATTTTTCAGTGGCATAAAACATTTTTGGTGTAATGTCACTTTTCTTGGAAGTTGTGATTTGTGAAAATTACGTCGAACGTCTTCTGATGCTCTGCTATATAAGTTTTCACTGAAATGAGAAAAATAAAATCTTTTTGTAAAAAAATAGAACCGACTCCAAAAGGAAACTATACTATTCAAACAACTAAAAATAAAATAAAATTCTTAGAAAATGGAACTGTAAATTGCGTTTAAAAGTATAAAATAATTTCCTTCGCCAAACAACCTATAACACTACAATTAATGATAACTTTTGAAGTCGGCGCAAAATTAAATAAAAATTGATACCTTTATTCAATAGAAAAATCAAATCCTATTCAAAATACACATCTCACATTGTTACCTGCAAAACGCAGCCAAAAACTACTTTGATTCAAGAAAACAAATAGGATTTCGTAAACAGCAAAAGTTGGCGAAGATGCTGGTATCTGACGTCCTTGGTGAAAGAAAAATCGCAAAATTATCGAGCAAACATATTTAATTTCTTTGGGATATCATGATTTTTTTTTTTTTTGATAAGGTATATCAAGAGAGTAATTAAGAATATGAAGCAACACATCGTACAATATATATTATGAAAATAGACATCTTGCGTGCATATTTTTGCCTCACGTTTTGATCGCCAAATCCAAAAGCCATCAAGGATGATAGTTATCAAAGTTATACCAAATTTTCAAAGGAAACTCTTACTTCGTAGAAACATAAATACCGCATTGTGAAGAATGTTCACTGTTCTATGTATATGCTACTAATGGACCAATTGTATACCTTTTAAAACTAATTAAATTTTATTTAATTTTGCGCCGACTTCAAAAGTTATCATTAATTGTAGTGTTATAGGAAGTTTGGCGAAGGAAATTATTTTATACTTTTAGGCGCAATTTACAGTTCCATTTTCTAAGAATTTTATTTTATTTTTAGTTGTTTGAATAGTATAGTTTCCTTTTGGAGTCGGTTCTATTTTTTTACAAAAAGATTTTATTTATTTATTGTTATTTATGAACAATTATTATTTCTTGTTTATAGCATTAATGCATTTAAAGGTTTCATCCTATTATACGGTACCCCGCCAAAACTGGCGATGACGCATTACACCTGGCAAACCCATTCGCCAGTCACGTGAATTTGCTCCTCTCTCGCTTCTCCTAGTGCAACCCATCAGCGCTTTCAAATCTCATTGGATTAGTAGCATAGCGGGAGCATTAAAATTAGAATTGCTTTAGCTTTCGTAACAGAGCCAATTTTAATTTTAATTAATTCAAAATATTCCTTTTAGGTGAGGATTTTCAATTGTTAAAGATGGTTTTTATCTTCTCTTCTACTTTTTTAAAAACCGCCACGGTATCTGTAAGTAAGATTAATTCTAGATTTTACTGTTTTTAAATGATTTTTTAGAGTTTAAAACAAAATTTTTTGCAGTGCATTTTTATATATTTTTTAATAAATTTACAAAGAAAAAAGATAGGGCATGATAGTCATTGCTTCAGTATAGATTTTTTCATGCACTGTGATTTAATTAGGTGCATTCAGTGATTATTTATTTATTTATAATGCTTTTTTGGTTTTAATGCTCGCAAAGTGAGCAAACAGCAGAAAACGTAGTGACTGCGCCTCCATCAATTTTCATGCTTTTACTGATTCATGCCCCACGAATTAGGGGCAGAGCCATCGCAAGGTGCTCTCAGGCGAGCTTCTCAGGTGCGCCCTCAGGCAAGCTTCAATTTGCCGCCCCTTCATACGCTGAAATTTTGCTTAGACGAATTTTTATAACTTGAGATTTTTCGTGAATCTAAGTTTTTATAATGGTAACTCCATTTTCCCTTTTTAGTCACTAAGACTTTGGTTTAACGAAATTAAGTGTACATAAGACCGTAACAAAACAAAATGTTGAAAAAAAAAATTACGGTCTTCTTTTAGTTTTATTCTAAAAATTTCAGCATTTCCCTCTCACTTTCGCGTGTTGTCACATTTTTAAAATCTGCAATTTTAAGTTGACTAATCAAACAGTGCATAAAAAATGGAATTTTAATTAATTTAGTCACACGAAACTTTACACAGATTCGTAAAACAAATAGAAAATACATTGTCGAATGTAATGGAGGGTGACCAGCCGTCCTCATTTTTAGACATCCTTCTCAGTTTTGAAAATTTCTATTGAGGACCACATTTGTCCTCATTTTTAACTTTTTTGTCCTCATTTTCTGAGAATTGCTAACAATTTGTGTAGTTTCATAAATTAGATTTTCCTTTCACCAATTCTAAAATAGATATTAATATTTTTTACCTTTTAGTTTTTATCTAGATTGTTGAAAATGTTCTTTAGACCTGGGAATAGAATGAAATTTTGTGAATAAAATAATATTATTATGCAGATTAAACCATTATCTAATTTCATTCGTATATATAAACATGTATTGCTGAAATAGTATACATTCTTCAATTTTAAAGTTAGTTTTTCATTATAACTGAAAATTTAATGAATTTGAAAATTTCAAATTCATTTTATCTCTAAAATTAAATCTAATTTGGGTTAGGTTGTGGGGAATAAGACCGATTGACTGCACTAGGGTCGTAGGCCTGAAGGGTAGTGCCCTCCGTGTAGGTCTTTCTAAGGGGTCCTAGCCCATATTTCTGCAAGTTTCGGAGAAAACCATGGAAAACTCCGAACGGCTATGTCGACGGGCGCGACCTGGGATTGAACTCGGCACCTCACGTCTACCAACTTTGAGCGCAGATTCGTTCTGTTGCTGGTGGTCTAATATCCAATTTGTATAAATTTTAAGTATACTTTTAATTAAATTAATGTGAAATTCCCTTCTAGTAATTTTTTAGGTAGATTCCTTATAGGAGATCTACCTATTGCAATGGTTCTCATGACACGACTTCTGGAAAATTTCTTCATATCTTCACCGAGAACCGAAAAGCACCCTCCGTTCAAAAGTTTATATATATATAGGTATAAAAGAACACTTCCTGAGTGAGTGAGTGAGGAGGTGATCTATCAACGCCCAGACCAAACTCCTGGACCTAGAAGCATGAAATTTTGTGACAATGTTCTTTCTATGACGTAGGCATCCACTAAGAAGCGATTTTACAAAATTCGCCCCCCAAGGGGGGGAGGGGGAGGGGGCAAAACGTGATTTCACAAAATCCTTCATATCTCAAACAAAAAAACAGATATCCGCAGACCTGCCAACTGCTACGAATAATTCGTAGTTGCTACGAATTTGGGCCGTAAACTACGATGCTACGAAAATCGACTCAAAATTACGAATTTTTATCTAGCACCAAAACTGCAACATTTCTGACTACGTTTTGCTTTGCGATTTTCAATCTTTTTCCATCCATTCCATAAATGCAAATTTTCATTTCAAACTTGCTTTATTAGATTCTAGAATGTATAAAGAGATATAATTGTTAAATATTTCTCATTCGTGTATTTTTTTGTGTCCCATCTCGTGCCCCACCCCACCCCCTAACGATCGGCAAACAAACGCTTTGCGACGCCTTGGGATTCCTAATCTTTTCCCATCCGCAACATAAATGTCAATAATGTTCTTTTTAAATTAACTTTATTAGATGCTAGAACCTATAAAGAAGTAGAATTGCTCAATATTTCTCACTGTTTGTTTTTTTTTATCCCCCCCACCCCTACCAATCGATGATCAAATGCCTGCAGAAGCCTTTGAATGTGTTTAATATTTATATTTTAACATTTTAAAAATAATTATCCAAATGCTAAGATTATAATTTTTTGCAATAATTATAATTTATATTTAAAATTATACACATAATTAAACACACAACAAAAATATTTCTTGATTGGCTAGCATTTTTCTGAATTTTAATAACTGGTTGAATATAGTGTAAAATGAGTAATTCTGAATTTAGAATAAAATTAATTTACCCCTGATTTCATAAATTGTGTTTGTTTCTTAAACAGTACAGTCTTTCATTATATATGAACACTAATGCAAATTATTTCAATAAAAATAATAACTTTAAAAATATTTAATCTGAGAGGAGGGGGGGGACATTTAACATAATGTGGCTGGATTAGAATAAATAAAAGCCGGATGTCTGGCATACGGCAGTGCGTATTATCTATGAAAAAATTTTCATCAGGGCTGAAAATAGTACCCCGTGGATTATACGCAAGAAAATACGGTAATATACATTTATTTGTTTAGGTGTGTTGCATGATAAAAATGAACCAACCAACCATCCAATCCATTTTTAAAATTGGTGTGCTACTAATTGTCATTTTCAAATGTTGGCAGGTATGTCTATAGCTTTCATTGCAAAAATTTATAATCTGATGCTTAAGTCACGTGCAAATGATAATAAAAAAGATCACTGAAAATATAATAAAATTTTAATCATGTTTTTAAACAATATAATAATCTCATTAAAAAATAAATAAAAGTATAATTTAACAGAAAATATGATGTCACAATTACAACAATGTACTGAGAAAAATTAAATAAAATTTTATCCGTGATTTTAAACAAATATAATAAAATATAAAAATATATAAAAATATAATAAAATTTTAATCATGTTTTTAAACAATATAATAATCTCATTAAAAAATAAATAAAAGTATAATTTAACAGAAAATATGACGTCACAATTACAACAATGTACTGAGAAAAATTAAATAAAATTTTATCCGTGATTTTAAACAAATAAAAAAAAAGTTAATAAAAAAAATAAGTAAATAAAATCAACATATCATAGGGCTAAGCATATTTAGACTTAGCTTTTTGCCATAGATGCTATAATGTAAAAGATAAATGTCATCGAATTCTTGTAAATCGATGCTAAACGAATTAAACTGGCATGGTAGAAAAGGTAATAAATTTGGGGACATTTAGGTATCCCTTTAACAAATGAACTAGGGACGATTTTAATGAATTTTCCGTTGAAGTTTATTTTCATGAAAATTTAAATTAAAGTATTTCATTACTCGAATTCCCTTATTTTGATAAATAAAATTATACCATTTAAAAAAATAAATAAAGACTACTCTTTTATTGAAAAATGAACTAATAAAGGTTTTAGAAAACTATTACATACTTTTAAATCTTTATAAAAAAAAAAAAAAAATTAATTGTTGCCACTCGACATTATACAAATACATCCAAATCCTGTGTCACATACGATAGTTTTGAATAAGTATAGATTTTTTGTTTGCCCTTGGAAACTGCCCCTGATAGGAAAAGTGCCTGGAAACACTTGTATCTATTATTGTCATTGATTATGAAGTCGTGTGCAAAATTTCTGGTCCTTTGGATGACAAGAAGTTGCTGAAAATTGAGTTGCAAAATTCCGTTACATACATTAATAGTTGCATCATATCAAGTTAATAAAAGTCTGTTAATTAAAAACCTTGTTAAAGGCTTTAATTAATCATTTAAAAATATAAAATTAAAATAATACGTCAATCTTAATACAAATATCGTTTGTGGTGAATAGTTTAGAATGTCAGTTTAGGCAAGAATTTAAAATTTACGATTGAGAGTAATACGTTACAGCTTCCTTTGACTTTTTATCTTGTCGAAACAAGATATTGGTCTGTGAAGAGATATGAGTTTTTCGCATGGAAAGAAAATATAATGATGCCAAAGCTGCCTTTCTCCATCGCCAAGCTCGCCAAGTCAAAAATTTTGTTGTCAGCTATCAACTTTTGCTGCCAAAACACAAATTTCACGGCTAAGTCACAAGTTTTGTCACCAAAATCTCGCCAAATCATACAATTTATTAAATTCATAACAATTAACATTGAAATTCAGCAGTGCCAAATGGTCAAATGTCAACTAATGTTAATGTTCCAGCTTATGTGAACCAAAACAGTTTTACTTTACAATTTTTACTCATCTGACAATAAGAATCACAAAAAACACAATACAAAACTTTCAATAATTCAATAAAAATTACAATGAAATAACTATCCAAAAACCGCTACCACTTATCTGTATTTGACTTGACCATAGCAACGCCTGGCTTACCAGAACTAGTAAGATCACAAGTGCATTTTCACATTTCTATTACTTTTTCCTTAAAAAGAAAGATATTGAACAACAGTTGTATGGATTTTAAATAAAAATCATAATTTTGATTAAGCTTGGGGGGGGGGGGGGGGGGTGTAGCCCAATAGTCCTCTCCGGTATTCACCATTGCTGAGATTGTATATCTTTAAGGCTTTTATTGGTTGAATGATTATGAGCTTGAATTTTAAAAAATTGAAACATTTACAAACCAATAAATTTAGCC
Organism: Salticus scenicus; assembly: GCA_963930645.1. Lineage (NCBI taxonomy): Eukaryota > Metazoa > Arthropoda > Arachnida > Araneae > Salticidae > Salticus > Salticus scenicus. Next base: position 341,004,241 of record OZ005653.1, read on the forward strand.
TAAAATTTTAAGTAGAATGAATAAAACCCTTTTGTAGTTGAAAATTAAATTTCTTGAAAACAGAATAGTGACGTAAATAATGCAATGTGTGGGAACAAAGCCATTGGCTAGGCATTAATGCATAGGTAAAATTTCTTTACAATTGTAACATTAACGTAAAGGAATCTACCTTTGCCTTTAAGCTTGCCGAAAAGGGATTTTTTTTTTTTTTTTTTTTTTAATTTTAGATATATTTTAGATTTTTAGATAATGCACAAAAAACTCTGGAGTGACTCCACTCGACTTTCTGAACATTAAATAATTAACAGTTGTATAAATAAATTAAAGTAAGACAAATCCTTAAATAAACAAAAGTGAAAATTATAATAGGGTGTAAGAATATATTTTTCCATAGTTTAATTTTACGCTATTGTACTTACAATAATTTCAGCCCATACATCATAATGATAAAGAATATTTCTTTGTGTTCCTTCCCTGTAAATAATCTATAAGTGTTAAACTCACCAAAATCTATGCAGTGCGTGTGACCAGTGGCGGCTCGTGCAAATTTTCACAGGTGGGGCCCGATCCATCGTATGATGCGTAATTTAACTTTAATACTATTCATTATTCAAGCATGAAAACAAACATTAATAAAATGAGATGTAAAACGAAATTTCAGATTTTTTTTTTTTTTTTTTAATGATGGCGAATCTTAAATTCAACACTACGGAAAACATTGCATAAAATTATCTCAAAAATTAAAGTTTTATAATACAATTGAAAAATTCTGCAATGTTCTGATTAATGGAGTATCAAAATTTAAATATCTGGAAGCTAGTAGACGGAAATTGCCAAGTTCGATACCAGATTGCTTTCGTCGACAAATACATTTGGAGTTTACTATGGTTTTCTCCAAAACTCAAATAAAAAGGGCTATATTACACTTAGAAAGACTTTCTACAGAGAGTACACCACTCAGGTCTAGGACCCTCTTCTAGTCAACTGGCTTTAACCCTAACACTACACACCATTAAAATTTAAATGTCTCAGAGTGTAATATTATTTAGCTTACGCTAATCATATCCCTAAATCCTTTAATTATAGAATTTCAAGTGTTATATTCACGTTTCTTATCTTAAAAAATAAATAAAATAAACCTTAACCAATCTGTAAGATGTTATATTGGAATTTAGAAAGTCATGATTAATGTAATGTAGATACATACTAAAAAAAAAAACATGTTTCTCCCTAAATTTTAGATAATTAAAGAAAAACAGGCTATCATCTTAAAAAAAAAAAAAAAAAAAAAAAAAAAGAAAGAAAAGAAAATAAAGAAAACATTGTGGATGTTTCTATTAAATCGCATTTAAAAGAAAAATCCTTTAATAATAATAAATCACAATTTTATGCAGCTATTTAATCCATTTATCCACGTAAATTCATTAATTATTTATCTAAAAATTTTACAATTTATTTACTAAAAGTTTTAATACACTATTCTGAAGAAAAAAAATCGCATATTATTTTTATCCCCTCCCCCCCCTCATTTAAATTCAAAACATTTTAGTTAAAGAGGTCTTAAATTATTATACAAGCTTTCATCTCAAAGGCTAGTCTAGAAATTATTTTTGACTATTACCAGATTTCTTTTTTTAAACACTAAAATTTTAAACTGTCGTATATAACTCTAAAAAATTCACCGAAAAATCCATAGACCTTATATACTAGACCACGCTACCAATACGGCTGACCATTACAGCGAATGTCTTCAACATGAGGGTGTAATCTGATACCCCCATCCTTTGTTCTGAGTCTCGGAAGTCACGTGATCTTGGCCCAGGGGTGATTCCCCTCTCTCTCTCTCTCTTTTTTCCCGTATGCAAGCATAATCTCATACTTCTCTGAATGAAGTAAGAATTCAAACGCAATTTTTTCGCTTGCAAAATGATTTATCATAATTTTTTTTTCTATGTAATTAATCTATGAAAGTTTAGCTTTCCATCCATGTGTAAATCTAAATGCTAAAATAAAAAGTGCGTGCACAATAAAAATATTAAAAAACACAAAATTCGTTCCTACAGAAAAATAACATAGTGATCATTCTCCACTCTTCCTCTAGACCAACATCACGTGACAACAAGCTCGTTCATGATGCAGTCAAATAACGAAGGGGAATGCGTTGTCTAGTATATAAGGTCTATGGAAAAATCAATGAGGGAAAAAAAAAATAACGTAATGCAGAAGTCGCCAAATATTATCCGTGAATCGCATGGTTAACAGACAGTTTTTTCCCTATAGTTTTGCTCCAAAGGGCAGGACTCTGCTGGCCCATTGACGAAAAAATTACAGCGTGCTTGCACTGATAAAGCAGTTAGTCGCCAAATATGTTAACCCGATCTTCTAGTAGAATAAACTGTACAAATAAAAACGCCAATTTCGGGCCGACTGAAAACGGCCCTATTCTCTTAGCATGGAAGTGTCTCTTAGATAAGGAAGGGAAGTAGAAGTCGGTTAGTCATTAGTGATTTTGAGAGCTGAAAAAATATATTGACAAATAAATGATAATGAAAGAAGATTAAGAGAAAGTTAGATAGACATAGTTATTTTGTATATATGTTTTTGAACAGTTATAAAAAACAAAATTATTATTATTATTACTATTTTAATCGAGAAAAAATTTCAGTGGGGCCGTGCCTGTTGGCCCTCAATGTAGAACCGCCACTGCGTGTGACTGTGACATATAGTATAAATTTTCAGCTCAATCGGGTAAGACATTTAGACACTATCGCGCTTAAAAAAAAAAAACCCTTTTCGGCAAGCTTAAAGGCAAAGGTAGATTCATTTATGTTAATGTTACAAAAATAAAGAAATATTACATATGCATTAACACATACTTAGTCAATGGCTTTGTTTCCACACATTGGATAATTTACTTCGCTATTCTGTTTTTAAGAAATTTAATTAACTACTACTATTCATTCTACTTAAAATTTTAGGCTAGATTTATTGGTCAGTAAATGATTCAATTCTTTAAAATCCAAGTTCATAATCATTCAACAAATAGAAGCCATAAAGATACACAATTTGGTGACAAAACTTGCGACTTAGCAATGAAATTCGTGATTTGGCGGCAAAATTTGATAGTTGCCGACGAAATTTTTGACTCAACAACGAAATTCGTTATTTGATGACAAAATTTGGCGAGCTTGGCGAGGAAAAAATGGCAGCTTTGACGTCAATATATTTTCTCCCCACGCAAAAGCCTCATATCTCTTCACAGACCAATGTCTTGTTTCCACAAGATAAAAGTCAAAGGAAGCTGTAATGTATTACTCTCAATTTCAATCGTAAATTTTAAATTCTTGTGTAAACCGGCGTTCTAAACTATCTGCGATTGTAATGAAATGCTCGCCCTCTGGTGGGCTAAGGTGAAATTACAATAAACATGCTTTAATTCGGCTTTCATCCAGCCGCCATTGCGTGCCAATGTTTAGTTTCACATATATTTATTGAATAAAAATGAATAAATCCGGTAAAAAAGATAACACATACTGTTGTGTGCTCCAGTGTAACTCCAAAGGACCAAGAAATCCAGAATTAAGCTTCCATTTATTTCCAAATGACAAATTTAAAATTTCAGTTGCTTCGGCTAATGGAAGTAAAGAATTAATCAGATGATTTGAAACTAATATTTGTTCAACTTCAGTTAAAAATCTACTTCCGATCGAACTTTGAATAAACTGAAATATTTTAAATATTAAACAAAATACCTTATTATTCGACTTCGTGCGTTGCAGAAGAGCTCTTTTCGGACGGGGGGCCCCTTCCGTCTTCAGTGTCGTCTGCACTTCGCGGCTGGCAGTCGTAGGTTTGATGTTTTTCCTTAAGTAGGTGCCGCCATATTTCTCCCATCTCTGCCGACTCGTGGTCATTAATTGCGTCACTATGATGCGCGATCTCTATGCTTTCACGGATGTACGCGTAGGTGGAGTTGTTATAGTTTGCTATTTTTTCTACATTTTCAAAGTCGATTTCTATGTCATCTTCAAAATATTTTCTAGCCAGCGTGGTGGTACAGCGATTAAATTTAATATCGTTTTTATGTTCTTTTACCCTGGTCTTAATCTTCCTTTTGGTGACGCCTATATATTTAAATTCTTTATTTTCTTTATTTTTTATGGGAATTTTATAGATACCTGCAGTTTCGGTGGGGGGGATCGAATCTTTATCGCTTCTTATTAATTGGTATATGTTGGGATTGGGTTTAATGGGAATATTAACGTTAAATTTATTAGTGGTGTGTTTTATTTTGTTTGAGGTGCCTTGATTGTAGGGAATAGAAAAGGTGTATTTTGTGGAGGTTTTTTGGGCATCTGGAATATTGTTTAATTGTTTTAATCGTTTTCTGTACAAGTGGTTGACTAATGTTTTGGGGTATCCTGCATCGATTGTTAATTTATTGATAAATTTTAATTCTTTTCTTAATTCTTTTTCGTCTGAGCAAATTAGAATGGCACGATTAATATAGCTGCGTATGGTATTAATTTTGTATCTGTAGGGGGTTTTGCTTTTATTACTAATGATTTCGTTGCTTGCGGTAGGTTTTCTGTATACTGTGGTTTTGAATTTGTTATTATCTTTGATGATTTTGACGTCTAAGTAGTTGATTTCCCCGTTATTTTCGTGTTCAAAAGTGAATTTGATATTGTTATCTAATTTGTTTAATTGGTTTAGGATTTCATCGCTATTGTAATTATCTTTAATAACGGCAAACACGTCGTCAACGTAACGGACCCAGAATTTAATTTTATTTCCTAGTAGTTTGGTGATTTGATTTTCCATAAGTCTTAATTTATATTCTGCAACTATGCCTGATATGGGGGACCCCATAGGGACGCCCATATTTTGTTTGTAGATAGTGTTATTAAATTGAAAATAGCTTTCTTTTAAAATTAGATTACTTGTTGAAATTAGTGTGTTTGCAATGGGGTTTCATATTTCTCTTTAATTGCATTATTAATGATTTCGGATATTTCGTTTATGTCAATGGAGGGGTACAAATTTACAACATCGAAGCTTATAAGATAATCATTTTGGTGTAAGGAAACTTCTTTTAATTGTTTAATAAAGTCTTCAGTTGAGTGTAAACTAGTATGGGAGGGGGGTAGGAGTTCGCTATATATTTTGGTCATGTATTTTTCTAACGGATACGTTGGTCCTTCTTTCTTGTTAACAATGGGCCTGAATTTTGGAGGATTTTTGTGGTCTTTGTAACGTCCAAATAAACGGGGGGTGTTAGGGGCAAAATTATTAATATAGGGAGGTTTGTTATTAGGCCAATTACCTTTTTTGATTAACTGTTGGACTTTATTAATAAGCTTTCCGTTGGGGTCGATTGATAATTTGGTGGCATTAATCTCTTTTATAGTTTCTTGTATTTTATTTTCGTAATCGGTACGATTAAGAACGGCGATTTTGCGTGTTTTATCTGTAAGTGTACAGGTTATATTTCTATTTTTCTTAAGTTGTTTTAGGGTTTTTAGGTCGGCTTGATTAATATTCTGGTGCTTGTCTTTTATGTTTTTGCTAATGAGATCATGGGCAACGTTACGCACAGTATTTTTACATTCAGTCGAGGTTTTATTTATAGTGGTCTCAATTTTGGCTATTGAATCTTTAACATTAATAGGTTGTTCGAGTATGAATTTGGGGCCAAGTTTCAATAATGCATCTTCGTGGCTGTTAAAATTATAATCCGAAATGTTAATATATGGTTGTTCTTTTATCTTTTTCTCATTTAGAAAATCTCGATTAACCCACCCCCTAAGTTTTTTATTGTGTTTTTTAATCGCGATGTTCCTTTCAATATTATTATAGATTTCAATTTTCTTCTTTAATTCATTAAAGCAGTCATTGTCCATTTCACTTTTTGTTTGATCTTCCAATTCATTCTTTATTTTGATATAGTTATATAATTCGGATTTTTTACGCTTTATTATCTTGGAAAGGATTTTATTTTCAAAATTTTTGACACCGCGGGAAAATAATTGCCTAAGGGTTTTGTTGTGTATTCGAAAACTTTTTGGAATAGTTTTAAAATTTTTACAATCTTGTAGGAAGTTAATGTTTTCTTTGGTTTTAGTACATTTCTTATTAATTTTCTTTAATTTTGACGCGTTACTTTTATATTTGTTCATTACACGGCTTAATGAAGAAGGACGCAATACTAAACCGGGGAGGAGGGGGGAAGGAAAAAACGGGAAAGAAACAAGGGCAGAAAACGGAATCTATTAAATTATGGCTTCATAAGCCAACAAACTCCCACAAACCGGGTGAACACATCTAAAAACAAGAATTATTGAAAAAAAAAATTAAATAAATAAATAAATAAATAAATAAATAAAATAAAATTGAATAGATCGATTGAAATGAAATGGTGGTTTAAAAAATAAACAAAGAGAAGCTATGAACTCACAAAATCAATCTCATTATACAAAAAACGCAATAAACACTGACAATTAAGTCACTAAAGTCCAATGAACTAAATTTATTACCTTTAATTTAAAGCCCATTAAACGGGTAAGAAAAAGAAACCACAATTAAACAGTATAAAAATTTTCCGTTGATTTAAAAAACGAAATCAATCTCATTATACAAAAAACGCATTAAACACTGACAATTAAGTCACTAAAGTCCAATGAACTAAATTTACTACCTTTAATTTAAAACCCAATAAACGGGTAAGAAAAAGAAACCACAATTAAACAGTATAAAAATTTTTTTATAAGATTTATTTACGGTGATTTAAAAACGAAAACCAAACACCTTACACCAAAATGATTATCTTATAAGCTTCGATGTTGTAAATTTGTACCCCTCCATTGACATAAATGAAATATCCGAAATCATTAATAATGCAATTAAAGAGAAATATGAAACCCCCATTGCAAACACACTAATTTCAACAAGTAATCTAATTTTAAAAGAAAGCTATTTTCAATTTAATAACACTATCTACAAACAAAATATGGGCGTCCCTATGGGGTCCCCCATATCAGGCATAGTTGCAGAATATAAATTAAGACTTATGGAAAATCAAATCACCAAACTACTAGGAAATAAAATTAAATTCTGGGTCCGTTACGTTGACGATGTGTTTGCCGTTATTAAAGATAATTACAATAGCGATGAAATCCTAAACCAATTAAACAAATTAGATAACAATATCAAATTCACTTTTGAACACGAAAATAACGGGGAAATCAACTACTTAGACGTCAAAATCATCAAAGATAATAACAAATTCAAAACCACAGTATACAGAAAACCTACCGCAAGCAACGAAATCATTAGTAATAAAAGCAAAACCCCCTACAGATACAAAATTAATACCATACGCAGCTATATTAATCGTGCCATTCTAATTTGCTCAGACGAAAAAGAATTAAGAAAAGAATTAAAATTTATCAATAAATTAACAATCGATGCAGGATACCCCAAAACATTAGTCAACCACTTGTACAGAAAACGATTAAAACAATTAAACAATATTCCAGATGCCCAAAAAACCTCCACAAAATACACCTTTTCTATTCCCTACAATCAAGGCACCTCAAACAAAATAAAACACACCGCTAATAAATTTAACGTTAATATTCCCATTAAACCCAATCCCAACATATACCAATTAATAAGAAGCGATAAAGATTCGATCCCCCCCACCGAAACTGCAGGTATCTATAAAATTCCCGTAAAAAATAAAGAAAATAAAGAATTTAAATATATAGGCGTCACCAAAAGGAAGATTAAGACCAGGGTAAAAGAACATAAAAACGATATTAAATTTAATCGCTGTACCACCGCGCTGGCTAGAAAATATTTTGAAGATGACATAGAAATCGACTTTGAAAATGTAGAAAAAATAGCAAACTATAACAACTCCACCTACGCGTACATCCGTGAAAGCATAGAGATCGCGCATCATAGTGACGCAATTAATGACCACGAGTCGGCAGAGATGGGAGAAATATGGCGGCACCTACTTAAGGAAAAACATCAAACCTACGACTGCCAGCCGCGAAGTGCGGACGACACTGAAGACGGAAGGGGCCCCCCGTCCGAAAAGAGCTCTTCTGCAACGCACGAAGTCGAATAATAAGGTATTTTGTTTAATATTTATATATGTTTAAATGACTTCGTTTAAACCATAAAGTTATACTGAAATATTTTTTTCCAAAAGCAATCAATTTTCCATGATGTAATGGCGGAGAAATTATAGTACGAATATTAAGTAGAATAACAAAAAGAACAATAATAAATACATGTGGCTATAATATTTACTATCAACAAAAACTGAAAAAGCACCATCTATCGATCATTACAAACGCGGATTCACCACAAACGATATTTTTACCAAGACTAACGTATTATTTTAATTTTATATTTTTAAATGATTAATTAAAGCTGGTACCATGGTTTTTATATTTTCAGTGATCTTTTTTATCATCGTTTGCATGTGACGTAAGCTGCGGATTATAAATTTAATCAATTAAAGCTATAGAAAAAGTCAACTTCATCAAAATTGACGAAAAATCACTTTTTAACTTGTAACTTTTAAGCAATTGAAGTTATCGAAAAAGTTTAAATACAAAAGTTGTTCTTTAGGGTAAGGCGGTAATTCGCCTGATTTGAAGTACCGTATATTTCCGTGTAGAAGCCGAGAATTTTTGGAAAATTTTCGGAAGCTGAATTATGGGGGTCGGCTTATATACGGATCTACATTTCTAGCAAAAAACGTACATTAAAAACAATAATTAAATACATATATTTTAAGCTTAAAAAAGTATATATAAAGTAAAAGTGATATTAAACCTTTTTTTAAAAATAATTATCACATATAAAACTCTTAAATTAGCAATTTTAAATTTATTTTACGAAACGCTCGATGTAGTCATGTGTGTTTACATTTCTTTTTGACCTGCCGGTAACTAAAGTCATTGGCAGAGTGCACGAACAGAGTAAATTCTCTGTCTGATTCAGAAATAGTATAAGAGAAACTTGAAAAAACAGGACTCCCGATCATATTTTTAATTTATACAATTAAATTTAAATCATCTCTGTTTAAAATGTTTCTATCGGCGTTTCCGAACACACTGCGATCGTTTTACGTTATAGCTAAGCAAGGTAAGGAATTCTATTGGATAAGCACGCATTTCGTGCAATTTCATTGGACAGATTATCCTGAAAGTTGTATAGATTGGCAATATTTTCTCCATTTTGGCGATATACTCGAACTTTAAAAAGAGTATTTTTTCAATTCGGCTTACACACGGGTTTGCAATTTTGGGCAAATTTCTGCAGGGAAAAACGTACACTCGGCTTATATTCGGAAATATACGGTATTTTCCTATTTTCAATATTAGAGAAGTTATGGACAAATGAAAATTTCCACTCCCCACCATTTTCACCCCCTTTGAGCTGGATGCCGATGCCCCATCTACAAACTCGACTGAGATTTTTACTTTCCTGACAACATATCCCAAGCTGGTTAAATTTAAATAAAAATTACTCCAGTTATCGTGTTCACAACTTAACATGGGAAAAAGCGTTATACATATATATACAAACTTTTGAATGGAGGGTAGGTTTTGGGTTCTAGGGGTCGTGATCGGTGAAGATATGAAGAAATTTTCCAGAAGTCGTGTCATGAGAACCATTGCAATAGGTAGATCTCCTATAAGGAATCTACCTAAAAAATTGGGCCCATAGACCATAATGATAAGGAATTTTTCCTTGTGTCCCTATAAAAAGTCTTTAAGTACTAGATTCACGAAAATTTATACAGTTCGTACATAATGACTTATAACATGTGTATAAATTTTCAGCTTAGATGAATAAGGCGTTTGAGCACTATCACACTTTAAAAAATTTGTGGTCCATATGCCATAGTGATAAAGAATTATTTTATTTGTGTCTGTAAAAAACTATAAGTCCTAGATTTACTAAAATCAATAGGGTTCGTGCTATGGGGATGTACAAAACGTTTAGGCACTATCGTGTTCACTCTCACACACACATATCATCGTAAAAATGAACTCAAGGGACCGTAAAACGTGTATAAACACCAAAATCTCATAGTCAGATTTTTGATATGATTACAATACTTTCTATATGTTAGGAAACTATATGTTAGGTTATACTATATGTTAGGAAAGTAAAAAGGGCTTAGCTTAAACTTAATAATTCTCTTAAAATGTTGTATCTCAAATTCAGCGTTTTTATTTTCTTTCACACTCATGAATTCTAAATAACTTTGTCTTTTTCTTAAGGCCACGCATGTATTTCTGTTTTAAATTAACAATATCCGGTCAGTAATAGCTTTTTTGTTGCATACCGACAGGACTGGGTTCTAATGTACTCATCTGTATTCTTCCAATTAAAGCTTTCTCAGAATGTATATGTCTATAAAAACTAGGCTAGCCGGAATCAGATATCAGCTACATGGACGGAATCGGACATCGGACCCATGCAAAGATAGTTTCTTGTTCTAAGCAGAAAGTTTTGTGCTTTCACATTTCTCATACTGTTCTTTTCACACATCTTGTTCGATTTATTGACGAATTTTACTAGCAGCAGTTTTCTCAACTAATTTAGATTCTTTCATGAGGATGGGGAGGAGGGGGGAAGGGTGTCTTTTTTACAAAAATTTTTGTAAAAATATTTTTTTTTTCAATATTGCCTTTTTTTTTTTTTCGTACTTCGTTTTAATGATTCGAGTGCCGCCCTTAGACAACTGCCGCCCTCAGGCATTGCCTGAGTTGCTTAATGCCTAGCGGCGGCCCTGATTAGGGGTGTCCAGTGATTTTTTTTTGTTGCTGTTTTAATGTTCGCGAAGCGAGCAAACTGCAGTAATTAAAGCGACCGCGGCAGTTCAGAAGGATACCAACCTCTGCAATGTATACAGAATGAAAAAAAAAAAAAAATCTAAATTTAAATATTTATCTTTTAATAATACATATTTTAGTACTATTTTTATTATATTGAATGCGACTTTTGTTGGTGCAATCCACGTCAGCTCGTTGGTGTGATTTACATTTAAAAATGGCGTTTGTTGATGTATTTTGTATTTAAAATTCCATTAACGATCAAATTTTTTCAATTTCATTTGCACAGAAATTCGATCGTTAAGAACGTCAACAGCTGCCATCTTGGAAAGTAAATCATGCCTCCGAGCCGGAGGGGATCATGCCAACAAAAGTCGCCAAAAAGTGCAAGGGGGTACCGCATAATAGGATTTCACCACATTTAAAATTTATCATCAACAGAAAGTAATCTGCATAAAATTGACTTTCTGTGTTTCATGAGATTCAATTTCTGATGAATCCTTGTTCATCCTTGTTGAATATCAGTGCTATCTTGAACTTTTCATATTAAAAATTTTATTGTCAGTTTCATAGTTACATTGATTACAACATGCGGGTTTCTGGAAGTCTACTGCATTTGTTCATGAAATATTTAACATTATGAAGATATAACATAATTTTAATATTGGCGTTTTATGATTATGAGACACCTTAAGTGCATATTTAAATCAGAATATTGTAAGTAAAATTTGAACATTTAAGAGAAATGTAATATGTATATACTTGGTTACAAATGAAATGTATACCATGTTAAGAAGTTTTATTTGATACTAGCAGGCTACGGCTACGCCCGCTTCGCTGGTCACTATTTTTAAATGAATCACAAAAAATAATGAATTCTCAAAATTGCATTAATTTTTACCATGTGATTAAAAGAGAAAAGTTACTCATCGGGAAAAATGCCTCACCGGGTCCCCAATGCCTTCGGCAACGTAGACCCGTGCACTGTGCACACGTACTCCTTTGCAATCCTTATGACTTCTCAAAATTCCATGTCATTACTCATAAACTTTCATTCTTAAGAAAAGGAATTTAAAAATATATCATTTAGCATTGGGTAAAAACTCACACTGGGACCCCACTGCCTTCGGCAGCACAGACCAAGCACGCTGTGCGCGTATTCCTTCCCCACCCTTCCAGCCCCTCCTAATTACCTTACACATACCAATTTTGAAGGATCATACAGAATTAGCTGAGATGCAAAAGAAAACCTGATCAACACCTTAAAATTGTAAATCAAGTGAAATCTCGTATTCCACTTTCGATAATATAAAAGAACTTTAAAATATCTTTCGAAAGATGTATTAGAAATATTGAAATTTAAAAAAATTACAGCGCCATCTGGCGGTAGAAATTTCTGTAATCTATTGTTCCATTCCAGATCAACAAAGCTTTCAAATGATGTATTAATCATGAAATTATTTTAATTAGTAGATGAGATACAAAAGAAAACCTAATCAGGACACCACAAAACGTGTAAATTGGGCAAAATCTTGAGTTTCATTTTTGATAATGTAAAAATACTTTAAAATGTGTATCAACTAAAATAAGCTTTCAAATGATGTATTACTTATGAATTTTTTTTAATGAATAATGAATGAGATAAAAAAAAAAAAAAAAAACTGATTTAGGACACCTCAAAACGTGTAAATCTGGTGAAAACTTTCGATAATTTAAAAGAACTTTAAAATATCTTTCGAATGATGTATTAAAAATAATTTAATCATAATTAGAAATTGAAATACTGAAATTTTAAAATATTACAGCGCTATCTGGTGGTACAAATTTCTGTATTTCACTGTTCGATTCCAAATCAAAAAAGCTTTCTAATGATGTATTACTTCTGAAATTATTTTAATTAGTACCTGAGATACAAAAGAAAACTGATTCAGGACACATCCAAACGTGTAAATCTGGTGAAAACTTTCAATAATTTAAAAGAACTTTAAAATATCTTTCGAATGATGTATTAAAAATAATTAAATCATAATTAGAAATTAAAATATTGAAATTTGAAAATATTGCAGCGCCATCTGGCAGTAGAAATTTCTGTAATCCACTGTTCGATTCCAAATCAAAAAGGCTTTCTAATGATGTATTACTTTATTTTGATTAGTAGCTGAGATACAAAAGAAAACGTAATCAGGACACCTCAAAACGTGTAAATCGGGTGAAATCTCAAATTCCATTTTCGATAATGTAAAGGTACTTTAAAATGTGTATCAACTCAACAAAGCTTTCAAATGATGTATTACTTATGAAATTTTTTTAATTAATAACTGAGATATAAAAGAAAACTGATTCAGGAGACCTCAAAACATGTAAATCTGGTGAAAACTTTCAATAATTTAAAAGAACTTTAAAATATCTTTCGGATGATGTATTAAAAATAATTTAATCATAATTAGAAATTGAAATATTGAAATTTTAAAATATTACAGCGCCATCTGGTGGTACAAATTTCTGTATTCCACTGTTCGATTCCAAATCAAAAAAGCTTTCTAATGATGTTGGTTGAACGTAGATTTTGGTTTCGATTTGCTCCATCCCGCCCGACTTGGCTCTTTGCCAAATGAGAGGTGATTTTTTCTCTTTTTGAGAATGTTACTTTTTTTTTAGTTTTAGTTTTTGCGGCCTGTCTTAAACAGGAAGTATAATTTTTTCTCTTGAACATGAAAGTTATGATTTAAATATCTTGATCTTGGCTCCTTTATGGAGAAACAATATATTCACCTGAATAATTACTGAATTAATTTATAATTGTGAATTCTTCTTTAAAATACTGCAAATAGTAAATTTATCTATGTGTAATTAATAAAATAAATAAGTGAAGCTCTCCCAAACTGAGTAAATTTTATGACTGAAATTGAACACGTGAATTACAGAACTATAGATTAAGAAGTTGTTTATGATTATATAATTCTGCATTTTTTCATGGTGAACGAAACTCGGGATAAGTGAAATCCCTTGAAAGTGAAATTACCTTTAGATATTAATTTATCTGGATTTGGATTTGAAAGCTTGGATAATTTATTGTGAAAACGAAATTGAAAAATAATAATGACTGGAATTCCGGATTCGTTATTGGATAGCTGCCTGGATATGGAACCAGGTAAGCAAAATTTAACTACTATTTATAACATTGATTAAATGAAATTAGAAATTTTAATTATTTGAATTATTTTGTTTGATTATTTGCTCGCTATGAACATAGAGAAGTTAAAAGCTAAGCGTTCTACGGAACGCTCTAACGTAACCAAATTAATTAATAAATTAGAGAATTTATTATTAGATGAGATAGAAAATGCAAAATCAGACGAAATCATCGAAATTCAGGAAATGATATATGAAAGAGAAATTGCATTAAAAAAATTAAACGAAGAAATAGAAAATTTAATAGTAGATATTAAAGAATATGAAAAAGATATCGCGACCAGCGATAAATATGGCGAGCAGATAATTTCTGCCAAATGCAAAATCAAATTGAGATTAATTTTTCGATTGTTTCGAAAATTCAATCCATTTAAATGAAAATCTTACAAAAGTTGAAAAATTTACTTACCTGAAAACGCTTTTAACTGACAAAGCGTACAATGTTATTGAAGGGTTTTCACTTACGGAGCAAAATTATGATAATTGCATAGAGATGTTGAAGTCACGTTTTGGGCAAAAGGATATTATTATTAATGCTCACATGAATAAATTACTCAATTTAGAAGGTGTAAGGAGTTCATCAAATATAACTGCTTTGCGAAAGCTATATGACGCTTGTGAAGTAAATATTCGCAGTTTATCTAATTTAAGGGTGACAAAAGGCCAATATGGTCATTTACTGAATCCAATTTTATTAAAATTATTGCCAAACGATCTAGTAGTTGAATATTACAGGCAAAGTGATAAAAGGAAGGATGAGTCTGATGTGACAGACTTAATTAATTTTCTTAAAGTAGAACTTGAATCGCGTGAAAAATCACTTAGTATGATTAATTATAAAAATGCTTCGGTAATTGTAAATAAAAATAAAGCCGAAATTAATGACAGAAAATTTTCAAATAAAATGAATTCATTGAATGTAGGTGTAAAAAATATATGCATATTTTGCAAGAATTATGATCATCATTCTCTTGAATGTACTAATTTAACTGATGTTGAGAAAAGGTTAAAATTAAAGAAGGATGGCAGGTGTTATAAATGTTTTCTAAAATCTCATCTGTCATCACAGTGCAGGGTGAAATCACAGCCTTGCGAAAAATGTAAAGCAACAGATCATAACAAATTATTTTGTTTTTCAAAAAACTTGAAACCAGAAGTAGTAGAGAACACTATAGTATCGAATTCACATTTGAAAAATAGTAATCAGGCAGCGTTATTGCAAACATGTTGCGTAATAGCACAATCTAATTCTAGATCAAAAACTGTCAGACTCTTATTGGATTCCGGAAGTGAAAAAAGTTTTATTACTAAAGAATTGGCCCACGAATTAAAATTAACCCGTGTAAGAACAGAAAAGCTAACTGTTTTTGCCTTTGGCATAAATAAAGGTAAAGAAGAGGAATTCGAAGTTTTTAATATTGAACTGCGTAGCAAAATAAATCCTCGTCGGCTCATTCATGTTGAAGTATTAGCTACAGACTTAATAACCACGACTCCCTTGAAAAGCCCAAGGGGCGAACCAGAAATTGAAAGTTATATTAAAAATAAAAACTGGAAATTGGCAGACAAATCATTAAGTGATTCCAAAATTAATATATTACTAGGAGCGGATTATTCTTGGAAAATACAGAAAGGTATCATTGAAAAAATTAATGATAATTTATATGTTGCTAATACTATTTTCGGATATACTGTAGTGGGGAAATTGAATAATAATAGTACAGAAGTAATTAATTCGCATTTTGTATCTGTAAATAAATTTGACAGTTTTGATTTGCAGCGTTTTTGGGATTTAGAATCACTTGGAATATGTGACAGTAAGAATGATTCTCTGTCACAGAGAGATATAGAAATTATTAATTCTTTTAATGAAAGTTTAAATTTTGTTAAGGGAAGATATGAAATTCAATTTTTGTGGAAGGAAAATAAAAATGAATTAAAATCAAATATATAGAAATAGCCAAAAATAGACTTTGGGTTTGAGAACAAAACTGTCTAAAAATGAATATGAAAAAATTCTTGAGGAACAAAAGAAAATGGGTATAATAGAGGAGTGTGAATTAAACAAAAATGAAACTGGTGTATATTATATGCCCCACAGACCGGTGATAAGAACAGATAAGTCCACTACAAAGGTCAGAATAGTGTTTGATGCTTCTTCCAAAGAAAAGGAAGCAAAATCTTTAAATGAATGTTTATTTGCAGGCCCCAATTTAAATCCTAATATTTTGGATATTATTTTGAAATTCCGCCTTCATAAAATTGCCTTTGTTTGTGATATCGAAAAAGCTTTTCTGCAAATACAGGTTGCAGAAAATGATAGAAACTTTTTGAGATTTCTATGGTTTGAGGATATAATAGTAAAAATCCTCTATTAAAGGTTTTCCGCATGACTCGTGTAACTTTTGGTGTTACAACATCACCCTTTTTGCTCTCAGCTACCATTAAACATCATATAAAAGGATATAAGAACTTGTTTGAGAAAGTCGTAAATATGCTTGATACTTCCTTATATGTTGATGATCTCTTTCATGGCGCTAATTCTGTAAATGAAGCATTTATTTTATCGTCTGGTGCTGTGAAAATACTTAAAGATGCCAATATGACATTAAGAAAATTTAAAAGTAACTCTTACGAATTAAGCAAATTGTGGAAAAAACATGGAATAAACGTTGATGAAGAAATAAATGAGGGAAATATCTCTAAAATATTGGGAATAATGTGGTCAACTAATAATGACACGTTAAGAATAGACTTTCAATCTCTGTTAGAAGGGTTTGATAATGAAATTATCACTAAGAGAATTGTTTTACAAACTGTAGCAAAGGTGTATGACCTTGTAGGGTTTATTTCCCCTTTTATAATAAGAGTTAAATTTCTAATGCAAGAATTATGGGAGCAGGGTGTTGATTGGGATTCTGCTTTACCTGATGCTTTAACACAAAAATTTAAGAAATGGCATAGTGAAATACAGGATTTAGAAAATTTTGAAGTGCCTAGAAAATATTTTACGAATTTTGAAAAATTAACTCCTGAAGCTATTCAAATTTGTGTTTTCTGCGATGCCAGTTTGAAGGGATATGGTACAGTAGCTTATTTTCGTGATCCTTGTTCCCGTGAAACTTCATTTATTATGTCAAAGACAAGAGTAGCTCCTCTCAAAAAACTTACTTTGCCTCGACTTGAATTGATGGGAGCCTTAACAGCTGCTCGATTAGCTCATTATCTTGGGCAGCTATTCTCAATTCCCGTCAAAAACATACTATGCTTCTGTGATTCCCAAATTACCCTTTATTGGGTCAAAGGAAGTGCTAGTAACTGGAATCCCTTTGTAGAGAACAGAGTGCGTGAAATTCAACGATTAGTAGCCCCATCTCAGTGGAGATTTTGTCCAGGGGTTAAAAATCCCGCTGATGTGCTATCTCGTGGTTGCACAGCAACTGAATTGTTGAAGAATGAAGAATGGTTAAAGGGACCAATCTGGTTGAAAGAAGAGCACTTACCGACACCACTACCGGAAAATGAAGTCAAAATACCTGAAGAAGAGATTTTGAGAGAACAACGGAAAACTACTGTTTGCTCTTTAACTCATGGCAATAATGAATTTGAATTATTATATAAGTTTTCATCTTGGTCTAAATTAAGACGTGTTACAGCCTGGTGTCTTAGATTTATAAAAAATACTAAATGTCGATCTGTGCGAAATACTGGCTTTTTAACTATACAAGAACTTGATGAGGCAACTAAAATTATTGTGAAGTTGGTTCAAAGACATGAATTTGGAGAGGAAATAAAGACTTTAAAATCTGGAAGAAACCTGAATGCTAGTAACAAACTCCTTTCTTTAAACCCTTTTCTAGACAAAAATGAAATTCTTCGTGTTGGTGGAAGATTAAGACACGCAAACCTACCTGAGAGTCAAAAACACCAAATGATACTTCCTAAAACGCATCACATTACAGATTTAATTATAAAGTACTTTCATGAAAAACATCTTCACAGTGGAACCCAGTTAACAATTTCAGTCCTGCGACAACAATATTGGATAATTAATGCAAGAGACGCTGTGAAAAGAAATCTGCGGAACTGTATGAAGTGTTTTAGAACCACATCAAACTTAGCCTCTCAACTAATGGGTGATCTTCCAGCTGCTCGTGTAGTGCCATCGCGAGTGTTTTCGAAAGTCGGGGTTGATCTTGCAGGCCCCTTTCTCATCAAACCTCGTAAGGGCCGAGGTGTTAGATCTTATAAAGGTTATATTTGTTTATATATCTGTTTTTCCACAAAAGCAATTCATTTGGAAATACTCAGTGATCTCACCTCTGAAACATTCCTCGCATCCTTGAAGAGGTTTGTTGCTCGACGAGGAAAACCTGAAGAATTGTTTTCAGACAGAGGAACGAACTTTGTAGGTGCCGACAACGAAATAAAAAAAATGATGTCCTTGATCTCTTCTGACGAAAAGATCCACAGATATTTGTCCGAAGAAACAATCAAATGGAATTTCAATCCCCCATCGGCCCCCCATTTTGGAGGACTTTGGGAGGCTGGAATAAAACAGATGAAGGGTCATTTAAAAAGAACTATTGGTGAACAAATATTAACTTATGAACAGTTCCTTACTTTAATTACTCAAATTGAATCGTGTTTGAACTCGAGACCTCTTGTTGCGCTCTCGAATGATCCAAGTGACTTAAATGCTCTAACTCCAGGACATTTTATCATAGGCACTGCCTTGACTTCAATACCAGAACCTGACTCTTCTTCAGTTAACCTAACCCCGCTTGAAAGATGGAAACTTCTACAAAAAATTTTTCAAAGTTTCTGGAAGAGATGGTCCTCAGACTACCTTTCAGATTTGCAAAGGCGATCAAAATGGCTAATAAATAAACCAAATTTCAAGAAAGGGTCATTCCATGTCAAATCAACGAGGGGTCTGGACCTTAACATGTCAGATTTTTATAATTTTTGGTTTACAGTTTGTACATATGGAATATATGAAAAATTCAATTTTTTAAAAATTTTCGGCTCAGTAGTTTTTTTTTTACAGAATTTTAAAAATGGCTAAAAATACCAAAATTGGCAATGTTGTCATTCACACAATCGTTCATAATTATGTGACAAATTGAGCTAGAAAGTTCATTTATATATCATTTTAAAGCTCTTTTTATGGCCTTTCGTATGATATGCAACAATAACTATTTCATAAGAAATTTTTTTTTTTAATTTTTTTCAAAAATTTAAAATTTAAATTTTTTAAAAACACCCCTTTTAATTTTTTTCAAAAAAATATATGTGTATCATTTACTTATGGGCTACATGTATGCAAATTTTCAAGATGGAGAAATGATGGCATTTTGAGATATTAATTTTTTAATAAGAGTTAATTTGTAATATTACATTTTACAATTTCATTATAGTCAAAATATATATTTTGTTATAGCATGAAAAAACTTCTAAAGTATATTTCTAAAAATACAACTTTGTATAATTTGCGTTTACATAGTTGCTTAACAGTGCATATGAATTATGAAATTTCAATGTAACATTATAATTTTTAATTAAACTTACCTGGTAGAATAAATCTTCTAACTCACAATAAACAGACTGTGAAACATTTTAAATGATTTTCCTTTTCTGTATTGTATTTACAATTTATTATGGCACATACTGTTTACAATTATGTATAAAATATTTACTGTAGATGTAAAAAAAATATATATATGAGTTTCCCCACAGTCTTTTTATATTTGGAGTGTACATTTTAATTTTTTATCTAAAATAGCAGATGTTGCTACCATTTCTTCCTTTGTAAGTGTATGTTCTTCCAGTTGCTGTGCAGGGATCTACCTTTTTCAAGATATCACGTATTGAAACATCTAAAATATCAGGTCGAGGTTCGTTTAGGATAATAGAATGATTGAGCTGGTCCTTTAGGGTGAAGAAAGCTAACTTTATAATCATCTGACTCTTGGTTTTTCGCGAGAATGCATGCAAGCCACCAAGAACCTTCATAATTAATGGTTACAAATCCAGACACAACTTCATTAAGTTCTGATATTTCTTCTGAAGGCAGTAATGACTCAATACATTCTTGAAAACTGAAAGAAAATGGTTTTGTCAGTATTTGTGTTTCTGATAATGGAATGATTGTATGAATCTTCTGAGTTCCAGGTATTGTACGTGAATCATCAAAGCGTAACGACATTTTTTTTTCATTTTCATTATATTCATCATTTGTGCAATACATAAAATGTATGCCAGGAATGTTTTCCTTTGCAAAATCATAAAGTTGTCGAGGAGTGATTATATGGCCTTCGTATGGTCTTTGTAAACTTGCTTTAGTAGCAAGTCTCTTGACAGTTCCCCCAAGACCATCACAAGAACTTTTCCCATGCGAAGTAGCAAAAAAATGCCACTCCGCGTCAATGCCAAAGTCAGCTTTATGCATGCATATATTTAGGAAATTCTTTCTATTTTTATACTGTGCAGCAGATCCATCAGAAAAGTAGAATATTTTATCGATGTTGAGATTTTTCTTGAGGGCTGCAATAAGATGGTTCTGAAATAAATTAAATGCCACAGTATTGTGTTTCAAACACTCTGAGAGGAACACATAATTGAGATGCTCAATGATGTCGCCATTTGTCTTATGATATATAATGAAGGGATGAATAGTAACTTGAGTATTTGTCCAATGATAGGACTGTACTTCATCTTGAAGGACAAAAGAATAATTTTCAGAAAAATCACAAGTTATCAATATTTCTCCACTTTTTAAATTTTCTTTTATATAACTATAAAATTTCTTTTGTTGGCTTGCAATAAATGAATGTTTTTTTAATTTCAAAAGGTCCGAAGAGAAATCATCAATAAAGTCCTCCGTTGTTTTTACAACAGTCTCCATTGTGCATCGATCAGTTGTTATCCATTTTTTGTAAGTTACGCTGTCAATCATTTCATCTTCAAACTTTTGACGAAGTTGACTTTTAAAAGATGCAATCCCCGGGCAGTTTTTGCATTCATTCATATAGCATTCATCTGAGGGCGAGTTGCACATTATTTTAGAAAGACAGTTTTTATAATCTTTTAATGCAATTTCATCACCTTCTAATATAAATTTATTAATTCCAGAACCATTCAGCATTAGCTTCACATTCTGATGACTAGTGCAGACACAAACTGCATGAGTACCACTTCTCCCAGCTAAAATACAATTCTGTGGCCTCATGCTGCAAAACTTTGAAAAACCAACTTTTTGTGTCATATGCATCTCCTTAAACAATTGATAAATTTCCTTCAAGTTGGCCAAAACTAACCTTTTCTGTAAATGAATTCGTGTGCCTTCAGCTGATGTAACTGATACAAAATCTTTTTTCCCAGGCATAACTCGGCTAACTTCATCATTATTATAAAAATCAATCACAGCCTTATAAGTTTTTTCATCCAATGTTTTTCCTGGCTTAGGGTTTGGAGTTGAAAGAATTCCTTTCTCCTTAACTAACTTTTTAACTGCTCTAACCATATAATCACTTACCTCAAATTCCTTTTGTATTTTCTTTTGACTCCAACTTGTAGGCAAAAGAGTTAATATCATGATCTTTTCACTTCTTTTTCTTGTTTGAGAAAATTTTTCTTTCAATTGCTTCAACATTTCTGACTGATCATCATTCTTTTCATTTTCCATTTGAAAATCAGTAGATTTTGTAAGAAAATTTTCTTGAATACATGTTTTAACTTTTTGAAACTTATTTCTTGCATATGATTGCCTTTCTAGCCTCTTTTTTTTAATTGGGGATTCTCCAACAAGTTCGAGTGATTTATTTAAAAAATCTAAAGATGTATTAGGATCAACAAACATTTTAGAAGTACTTGTACTAGGCATTGGTCCTTCCTCATATTCATATTGCTTTAACTTTTCCTTTTTATCTTTTGACAATTTAATTCTGCAGTCATCACATATTTTCATGCCTATTTCCACATTAAATCCTAAAATGCACATCCAAGGTGTTACATTCCTAAGTTTTACTGATTTTGAATGATTGGTCTTTTTATAAGGATTGCAGCACTCTGAAAACAATGCCCAGCTTTTATTTTCTTCTATTTCTAACAGTAGTATGCAAGTCTTCTTATAAAAAGAAAATTAAAATACAGCACATCATGTTTACATATTTAGCAGTTAAAATGTAAATTTTTTACTACTGGATGCACTAATAAAAATGCTTCAGAGTAATTTTAACACAAACTTAAACTTAAAAGTAGAAATCCTCAATCTCAATGATTGGCTACCCAATATCTTGAAAGAGAAACAAACCTAAACCAAAACAATTGCTCAACTGAAACTTAAACTAAAACCACTGCACAACTTAAACCAAAATTATTGCTCAACTGAAACTTAAACCAAAACTAAATCAAGATATCTGTATCTTAATAGCTGTGTAGTCAGTTGCAACTAAACTAAGCGGTTAAAATATAATTAAATATGAGATTAAAATACATTTGAATATTCAGTTAATATAAAAATAAATTGAGTAAAAATATATAATTCTTCTGATCCAGACGCATAAGTAATGAATTATAAAAAAGTTTGAATAAACCATTTTTGTTCAAAAATTTATTTTTAAAAATCCCATCATTTCTCCATCTTGAAACTTTGTATACATGTAGCCCATGAGTGAATGATAAACATATATTTTTTTGAAAAAAATTAAAAGGGGTGTTTTTGAAAAATTTAAATTTTAAATTTTTGAAAAAAAATTCAAAAATTTTTATAAAATAAAATAGTTATTGTTGCATATCATATGAAAGGCCATAAAAAGAGCTTTAAAATGAGATATAAATGAACTCTCTAGCTTAATTTACTACAGAATTATAAAAGATTATGTGAATGACAACATTGCCAATTCTGGCATTTTGGGCCATTTTTAAAATTCTGTAAAAAAATAAATGCTGAGCCAAAAAATTTTTAAAAACTGAATTTTTCATATATTCCATGTATACAAACTATAAACCAAAAATTATGTAAATCTGAAATGTGAAGGTCCAAAAATTATATTTTTTTCGTTGATTTGACATGGAATGACCCGAAAGACGATTTGGTTTTAATAAAAGATGATAATCAGCCCCCTTTGAAGTGGAAACTGGGTCGCATAATCAAATTATTTCCTGGAGCAGATGGCAAGATTCGTGTAGTTCTGTTGAAAACTATTTATGGAGAGTTGAAGCGTCCGATCGCCAAACTATCTCCTCTGCCATTTTAAACTTTGAGCAGAACTTTGAACATTTAGCTCAATTTTTTTTTTTTTTTTTTTTTTTTTTTCTTGTTCCTGTATTTATCCACTTATTAATCAGCTAGTTACAATGTTTCATTATGTATATTAATCTCTTTTTTTCTTATCTATTTGCAGTTTTGAAGATAGAACATGAAAAACCTGTGACAACACTAATGTTGTTATTGTACTTTTTAGGATATTTTTTATGAACCTTCGTTCATGGGGGCGGAGCATGGTTGAACGTAGATTTTGGTTTCGATTTGCTCCATCCCGCCCGACTTGGCTCTTTGCCAAATGAGAGGTGATTTTTTCTCTTTTTGAGAATGTTACTTTTTTTTAGTTTTAGTTTTCGCGGCCTGTCTTAAACAGGAAGTATAATTTTTTCTCTTGAACATGAAAGTTATGATTTAAATATCTTGATCTTGGCTCCTTTATGGAGAAACAATATATTCACCTGAATAATTACTGAATTAATTTATAATTGTGAATTCTTCTTTAAAATACTGCAAATAGTAAATTTATCTATGTGTAATTAATAAAATAAATAAGTGAAGCTCTCCCAAACTGAGTAAATTTTATGACTGAAATTGAACACGTGAATTACAGAACTATAGATTAAGAAGTTGTTTATGATTATATAATTCTGCATTTTTTCAGATGTATTACTTCTGAAATTATTTTAATTAGTACCTGAGATACAAAAGAAAACTGATTCAGGAGACCTCAAAACGTGTAAATCTGGTGAAAACTTTCAATAATTTAAAAGAACTTTAAAATATCTTTCGAATGATGTATTAAAAATAATTAAATCATAATTAGAAATTAAAATATTGAAATTTGAAAATATTGCAGCGCCATCTGGCAGTAGAAATTTCTGTAACCCACTGTTCGATTCTAAATCAAAAAAGCTTTCTAATGATGTATTACTTATGAAATTATTTTGATTAGTAGCTGAGATACAAAAGAAAACTGATTCAGGACACATCCAAACGTGTAAATCTGGTGAAAACTTTCAATAATTTAAAAGAACTTTAAAATATCTTTCGAATGATGTATTAAAAATAATTAAATCATAATTAGAAATTAAAATATTGAAAATATTGCAGCGCCATCTGGCAGTAGAAATTTCTGTAATCCACTGTTCGATTCCAAATCAAAAAGGCTTTCTAATGATGTATTACTTTATTTTGATTAGTAGCTGAGATACAAAAGAAAACGTAATCAGGACACCTCAAAACGTGTAAATCGGGTGAAATCTCAAATTCCATTTTCGATAATGTAAAGGTACTTTAAAATGTGTATCAACTCAACAAAGCTTTCAAATGATGTATTACTTATGAAATTTTTTTAATTAATAACTGAGATATAAAAGAAAACTGATTCAGGAGACCTCAAAACATGTAAATCTGGTGAAAACTTTCAATAATTTAAAAGAACTTTAAAATATCTTTCGGATGATGTATTAAAAATAATTTAATCATAATTAGAAATTGAAATATTGAAATTTTAAAATATTACAGCGCCATCTGGTGGTACAAATTTCTGTATTCCACTGTTCGATTCCAAATCAAAAAAGCTTTCTAATGATGTATTACTTCTGAAATTATTTTAATTAGTACCTGAGATACAAAGGAAAACTGATTCAGGAGACCTCAAAACATGTAAATCTGGTGAAAACTTTCAATAATTTAAAAGAACTTTAAAATATCTTTCGGATGATGTATTAAAAATAATTTAATCATAATTAGAAATTGAAATATTGAAATTTTAAAATATTACAGCGCCATCTGGTGGTACAAATTTCTGTATTCCACTGTTCGATTCCAAATCAAAAAAGCTTTCTAATGATGTATTACTTCTGAAATTATTTTAATTAGTAGCTGAGATACAAAAGAAAACTGATTCAGGACACCTCAAAACGTGTAAATCTGGTGAAAACTTTCAATAATTTAAAAGAACTTTAAAATATCTTTCGAATGATGTATTAAAAATAATTAAATCATAACTAGAAATTAAAATATTGAAAATATTGCAGCGCCATCTGGCAGTAGAAATTTCTGTAACCCACTGTTCGATTCTAAATCAAAAAAGCTTTCTAATGATGTATGACTTATGAAATTATTTTGATTAGTAGCTGAGATACAAAAGAAAACATAATCAGGACACCTCAAAACGTGTAAAAGGGTGAAATCTCAAATTCCATTTTCGATAATGTAAAGGTACTTTAAAATCTGTATCAACTCAACAAAGCTTTCAAAGGATGCATTACTTATGAAATTTTTTTAATTAATAACTGAGATATAGGGGAGACTGGGGTAAAATGGTCCACGGGGTAAAATGGACCACCCCCTATTATCTATATAATTACTTTCTTCTAATGTTTCATATTTTGGTACATAGATGGCAGCACTGAAATGATGATAATTACCTTGCAATTGTGTATCTAGGTGACATTTTAGCCATTTTGTTCTAGAAAGTTGATTTGTGGTTGGCAAAAGTAAATATTTTCATCAAAACTTATACTCTTTTTTTCATTCAAGAATTATGATTTGAAAGATATTACTCAGCACAATAAAAAGGTAAGACCATATATTATTATATTCAGTGTAACTAAATTTATTTAATAAAAGATTTGTTAATTTTTTTGGACAATTTTTGTTAGACTTCCACATGGGGTAAAATGGACCACCATGAACTGGGGTGAAATGGACCATGGTCCATTTTACCCCATTTCTATACTTCATGTACTTTTCCTAGTTTATATCATATGTGGAATTAAGAATTGATAAATTATTTATTTTTAATGAGTAATCAATGATTCAATTAATGGATTGGAAATGTTATATGTGTAATTATACTTTCAAATTTAATCCTAATTAGACCTCAAAGAAGAGTAAATATACATTTAATTTCAATTCAGGTTTCCTCTGATTTAGATTTCATTCAGTTTATAATAATGACTTATTCAGTTGAATATTTATACTTTTACAAATATTCAATTATAACAAGCTATAATTAAATGATTCTATAAATAATTATACATCTTTTAGTTTATAGTTACGGATATTATATATGAGTTGAGATAAAATTAATTTTAAAGGGTACAACTGCAACACAATAATTTCACAGATAATGTACTTAAAGTAAACAAAGAATATTCAAATGATTTAAATTATATCATAATTAGGTTATTACAAAGAATATATTTTTTATTTTTCATTATTTTATCATATATATTTAAATTAATCTTTTCATTTTTTTAGCTATGCCGAGAAATAACCCTAGGAAAACTGATAGAGGAACTGTGCCCCATGAAGTTATGGAGCAGGCAGTAAAAAGTGTTCTGGATGATAAAAAATCTATTTGTTCAGTTTGCAAAGAGTCAAACATTCCAAAAACAACCCTTCTACGTTATATACAAAAGTATAAAGATTCTAAATTAATGGAATTAGAAAGTGGTAAAAAATCAGCTATTAGATTTGCTCCAAACTATACGCATAAACAGATTTTTTCTAAGGAAGAAGAAGAAATGCTGAAAAACTATCTAATAGATGCTGCTAGAATTCACCATGGACTTTCATTAAAAATGACAAGGAGATTAGCCTACGAATTTGCTTTAATTAATCAAAAGAATTTTCCTGAATCTTGGGATAAGAATTCTGCAGCAGGAAAAGATTGGTTATATGGTTTTAGAAAACGTAACCCAGAAATTTCACTTCGGCAACCAGAATCTACTAGTTTATCAAGAGCAACCAGCTTTAATCGTCATAATGTAGCCATCTTTTTTGAAAACTTGAAAAGTCTCTATTTACGCTTTAAATTTCAGCCACAAGACATATATAATGTTGATGAGACTGGCGTTACAACCTGCCATAAACCATCAAAAATTTTAGCTGAAAAAGGAATTAAACAAGTTGGAGGCATAACATCAGCTGAACGAGGACAACTGGTAACGGTTTGAATGGGAATAAATGCACTAGGAAATACTATTCCACCCTTTTTCATATTTCCTAGAGTTAATTTCAAGGATCACATGCTGAATGGTGCTCCAGAAGGTTCAGCAGGTTCTGCAAGCCCATCTGGTTGGATGAATGCTGAAAACTTTCTTTCTTACATGAAACATTTCATAAAATATGCAAAGTGTGTCAAAGAAAACCCCACATTATTGTTATTAGATAACCATGAGTCACACATATCCATTCCTGTGCTTGATATTGCCAAAAAACATGGGATTCATATGCTGACACTACATCCACATACTAGCCACAAAATGCAGCCCCTTGATCGAACTGTTTTTGGCCCTTTCAAATCGCATTATAACAGTGCTTGTGAGTCTTGGACGTTATGTCATCCTGGAAAAACAATGACAATTTATAACATCTCATCAGTAGTTGGCACGGCATTTCCTCAGGCTTTTACCATAAAAAACATTCAATCAGGATTTAGAGTTACAGGCATATGGCCATTCAATGAAAATGTGTTTGAGGATGTCGAATTTCTCTCAGCATATGTCACTGATCAACCATCACCAGATGTGGACCTAACAAGCACAGCTGATCAACAACCAAGCACAAGCACAGCTGATCAACCACCAAGCACAAGCACAGCTGATCAACAACCAAGCACAAGCACAGCTGATCAACAACCAAGCACAAGCGCAGCTGATCAACAAACAAGCACAAGTGCAGCTGATCAACAACCAAGCACAAGCTCAGCTGATCTGCAATTAAATGCATCACAATTTCTGAGTGAAAGTCATCAGCTGAAAACAGTATCGCCTTTCGAAGTGCGTCCCTTGCCAAAAGCTTGCTTACGCAAGACAATTAAACGAAAGAAAGGCGTATCAAAAATTCTAACTGATACACCAATTAAAAAAGCAATTGAAGAAGAAGCCAAAAAGAAAGAAGAGAAAAAATTTAAACAAAAAAATGCTGCTTTAGTTAGAGCTAAAAAGAATTTAGAAAAACTGTTACTTTCTACTATAGAGAAAAGTGATAAAACTGAGGGCCAGCAACATGTTTCAAAGCAAAAAAAGAAAAATTATATATCAGAAAGTTCAAGTGATTCTGAGAATATGTCTATTTATAGTGATACAGAACATAGTGATGAAGAAGTTATTTTACAGCATGAGGCTAATTTTGATAATGAATTAAAAGTTGGGAAGTATGTTTTGGTCAAATTTTTGACGAAAAAAACAATGGTTCACTTTGTCGGCTTAATAATAGAAAAAAATGACGAAGATTATTTCCTTGTCAGATTCATGCGTCAAAAACCTAGTCAAAATGTATTTATTTTCCCTGATAATGTTGATGAATCTCTTGTACATATTCAAGATATTGTAATGAGTCTTCCAGACCCCAAGGTGTCACAAGAGAACAGTAGACTTTCAGTGACACAAAAATCTTTTGGTGTATCATTTGCTAATTTCAATATTCGTTAATTTTATGTTTTATATCAATAAATTGAAGAAATGAATAAAACAATATAATATTTATTTATGGTTTGTACTATTAAAAAATGTACTACATTAATTTATTTTTTAAAAATTTGCCTGTGGTCCATAGTACCCCGTGCCATGGACCATTTTACCCCGGGTTTGGGGTAAAATGGTCCACTTTCTATTAAAAAAATTATATTAAAAAAAGTATGTATAATAATTAATTTTGATTGAGTGTATTATATAACCTAATATATAGGTAATGTGCTAGCATATTTTCAGGCTTAAAAAAACATTATTTTGAGTGTAAGCACTCAAAAATGTCAAAAGTGGTCCATTTTACCCCGGTTTCCCCTAAAAGAAAACTGATTCAGGACACCTCAAAACGTGTAAATCTGGTGAAAACTTTCGGTAATTTAAAAGAACTTTAAAATATCTTTCGAATGATGTATTAAAAATAATTTAATCATAATTAGAAATTGAAATTTTAAAATATTACAGCGCCATCTGGTGGTACAAATTTCTGTATTCCACTGTTCGATTCCAAATCAAAAAAGCTTTCTAATGATGTATTACTTCTGAAATTATTTTAATTAGTAGCTGAGAAGCAAAAGAAAACTGATTCAGGACACCTCAAAACGTGTAAATCTGGTGAAAACTTTCAATAATTTAAAAGAACTTTAAAATATCTTTCGACTGATGTATTAAAAACAATTTAATTGGAATTTGAAATATCGAAATTTTAAAATATCTGGCGGTAGAAATTTCTGCAATCTACTTTTCAAATCCAAAGCAACAAAGCTTTCAAATAATGTGTTACTTATGAAATTATTTTAATTAGTAGCTGAGATACAAAAGAAAACCTAATCAGGACATTCTAAAACATGTAAATCACGTGAAATCTCTAATTCCATTATCTATGGTAGTCATTTAATGGAAGTTAAAAAGAAAAATAAATATTTTTTAGGTCCCCAGAACCTATATATACCACGGTAGTCGGGTAATGGAAGGAAAAAGAAAAAGTATTTTTTAGTTCCTTCAAACGTATTTTGTTGCTATGGAAACTCCTACCGTCTATTGAAAGATAGATTACATGTTAGAATAAAATTTAATTTTCAATTAAAATGTAACTGCTTTGTTTACTAATGAAAATTGATGAAATTTTAACTGCAGATTGGTTTTATGCTGAATAGGTTGTATATTAAGTGTTGTGTCCGAAAAAGAAAAGTTGAAGCACATTGAAATTTGCAATTTTTAACCCCATTTCAAGATCATGTGACAGTAATGACTTCCACATGTTTTGTTTCCGTTCGAGACAGCCGTTAAAATCGTCTGCTGATAGAATGCCTCTTTTTAAGCAATAAGGATTTTTGCTCATTTTTCGATCAACATGGGTCAACGTTTTAATTAATATTTCCGAAACTAATTAAAATTTTTAAATTCTGTTTTCAGAGGCCCCTCGGGAAGGCTCTTGAGTATTCGTATGTCAATTTTTGTACTTCTGCGTTCAATAGGGGCTGAACGTATAAAAGAACAGACAGACAAACCTTTCCTTTCATTATTATAGATTTGTTCGATGTCTTTGACTCTAGATTTTCACAACTATGCTCTTGCTTTAATATGTATGATTTACCTTTTTTTTAATATACGTATTACATATATATTACTTTAGGAGGTTAGGGAAATAGCTCGATACACCTACGAAATGACACGGCGATTAAGTGAAAAGCTAACTTTTTATAAACCCAACTTACCCTGAATTTAATACTCTAATTTTTCCATAAAATCTCTAATTTTCAGCTGGAAGAACACTAGCTTATAAATTATGAAATGTAAATGTGGCACTGGTGTTGAATTTAATTAAATATAATTTTTCTTTAAAATCTCTAATTTTCAACAGAATTTAGGAGTTTTTACTGTGAAATCATAATCACTATTTTTAATTTTTGACAAAACCAATTCAAAATTTCTTTTTTGTTAAAAACAATACGTTTCTATAATATGATAATATAATAAAGATACTAATGTAACTTGATTTATCATATCATCTAACATGAATTGGATGTTAAAAGATTGGCAGCTTCAGGCCTAGAAGTGACATTTTTAATAAATATTATAGGAAATATAGGAATTGACTTTTCAAAGTATAGGAATTTTATAGGAATGAATTAATTTAGGTAGGAGATATCTTTATGCACACAAAAATTATGCATGAAATATTAAAATTATGCATATACAGTGTATCAGGGTTCTCACAAAGGGAAATTTTTATATTTCAATATAATTATTTTACATTTGAATATTTGTTGATATTTTAAAAATATTTCTATTTAAAAATAGTGGTATCTAAATTTCCCTCTCTGACAGTCCTGTACAGTACCAAAAGTCTGGATTTTTCAAAGAAATGTGTATCACTGTTATAAAAAACTGAGGCTTTTCCGATGAAGCCTTGCGTGAATCAATCCTAGAATTAGCCATGGTTAGAGGGTAGTTCAAAAAATTATGTGTAAGAAACACCTGGATTTTGGATCTTAGAAAAAAGAAAAAAACTCTCAAACAATATTAAAACTCAATATTTTTTGAAAAATACTGCATCGTTGAAAGTGGAAAAGAACAGTCTTCCCGATTCCAAAATCTTTTTTCTTTGGGAGGAGATGACGTTTTAAAAATGCGACTTCTTTTCTAATTTCCATTTTAGTGCTTCGGAGCGGCATTTATCTCTTTCACTATTAAGAAAAGTAAACAGTACAAGGTGGTAAATTAATTGGTAGTTAATGTTTTAATTAATATCTGAATAACAGAGGTCTACATCTAAAATTTAGGTTTGATGATTTTGGCTGATCTTAATGTTTTTTAGTGAGCTGAAACCAAAACTGTAGCAGTTTTTCTCTATCAAGTATAGATTGTTGTCAATACAGGGTTGTCTTCTGACATAATTTCATCTGCGATTTTTCTACCAATATTGTTATGTGGTAACTTTTATAGAATGTTTATTATAATTAAAATTAATCATGGAAACATACCAGAAACTATTGAAAAGGGGAAAAATGTGTAAGTAGTGCATTGACCAAATATCTATAGATAAAAATTATTTTCAATTTCAGCACACTGAAAAAACATATTTATCAACTAAAATCATCGAATGAAATTTTTCAAACATTTTTGACAGACATCTTTTATTAGCATCGATAAAGCTGTGCACAAACTGGCGTAATAGCTAAGAAACAAGCAATTAAAAAAAGCTCAACCGTGACTGTGCTAATGTTAAGCCTAAAAAACTTTATAAGTTCAACAGAAATGACATTAGAAAAACCTTAGTATTTTAAATAGGCAATATCCTTTTAAGAGGCACCTTACACTTTTGAGTATTAGATATTGGCTCAACTTCTAGGAGTTGCTTGTATAGTGAGAAACAATGATCTCTCTAAAATATAAAACTGGCAAATTTTGTAGATCTACAATGTGCAGTGTATAATAAGCTCATTACGGTACAAACATATGCACATAGAGACATACAGTTATCTTGCTTTATTAATATCGATATATTTCATAATTTTTTTCTTCCTTTTACATAATTAGTATTCATTAGAAATAATTTTGGTAAACTTTTGTGTATAATTCTTAAACAGGGACACACAAAATAATTTGAATTTATATTACACAGATTCTTTATAGTTTATTTTACCTCTAATAATATTACAGTAACTATTTCTTGAAATATATTTTCAGTGGTATTCATTTTTTGGTTACATATACACTTAGTATTTTATATGGTGCATGTAT
The DNA here is from genome assembly GCA_963930645.1 of Salticus scenicus. NCBI lineage: Eukaryota > Metazoa > Arthropoda > Arachnida > Araneae > Salticidae > Salticus > Salticus scenicus. The sequence goes on from OZ005653.1 coordinate 341,036,790, forward strand.
TAACTGTTATTCTGATATAAGATGGCACAAAATAATTTGAATGCAAAAGTACTTCATGACGATAAATATTTGAAATCCTTATTCGTGATGCTAAAAATTTACAAGCAGAACTAAATTTCTTTAATAGTACAAAAATCTGAAGATGACATAAGCACTAACCAATATGTTTGTTTACAACTTTTCTTTGATCGTGCCAAAGTATAAAGATTACATAACATTTTTTTCGCATTGGAAACTGTTTCAAAATCTATTCACGAAACATGTGATTTTTATTTCTTTTTTTCTCTCAAAAAATTTTTAAATATTTATTTATGTCTTGTTTGGCAATGTTTATGTGTATGCAAGTACATTTTAACAATGCTCCTTTTTTTATGACAACATAGGGAGCAAGGCCGTAGGCAAGGGGGGGGCCCGACGGGCCCAAGCCCCCCCCCGAAATAAATGATGAAAGACTGATTTTGTGTAGTATGTATCAGGCAAACATTGCTGTCATGAAAAAAAAAGTATTTAAAAAAAATTTAATAAAACCTATTAATATAATTAAATTTCCCATTACGTTCTTTCTTTTCTATATTTAAGCTCTAGAGCGCCGTAAAACCCATTCAACCTTAATCTCGCTATATTTATTCGCTTAATTTCATCCACCTTCTTGTCAAAGCTATAATGGACTGTCCTACGCCATGAATTCAATATTTTTACTTTCTTCTGTATTCAGTAGAAGAAAGTATTGGATTGGAAAAAAATTTTTGATTTCCGGTTTTTTGATGGATTTACATGTTTTGAGAGTTCCAGAACACGATTTGACCATTTTTAGAAAATGTCTGTCTGTGTGTGACAAATATTTTGTTCCAATTGTATCTCAGGAACTACTGCACTGCACAGAATTACATATACATTTATATGCAGCTGCACCATGACATACATTAGTGCCTAACACTTTTTGGTGAAAATCGTCCAATAGCTGGCGTTGCCGTCTGAATTTTTCTCAGTTTTTAACTTGGCGGTATAGTACAAAATTTCTTCTAAATGTACACAATAAGAATTATTTATCATAGTAATAATCAAGTAGGCAAAAAATTTTGGACACATAGGAGCAATGTTTCTCCCTGGGGGTGAAGCCCCCCCCCCCCCCGGAGGCGTATCTCCGAACTGTTGGCGCACGCAGAACAAATTCACAATTTTTCGCCAGAGAATGCGATTTTCGCCAAATCTGGAAGTGCAAAGAGAAACTTCACGCCGCTTAACCTGTATAAATAAACATCCGGCGTTTTTCTTTCTTTCTTTTTTTGTTATTAGTTTTTTTTTCTTCTGATTATTAATGTAGGATTTAAATCGCAAAACGAAACATATCTTGAAATTAAGAAATAGTTATCCGAATAGAGAAGTAGATAATAATAATGGTAATATATTAGCATTGAGATCCGATTTCATGTATAAGGCCAAAAAGTTTGTAAAAATTGTTCAAACAAATTACAAATTCTTAGTAAAATGCATGAAAAATTTTCATAAGTCCAAATCAGTAGTACGCCATTTTACATTTCAACTATTTTTATTGTCATTTTGTATTTAAATTTTTAAAATGTATGACTTTATAAAATATCTCTCTTACGATGCAGTGCTTGAATTTTCATAAATTATCACCTTATATTTATCTATTATGTATTTTTAAAGAGCATCTTAATCATAATAAAATAGATATTTCGTGTTAAATTTTATGGTTGAAATTCATAAAATTTTCTAAGTATAATTTCCTCCTCGGACATGTCCATTTCTCATTCTTTACCCCCCCCCCAACCCCAACATACAAAGTTATAAAAAATAACGTTAAACATTTTATTAATGCTATTCTATTTGTTTTTCAGTAATCATAAACAATCTAACTTAATATGTTATACAAATCAAAGTAATAATGATGTGCATAACCATTTTCATCCTATATTTATTGTTACTAATTTCTATTGAGAGCGAAATGTATTCATATTAAAAGGAATGAGTATGATAGAACACTCAACACAGTCGCAGACTGAAATGCCGCACCTCATAGGCTACCCTCTATCCGATTCGATAAATTTGATTTATCGTAATTAAATGACTAATTTTATTAGGATTGTTTTCGTACATTAATTTCCAACACAACTGATCCCCATATTGCAAGTTCGTGGGAAGTATTGGCCTAATTTGTCAAATGAAGGAAACACAATATTTAATTACTAAAGTTTCAAATTAAAATGTTCATATTTAATGAAGTGTATTAAAAAATATATTTTAAAATATTAGTCTGACATGTTTACGACAAAATATTGGCATAATGGACGTTTAAACGAAATTTTGCTCTATTTTGCCATGTTAAAAAGAAAACGTAAATTTTGAATAACATGTGAAGTTTACAACTTACATTGTTCCAAAGCAATATTGTCCTTATCAATGACAAAAGTGATATTTGAAAACTGATGCATCCATTTTACAAACTCAATATCTGTAATACACACAGACAAGTCACATAAACCAACCACTAAAAACATAATTTTTGGATTCAGGAAACCTCAAAACATATAAATGTAACAAAAATTCAATTTCGAAAACGTGATCCGAAAACAATACTTTCGCGACCTTTTACGGATAAGATAAAGTAAATTAGAATAAGAGAATAATTTTAAATTAATTAAACTTTAATTGAATTTATTACATTGATTTTTATTTATAAAAAGAAATGCTTTTATTTAATTTGGGGTAGACCTGTATATTTACTATATATTTTACAAACACAATATAGTGTACTAATTTAGCACAGAATTTAAAACACATAGCACGACATGAAATGACCTTTCAGCAATTCCATTGTATGAATATATCTGAATTCTTTTGTGGGGTTCTGTGTAAACTTCTAATAAAGGATATACATTCTACATTGTATACGAAACATTCTTTCATGCACATAAAATAAATGTTCAATTTTTTTTTTTTTTTTTTTTGTTTCATCCAAAAATATTAAATTGTATGATAACTTATACTTTAAACGAAGTTAAATAAATATATTAAAAAGAATTTGGTACCTTACATTACTTCGTTTCATGGCAGAAAAGCTTTTTTCGAAGGGGATCCCCCTCTTCAGCAGTGCCGTCTGCACTCCGTGGATGGCAGTCACTGTCAAGTTGATCTTCTCTTTTATTGACGAGTAGGTGCCGCCAGATTTCATTTACCTCCGCCGATTCGTGGTCGTTAATGACGTCAGGGTTATGCACTATCTCGAGATAGCGCATAACCCTGACGTCATTAACGACCACGAATCGGCGGAGGTAAATGAAATCTGGCGGCACCTACTCGTCAATAAAAGAGAAGATCAACTTGACAGTGACTGCCATCCACGGAGTGCAGACGGCACTGCTGAAGAGGGGGATCCCCTTCGAAAAAAGCTTTTCTGCCATGAAACGAAGTAATGTAAGGTACCAAATTCTTTTTAATATATTTATTAAATTGTATTTACCAGAAAATTCACACATAGACTTAATGAATTTGAATTCTTTTCTTAGTCACTGCACACGAATTACTTAATATTTCATCCGAGTCCCAATATCTATTCTTGAGGTATGGTGATAACAAACACACAGACACACACATTCAGGCAACCGCTAAAAACCTAATTTTTTGTTTCATGATATTTAAGCAAATGTAGCAAAAACTCAATTTCAAAAATCTGAATCAAAAATAAAACTTTTCTTACAATATATGGGTAAAATAAACTAAATAATGATGCGTAATAATGATAATCTGGTGTGTCACTCACACGACTTTCTTTTTCACCCTGCATTTCAATATTATAATGACAGATTGCACATTAAAGCTTAAGATCAATAGCGTAAGAATGTAAAGTTTAATGTACTTTTCAAATAATCTAAAATAGGTTTAGAAACAATTTTATTTGACGAAGAGAAAGTAAATAGTAATAATAATAATAATAATAATAAAACAGAATAAAATAAAATAAAATAAATGTATTTCAAGGATAATTTTAAAAGCTTTAAAATCATAATATTACAAATATACTTCTTCATTAATCTTGATAAAATAAATTTAAAGGGTTTTCTAATAAATTTTGGCATTAAATTATATTATCTAAAAATAACGATACAAAGACTCCATTGACACATTTTTAACAATTATGATTCAGGGAGCCTCAAAACGTGTATATATAACAAAAATTCAATTTCGAAAATTTGACCCCAAAACAATACTTTTTCTACCATATATGTTGGTAAGTAAAATAAATAAATAAATAAATAAATGTATTTCAAGAACAATTTTAAAAGCTTTAAAATTAGAATATTACAATTTTATTTCTTCATTAATCTTGCTAAATTTAATTTAAAGGGTGGAGGATTTCTAATAAATTTTTGCATTAAATATATTATTTAAGAATTACGATACTAAAACTCCACTGACACATTTTTAATAGTTTATTCTCTTGGGAAAAAAAAAAAAAAAAAAAAAAAGATTGCTCGAATCCTTAACGAATCATGAATGAAGTGGAAAGAAGGGTTGCTTTGCGACAGAGAGGGTTTTGGCGCGAGCTACAAAAATTCGCCAGGTTGACCTGTATGCGCCAACATTTCGGAGATACGCCCCCCGGAGGGGGACTGTAATTCGATATGGGTATCTTTTAAAAGAACTCGTCAGTATTTTTAAGACTAACAGTTGAACTTTTTATTTTCCTCATTTTTAACAAAACGAAAAAAGGCAAAAAACATTTTTAAAGATATTGTTAGTGAACATAAAATTGACTTTCTTTGGACATTAAGTGTTACATTTTTATTAGAAACAAATCATCTGCATTCATCATGGAAATTAATTTTAATAAATAAAAGTTTTAATAAAATGATTGGTATTGAGTGAATTTGTACAGGAAAATATAGACGAAAGATTTGTGTGCGAGGCCTGATTAAAGCAGGAGCATGTAAGACATGTGACCTGAATAGCAGGGGCCACATAATTCGCCCTGAAAATGCCATTTAGCCTTTTATGCCCTAAAAATGGTATCATATAGTGCAAATTCTGACATATTACTCCCATAAACAGGTATATATGTACCTGTGTTTATTGGTGCACAATGCGAGGAGGAGGCGGGCTCACGAAACTATGTGTGCCCCGGGTCTCGCATGAAGTTAATCAGGGTCTTTTTGTGTAGGGTCTGATTAACTTCATGTGAGGCCCGAAGTAAACACACTTTTGTGGGTTCCACCCCCACCATTCGTACTGTGCAGAAATCAGCAAAAGTACATAAAACTAACAAAATTTTGCATTTTATGATACCACTTTTGTCATTTTTAGAGGCAAAAGGGCATTTTCAGGGCGAGTTTTAGGGCTCTTTGCAACTCAGGGCCCGGGGCACCATTGTGCCCCTGTGTTAATCAGGCCCTTGATTGCGTGTGCGTATGTTTTTCTCATTGGGTATGCATATTATATCATATTCGATGACCTTGTATTAGAAATGTGATGGGCCCCTCCCGAAAAAAAATCCTGGCTACGGCCTTGATAGGGAGTGTTAATAAAATATATTAATAAAGGGCACCGAAATTTTTCTTTGCCTACGGACGACATGTACCCTTGTGCCGGCTCTGCTCTTGGCCAAGATTTAGAGTTAAAATTCATATACTGCACATTCAATCAGACGTTCGGAAGTAGTCAAAACTAAAATATAGGAAATATTGAGAGACAATTAAAAGATATAGGAAAAATAGGAGGTTTCATAAATATATAGGAAATACGGGAAATATACGAGCGCTGCGAGGCCTGCAGCTTGTAAAATTAATTTAAAATGTCAATGCAAAGTGGCCTGAAAAGAAAAAAAATTAAAAAAAAAAAAATCACATTCTAAATTATTTAAAAAATATCTTAAAACTCAGTAATTTTGAAATGAAATCTAACATGATTTACATTCGGAAGATTGCAAGCTCATATGTTTCAGCCGAATAATCTAAAAAAAAAAAAGGAATATTGCTAGCACGCAAATTTTAAAATCTTAATGCAAAGTGACCTGAAAAATTATATTTTAATTAACCCTTAACTGCTGTCATCGGTCTGACAGACCGCTCGCCATTTTCTAGCCCTCATTAACACCCCTCATAATAGGTTATGATCCAGGCCCTCTTTTCTACCTTCCTAAAACGATCGGCCAAGGTCACATTCCACTTGTCGTTCAGCGAACGGGGTTTAGTTTTTTTTTTTTTCTACTTATCTTTTTTTTAGCGGTATGTGAGACCGCTGACAGCAGATACGAGTCTGTTTTTGTCCGATGAGTAGTATTGTTTCTCTAGATATATTTATGATATTTTTTGTAATTTTATGAAAAAAAATGGCTTCGACTAGTTCAAGAAAACGTCCGGTGTATCTCACACAGAATGAAATTCTGGAACTTGTAAATTTATGTAAAAAAATAAAAAAATGTGTATGCAAGTTTTATTTTATTTACTGTTTTATTTAAATACCGATGCCAACTACTCCGGATGTTGACTACCACTATTTTTTTTTCAAGTTATATACATTATATTTGTGTATTTTGAAAACGTTTCAACTGAGAAGTTGTGTTAGCTATAATCCGGAGTAGTTTGCAACTATGTATTTTTAATGGAACTAATAATATTTTTTTATAGTGCAATATTTTCCACAATTAATAATACTTTTTTACTATATCTATAATTTTTTGTTGCACTAGTGAGAACACGAGCGAGTTTAAAATTATATAATTCATGCTCATCGATGCAATGTTGCCCTATCGGTATTCTCTTGCACGTTCATATGTCGGGATACCCGTTTAAGTTCTCCAAAATTGCCTTTAAAAAAATAATAATAAAAAAAAATATAAATTAGATAAACAAATTAGTAGATAAATAATAGCATACAATCAATAGCTTACCATTTATTCGACGTTTGAAATAAGTTTTAATCAAGCGGTCTGAGAGACCGCTCACAGTAGTTGTGAGAGAATTTTAGTCACAGTAGTTAAGGGTAAAAAAAAAAATTAAAAATCTATTGAATAGAATTTTGCTAAGAACCATCCCGATAAAAACAGCCTTTTTTAAAATAATAATAAGGGAAAATTGCATTAAAGTCAGTCTATTCATTTGGACATTACAGTGCCACAAACACACACACAAAGGCTTCAAACTTATCATAACCCCCTCCTCTTTCTTATCTTAGTTGGTGTTAAAAATATGGAAGCACCTTAAAAAAAAACACGGACAAAAAAAAAAAACAAAAAAAAAAAAAGCATTGTATATTAGGAAGGTGCATGGTGCAGGGGTAAAACTACCTAGCATGCAAAAACGCTGAAAACTGATATTTGCATGCAGATAGGGAAGATTTAATAATGAAATATCATATGGCTACCTGTATTAAATGATATTTGGAGAGTTCTTAATACATTATAAGGCAAATTAAACATTCAAAATAAGAAATTTCTGTAAAAACAAAATAATTTACATGAAAATCAGAAACAGCAAAAATTTCAAAAACCTTGAATTGAGGGGTAGCCCCTGAAAAGTTTCACCCCTGATGGTGTTAAATATGCCTGTAATAATGTTTCTACATATAGTGCCCCCCTGTCGGGGAATTTGACGCCACCGCTGCCTAGGCGATCGCCAAACGGTAAAGCGGACCCTGAAATCGTTCAATTTTGTTACGGGCCCTCTTCACTCGCCGGGTGTTGAAGCTAATGTTATACTATGAGAATTTTTTCTTTACAAATAACTTATTAACTATAAATATTTTTAAATTCTGTTTTCACATTCTGAAAATTCCCAGCTGTTCAATGGCCGGACTTTTTTTAAAAAATTATTTTTTTAATTTTTTATATTTTATTTTGAAGCTGCGAAATACGAATTTTCAATATGTGATTTTTTTTCCTTTTGCAATTTAAAAATAAAATATTAAAAAAAAAAAAAAAAAAAAAAAAATACTTTTTAAATAAAGGTCCGTCAATTTAACAGCTGGGAATTTACTGAATGTGAAAACGGAATTTAAAAATATGTATTAATTAATAAGTTATTTGTAAAGAAAATTTCCCCATAGAATAACATTGGCTCGGGCTTCAGGCGACGTTAAGTGAAGAGGGCCGTAAAGGATTCGTTTTAATTTCGCCAATTAATTATGCAGCACGCAGATATTAGTTTATAAAAAGTATAAATCTAAATTATTCCTTAAAAAAGTAAAATATGACAAATAACTCGTCCAAGCAGGAAGATGATGCACGTGTTATTTGTTGCACATGTTATATTTTACATGTACTAAGCATTAGATCTAAATTTAAAAAAATAATATAGGGAAAATACAGAATGTTTTAGTAATGTTAGTTAAAATTCTTACCTTAAGAAACCCATGAAAGTATTATTTGAATCGTTGAAATATATCAAATATATTTAAGGAGTCTTGATATACAGCACGTACAATACAAACAAAACGTTTATGAAGAAGGAAGACAAAACAGTGATGCCAGATGGTCGAAAAATATTTCCCCAAACAGGTCTTCAAATTTCCCCAAATCAGGGGTTTTTTTCGAAAAAATCCCCAACTTGATTTCTACAAAAAAAGAGAAAATAAAAAAATTTTCAAAAAAAAAAAAAAGTAAAATATCAAGCAGATTTAAGTGGATTTTAGCTCATATTTTTCCCCAATTGAAGACAATTTTTGAAAAAAATCCCCAAATAACAATAATGCTATTGAAAATCCCTGGTCGTAGGGATAAATCATTACGTACCAACATTGACAGAAAGTTGAAAAACTCCTCAGATTTGTCCCCAAAAATTTTAGAATTCCCCAAAAAAGTCCCCACAAACATTTGGTCCCCAAAATTGTCCCCAGAAGCCTAAACAATCCCCGAAATGGGGACAAAATCCCCAATCTGACATCACTGCAAAGAACAAAGAAAAGTCAGCAGAGTCCAGTAGTGTGCAGTGTTGCCAATTTCTACTTAAAATTTCTGTCTAGATCTTATGGGGTGCATAGATATAAGGCCGAATTCTGGTCAAACGCGACAACTTTACGATAACCAGCTCACAAAGTGGGAGGGATTGCGAAAGAAAAGGGGAAAGCACTGATGTTAGCTCCTAATCCGTGGATGTTAGTCATGGTAATACAATCCTCAGGTACGATAACGGCGTAGTGTAAAATCCGGTCCCAATACGAACTATTCGGGACGCATATATCAGTGCTGCTGCCATCTGTTATCCCAAATAGAAAGTCTTATTTATTTATTTATTTATTTGATTCAGGCATGCGCACGAACGTACATGAATGTAAATATTTCGATTTTCGTTTTCATAATTTAAAATAGCCAATATTGAATATTATTTTATTTTCTTTGAACTCACGTTGTTATGAGGAGAAGAAATTTTGTTGGAATTATTTACCTCCTCCTATTAATTATTCTGCTTATTATATTTGTTAAATAAGATTAAAATATTAATATCTTGCTTTTAATACAGAATACAAATTAAAATATCTTCTTTTTACGTAAAATTAATTTAGCAAAAATTATAGTTTATAAGTAACAAAAATTTTTATGCTATATTATTCAAGAGGTTTTTATTATAAATTTATTTAACAAAAACATCAGTTATAAAAGAAATAAAGTTTTTTTTTTTTAATTTTTTAATTTTTTTATGTATTTATCTGTTATGTAAATGTGAAAATATTTTGTTAAAAACTACAAACTGTAGCTTTAAATTTTGGACGGTTACATAGGTGGTCATTAAATTGAGGTTCAAAAAATCATAAATGCAAAAAACCAATTCTAAAAGACTTTAGCTCTATAAATAATTTGTCTGTATAGCTTTCTGATAATCATTAATATTATTTTAATCTTGAAAGCTTTTAGGGATTTTTTTTTTTTTATACCAAACATAACAAAATTGCTTAGCGTATTATTTCTCTCCTAAGTTATTTATAATGTAAGGTTTTTTGGATGCCTTTTTGAAGTACTTATGTTCCACTTAAATGTGAAAATATTTTAATAAAAGTTATAGGTAGGCATGTTATTCGGATTACTACCAATTGTGTATATTAGAGAATTCTTTTTAAGAAGATGTCCTATTTGGGGGTGTACATGGGTTTCGGAGAAAACCGTGGCAAAATTCGAATGGCTATAGGGATAGGCGCAACCTGGAATTGAACCCGGCACTTCCAGTTTTCCAGCTCACTGGTGGAATGCAAAAATTACTGATTAAAAATGAAATACAGTAAAACCTCTGTAAAAAGGCCGACCCACTGTACCTTTAAATATTAGACCTTTATAGTGGTGGACTTCTACATTAATAAAAATCTTAATTTAGGAAATAAATTCTAAATGATTTTAACTATAATTAATTTAATTCAAATTTACATAATTTGTCAATATAGCTTCCTGTTAATCATTAATATTCTTTTAATCTTGAAATCATTTCAGGAATACTTTTGTTTTTCAAAAAATATTTTATATACCAGAACAACAGTTCAGCTGAGTATTATTTCTATCATAAGATATTGATAACGTAGATTTCTGAATTCATTTTTGAAATGCTAATGTTTTGTTTAAATTTGAAAATACTCTGATAAAAATTACAAGCATGATATGGTATTTGAATTAAGGCAGACTGTCTATAGTAGGGACCTGGACCTAAGAAAAGATGGCCTCAGTGGGGATCTTTCTAAAGAATTCTAGCTCATATTCATGCAAATTAAAGGGGGGGGGAATGCAGAAAACTTCGAATCACTAGGTCGACAAGCATGATCTGGGATCAAACCTGGTACTTCTCGTCTTCCAGCTCAAAGAACAGAATCACTGGATCAGCCACTGGTGGGGGGCTAAAAAATTATAATTATCTGTAGGAAATAGAAGAGAGTGAAATCTCCCTGCAAAGGCTATTCACGTGCCTCCAAGTTTTATTAGAATTTTTAAAAAAATTGTATGTTATTTAAATTTTACAACTTTATTGTAAAATGTTGCCTGTTGAAAGTCGTAGTAAAATTGGTTTCTACATCTAGACAGATAAAATAATTCAAATACATTATGGACTGAGAAAGATATTTCTCTTGATCACATTTCAACACTTTGTTACTTTCAGAAAACTATCAGAAGGAAAGTATTTTAATCATTTCAAAAATACGAGTTTGAGATTTTAGTGTTTCTACACTTTTGAGGTCTCCTGAATTCATGTTTATTATTTTGAAAATGATGTGGTGAACACAATAGCGTCTAAACGCTCTGTTCAAATGGCTGAAAATTGGTACACATGTTACAGTTCCCCATAGCACAAAACATTTTGATTTTGGTGAATCTAGTACATAGTTTTTTTACAGGGACACAAAGAAATATTCTTTGTGATTATAGTCTGAGTGCCCAAATTTTGCAAAGTGTCATAATGTCTAAATGCCTTATTTGTTTGAGATGAACATTTATACACATATTATGAGTCACATATATTATGTAATTTAAAATTTTCAGCTTTATTGCAAAATGTTGCTTGTTGATGGGATGGTTGGGTTTTACGTCGCACTAGTGCTGCGCAGATGGGCAATTGGCGACGGGAAGTTGCTTGTTGAAAGTTGTAGAAAAATTGGTTTCTATACCCAGACAGACAAAATAATTCAAATACATTATGGACTGAAAAGGGTATTTCTCTTGATCATATTTCAACACTTTTTTAATTTCTAAACGCTATAGTGAGAAATGCATTGTAATCATGTAAATTAAAAAAAAAAAAAAAAAAAAAAACGAGTTTGAGATTTTGGTGTGATCTACACTTTTTGAGGTCTCCTGAATTCATATTTTTTTTTATGATGTATGTGAGTGAAGACGATAGCGTGTAAAGGCTTTGTTTGAATGAGCTGAAAATTGGTACATATGTTATATGTTCCCATAGCATAAACCCTATTGATTTTGATGAATTTAGCACTTATAGTTTATTTTTTTTTTTAATAGGGACACAAAAAAAAAAAAATTCTTTATCTTTATGGTTTATGGGCCCAAATTTTGTAAAGTGTGATAGTGTCTAAACATCTTATTCATTTGAGATGAAAATTTATACACGTATTACGAGTCACCGTCACACGAACTCTATAAATTTTGGTGAATCTAGAGTTTATAGTTTTTTTTTACAGGGACACAAAGAATAATTCTTTATGATTATGGTCTATATAAGCCAAATTTTTTTTAAACTGCGATAGCATCTAAACAGGGGTCGAAATTAGAATCAGCAAGTTGAATGACAAATGGCAACTAACATTATTTTTTTAGTTATGCATAAGTTGCAATTATGTTTACTAAGATGTCATTTTTAACATATTTACACATATAACATATACGTAAATAATGTACATAAACTGCAATTACTTAAAATACTGATAGTTTATCTAGTTAGTTTTTTGAATTAGTTAGTTTTCTAAGTTTCCCGTATTTATGTGAGTTTCAGAGAAAACCACGACAAAAACCGAACGGCTAAATGGATGAGCACTATTTGCGATCGAACCCGGCACTTCCTGTCTTCCATCTTCGAGAGCAGAACCTCTCGACCACTGGTGGGGTGAAAGAATTACAGTTATCACAAAAATTATTGATTAGAAATGGAATACAATAAAATGTCTCAAAAAGGCCATCCATTATACCTTTAAATATTGTACCTATACAGAGGCCTTTTAATATAGGTTCAAAAAATCTTAATTTATAAAACAAATTCTAAATGATTTTAACTATTGAAGTTTGCATAATTTTTCTATATATTTTTCTAACAATCATTAATATTAATTTGTTTTAATCATAAAAGCTTTTCAAGAATAATTTTGTTTTTCAAAAAACATTTTTCGTACTAGAACAAATTGTTCAACTTTCAATATTATTTGTATCATATTCAGTTTTATTTTCATTTCAGTATTATTTCTCTGATAAGTTATTGATAATATATATATATACATTTTTTATATTCCTTTTTGAAGTACTTATCTTTTATTCAAATGTAATAGCATTTTCATAAAAAATACAGGTATGGTATTCGGGTTAAGGCCAGTTGTCGGCATTAGGGACCTGGGCATAAGAGAAGATGCTTTCTGATTGGGGTCTTTTTGTATGGTTCTAGCTCGCATTAATGCGAATTTCTAAGAAAACCACGGAAAACTCACAAAGGCTAGGTTGACATATGCTACATGGAATCGAACCCGGTACTTCCCGTTTTCCAGCTTCGATAGCAGAACCTCTCGTATAAAATTATCACAAAAATTATTGGCAGGCAATAAAATACATCGAAACCTTCCTAAGAAGGCCACCAGCCGTACTTTGAAATATTGTACCTTTACAAAGATTATCTCTTAATAGACAAAATAGGAATTCTGGAAACAAATTCTAAATGATTTTAATTATTCAAATTCACATTGTTTATGAATATAGCATTCTGATAATTATTATTATTAGTGTATGATAATTTTGAAAGCTTTTTAAGTTTTTAAAAAAATTATTTTAAATATGAGAATAAATCATTTTTTTTTATGTTCAATTTAAATGTGAAAATATTTTGATAAAAATTACAAGCATGGTATGGTATATAGGTTAAGACCTATTGCCTGCACTAGGGACTTGTGCATAAGGGAAGATGGATTCTGGTGGTGGTCTTTCTAGGTGGTTATCATCCGTGAATTTAGGAGAAAACCACGGAAAACTCCGAACGGCTAGATTGGCAAGTGCTACATGGGATCGCACCCGGCACTTCCCGTCTTCTAGCTTCGAGAGCAAAACTCCTCGGCTATTGGAGGGGACTAAAAACTTTCTTTTTTTTTTAACTATATCACTAGGCAACAAAATACAGCGAAACCTTTCTAAAAAGGATACCAACTATACCTTCAAGTATTGGACTTTTACAAAGTGGCCTTTTAATAGAAAAAATCGTAGTTCTGGAAAACAATTCTAAATTATTTTAATTATTCAAATTTACATTGTTTATTCATATCATTCTGATAGTAATTATTATTAGTTTGTGGTAATTTAAAAAGCATTTTAACTTTTTTTTTTTTTTTTTAAATATATTTTAAAAAAGAGAATAAATCGTTTACTTATGTTTAATATAAATTAAACATGTTTTAAATTAATTTAAATCAAATTAAATTAAAATAATTATGTTCAAAATTAAATAATGTATTAAAATTAAATAATTATTAAAACGTATGTCCACACACATGCACACAAGAAAAAAAAAAAAAAAAAAAAAAAAAAAAGTTAATAAAAAATCAGTTAAACAATATTTTATAAAATTTCCCCCCCCCCCTTAATAAAACTTTTTTTTTTTTTTTTTTAATATTTTCTAATGGAATTGAAAGTGTTTATGACTTGCCTGTCTGCACTTAACTTCTGTGAATAATTTAATATCATTTGTGAGCTGATATTACTTAAAAATATTAATTTAATAAACAAAATAATAAAGATTTCGTATTCCAACAATGTTAAATGGACGCAAATATCGATACTAGCGTCACGATGCGGCGAAAAGAATTTTAGGACCGGTTTTGATTCTGAAACGCCATAGGAGATATTCCTCCTTCTCTTTCTACCTTCATGTTTGAAACCACGGAGTAAAAAGACAGGAGAAGAAGGTAACGCTGAAATTTTGTGATGTTGTTTTATAATGTTTACAGATGGCGCCAGCGTGCAATCCTTCCTTCTCTCCAGCTTCCGCAATGTTATTCAATGGGGAAATGTCTCGTTTTAATTATTTTTTTAAAAATAATATCAAGCTGAAAAAATTTCGATTGAAAGCAAATTTCATTAAATAGAGTATTCTAACCAACATGTTTTTTTTAAGAGCCATTTTATACTAATTTTACTTTGAAAGAAAGCTTTTAAAAAATGACGATCCTTATGAACCGAAGCTAGCTAAAACAGACAATTGGGAGGAAGGAGAATGGATGAAATTTTGTAAAGAAAAAAATAAACTTACTTTAGGTGCAGAAAACACGAACTCGGACTTTATTTTTCTCCTAGGGCTTTTTTTTTTGTTTTTCTTATCACTATCATAGCCTGTTTTACAACTAGGAACGAAGCATTTATTTGAAACATCTGAATTATGCAGTTTTAAGAACTTACAAAGAAATTAAATTGCTTAAAATAAAAAATTTAAAATGTACTTCAGCAAAATTCTATTGAAAACAACAGTATATCCGCGCCGAAGTAGGGAGGAATGACAAGTGGCGCCCTCAATATTTACCAAAAATTTAGATCACAGTTTCGTAGCTTTCTCCCATTGGACCTTCAACTCCTATTAATATTACTCCGTGTTTGAAACTATGATTTTCGCGTACGTTATTGTTGCCAAACGAATTTCGTACATTTTAAAGACTCATGGAATTTGTGTGAGACGTATTTAGTAATATTTTTTTTTTTGGTTTTTATATACGGGTTACTGATCGATGCGAAACGAAATTTCCTACGTTTTAAAGATTCATGGAGTTTGTGTGAGACGTACTTAGTGATATTTCTTTGGTTTTTATGTACGCTTTACTGATCGATGCGAAACGAAATTTCGTATGTTTAAGAGATTCATGCAGAATGCGGGTGAGGTATAGAGTGATGTTTTGTTTTTGGTTTTCATGTACGCGGAGCGTACATACGTGCATATTACTGGTCGCTGCAAAACGACATTTCGTCCAGAGGACATCATTTGGATAAAATGTGCTTTTAAAGCAGTGTTTTTTTTTTTGTGTGTGTGGGGGGGGGGTAGGCAGTGATTTTTTTTTCTTTTGTGTGTGTGGGGAGCAGTGATTTTTTTTGTGGGGAAGGGCAGTGATTTTTTTTCTTTTCCTTTTGTGGGGGGGGGGCAGTTTTTTTTTGGGGGGGGGTGTTTTTTTTGTGGGGGGAAAGGGCAGTGATTTTTTTGTGGGGGGAAAGGGCAGTGATTTTTTTGTGGGGGCAGTGATTTCTTTTTTTGTGGGGGGGGAGGGGGCAGTGTTTTTTTTGTGGAGGGGGGCAGTGAATTTTTTTGTGGGGAGGGGCAGTGATTTTTTGTGGGGGGGAGGGGGCAGTGATTTTTTTGGAAGGAGGGCAGTGTTTTTTTTGTGGGGAGGAGCAGTGATTTTTTTTTTGTGGGGGGCAGTGATTTTTTTTGGGGGGAGGGGGATTCATGTACGGGGAGCGTACAGACGTGCATATTACTGTTCCCTGCAAAACGAATGCTTCGTTACTCATGTCATAAAGCTTTTTCGCCTGAGGGCTCTCTGCGTCCTCGGTGCCTCCCGCTTGTAGTGGACACAATAAAGACATTTATTTAATTAAGCAGGAAATTTTGTTTTGAAGCAATCAGTCAAATTAAAAAAATCCCTTTATTTTGCTTCGATACTCATGTCATAAAGCTTTTTCGCCGGAGGGCCCTCCGCGTCCTCGGTGCCTCCCGCTTGTTGTGGACGCAGTCCACGACAAGCGTGATTCATTATACTAATGATTCATTATACTAATGAATCACGACAGAAACTTACTGTTAGTGTTAGCATTAATTATAATTAATTATTTTCTTCGTTTTCGGAGGAAATCCATGCAGGAATTAAAGTTGAAGTTAATTTAAAGATCGGAGGCTAGATAATTAACAAAATTCCCAGTTTTGGGGAAATTTCAAAATTCCCAATTTTGTCTTAAATTCCCAGGGGAAAAAAACCGGTTTTTTTCCGGGAAAAAACCCGGGTGTTTTGAAAGCCTTGCATCGCTAGTTCCATGGACCGGTCGTGGATCGTGGAACAATGCGTCCAGTCTCATCGACCGGTCTGGATCAAAGTCGTCCAATGTAATATGTTCCATGGACCGGTCGTGGATCAAATCGCCCAAGAGAATTTTCCGAGTCATTTGATCCATTTACAAATCCATTGATATGATTGGACATTGGTTAATGCTATGGAAACGCCATCTATCGGTCCTTACAGACGCGAATATGCATACAAGCTTTTTTTTTTTTGGTAAATAACTGTATAATTGGTTTAGAATTATAAATATATGCATGCAATGGATTGAAATATACGATAATGCAAATTAAAATTCATTGAATATTATTTAAATTTAATAAAATAAAATTTTAAAATATTCTCTGCTAACATTTTTTTAAATTTTGAGATCAATAAAATATTTTAAATTTGTTCGTGAACTACTTTGGGAATTTATCGATTAGTTAATTTTCATGAAACATTTTTATGTTTGAATACTAAATATTTGCATTAAATTTCAGCATTCAAACATAAAAATAATTAACAATATTTAAAAATCAACATTTAATTTATATTTAAATAATAATATTATTAATGAAAAATCATAAATATATAAACATTTAAAATATTATTTATTGGAATCAGAATTAATTGAATTTAAAAAACCAATTTTATGAAGATTTGAATCAAATGAATGATAATTTAAAAAAATGTTATAATTTTTTTTTTTTGTAATAGTTGATTTAAATTTAAATTTTATAATTTTTAGTAATGGGTAATAGTTTTATATTTCTTACCTTAGATCATAATAAAACTTGAACCTACTTATTATTTACATCGAATATTTGAATGCGAAATATTTGTTTTAAATTTCAGCATTCCAACTTAAAAATATTTAACAAAAATTAGCTTGATAATAAATCCACAAAATAGAACTTAAAATTCTTTACAGTATATCATTAAAATACAATAATGCATAATTGAGGGAATTAATTAAAAAAAATTTTTGCTGGATAAATTTATAAAATTAAAATTTTATTGTTATTATTTTTTTATTCAAATAATTTTCAGAAAAGAATTACATAATTAATGTTATTTTATTTCTGTGTATATGTACCCAACTATGCAGAATACACACACACATTTTAAAAAAAAAATGTTATGCATCTATTTTTTTTTTATTATTCGTAGTTAAATTACATTTTTAAATAATAAATTAAATTTTTCTTTAATTAATTTAACTTTATAATATTCTACAGCTAATTTCAAACTAAGCCTATAGATGGCAGCACTGATTTTGATCCAATAAAAGGATCGGAGTCGTCCAGCCTCTGCTTTCGACCGGTCGTGGATCAAATGACACAGGACCCAGTTGGATCGGTCGAAGTGTTCCAGAGGCTGGACTCACCCATTTACTAATCCATTGCTATAATTGGCCGTTGGTTATTGCTCTGGTCCCGCCATCTATCGGTCCTTACAAACGCGAATATGTATAGAAGCATTTTTTTTTTTTTTTTAAATAACTGTATAATTGTTTTAGAAGTATAAATATATTCATGCAATGGATTGAAATATAATACAATAGTGCAAATTAAAATTCATGGAATATTATTTTAATTTAATAAAATAAAATTTTAAAATGTTTCCTATTAACAGTTTTTTTTTTTTTTTTTTTTGGAGTTTAACAATATATTTTAAATATGTTTTGCGCTGCTTTCTTAATTTATCGATGAGTTAATTTTTATAAAACCTTTTTATGTTTGAATACTAAATATTTGTGTTAAATTTTAGCATTCAAATATAAAAGTAATTAAAAATATTTAAAAATCAATATTTAATTTATATTTAAATTAAAAAAAAATCATAAATATATTAAACATTTAAAATATTAGTGATTGAAATTATAATTAATTTAATTTAACAAACCAATTAATGAAGTGATAATTTAAAAAAAACTGTATTTTTTTTTTTTTTTGTGATCATTCATTGATTTAAATCAAAATTTAAATTTTATAATTTTTTGGCAATGTGTAATAGTTTCATATTTCTTACCTAACGAGATATATAAAGTAGAGTGATAAATGGTAACCCTTGAGAAGGTCCAAGATGAGTCATGTGACATGCTCTCCTTGCACCTGCGTATTCGGTGGTTCCCTTGGTAACAGCTTATTTTCAGTAAATTTCTATGGCAACGGTTTGGAGATTGTTCTTCGCATAAGTAATAACCGCCAATGTTTTTGTTTACTTACGTAGTTTAATATTCTTTTGTTCTAAATCATTTTGATTTTGATTTTACTTCTTTTTTATTTCGTGTAGTTGAACTTTAACCGACAAAATGCTTAAAAATAGTTGAAAAAATATTATTTGTTGTTAAATTTAGCTCTTTAAAAGTTTAAATTTTCTTTAATAAACACTTTTAAACTTTGTTGGAAAACGATGAAAAAAAAATCTGATGTGGGCACCACATGACTTCCATATACACTTTTAGAAATATACATAATGTTAAAAAACATTGTCACTGGAGCCGAAACAGTTGGCTAAAAATATTTTTAAAAAATGCATGCATACGTAAAAAAAAAAAAAAAAAAAAAAAAAAAAAAAAAAAAAAAAAAAATTGTGCCTTGAGGGGACTCATGTCAAAGTTGTGCCTTGGGGAGGGGACTCATATCAAAGTTGTGCCATTGGGGGGACTCATGTCAAGGTTGTGCGTTGGGGGGGACTCATGTCAAAGTTGTGCCTTGGGGGTAGACTCACGTCAAAGTTGTGCCTTGGGGAGGGGACTCATGTCAAAGATGTGCCTTGGGGGGAACTCTTGTGCCTTGGGGGGACTCATGTCAAAGTTTTGCCTTGGGGGGGGACTCATGTCAAAGTTGTGCCTTGGGGAGGGGACTCATGTCAAAGTTGTGCCTTGGGGGGGGGACTCATGTCAAAGTTGTGCCTTGTGGAGGGGACTCATGTCATAGTTGTGCCTTGGGGGAGACTCGTGTCATAGTTGTGCCTTGGTGGGACTCATGTCAATGTCATTTTGAAATCGATTGCAAGATTTGTACAGGAAACGCTGCCGAAGGAAGCAGGGACCCTAAACAGTTGACTAAAAGTATTAAAAAAACGCATTTTCACCGTGTTCTGATCTAGTCTGAAAGTTTCAAATGTCTAGCTAGTCGAGAAGTTAGTTAAATAAGTTTTCTGTTGAATCACATAAACGCTGCTGAAAGCAGCGGGTATTAGAAACAGTTGGCTAAAAATATTTTTAAAAATGCATTGTCAGTGTGTTCTGAAAGTTTCAAATGTCTAGCTAGTCGGGAAGTCAGTTAAATTGCAAGATTTGAGAAACTGTTTTTGAGTTATTACCGTTTTTTGATACATTTTGGCCATTATGAACCTAATTTTCCTAAATATCTCCAAAACGGAAAATTATACAAAGTCCAAAAAGGGAGGTGCACAACTAGATGTTATAACAAGCCTATGTACCAATTCGCAACTTTCTACGTCCAACCGTTTTTGAGTTATGCGACATACAAACACACACACACACAGACACACATACATACAGACGTCACGAAAAATCGTGTAAAGTCGCTTATATCTCTAAAACGAGAGCTCGTGTTAAGACGAAACTTGCAGGTGTGCAACTAAACATCATGACTGTCACACGTATAAATTGGCAACATTCAGCGATTATTCGTTTTCGAGCAATGTGAAATACAAAATCCATTTCGCAAATCGGGATAACTATACTTTCTTATACTTTGTATAAGGAAGTAAAAAGGTATTTTATTATTTATTAAAATTTGAAATATGTGAAAAATTATTTTTAAAACAATTTATTTTGGTTATAGGACTGTCATGTTACCTAGTAATAATGATAATTTGTCGAACTAATATTTTAAATGCCAAAATAGCGATAAAGGCCAAAACACAGCAACCTATTGGAGCATGTCACGTGATTCATCTTGAACCACAGAAAGCTAATCCTTCATCCATTGAATCAGCACTCTAATTTATATGTCTCGTTGTTCTTACCTTAGATCATAATAATAAAACTTTAATCTACTTCTTATTTATATCAATTATTTGAATGCTAAATATTTGCTTTAAATATCAGCATACCAACTTAAAAATATCTGACATGAATTAGCTTGATAATAAGTTCATAAAATAATACTTAAAATTATTTACAATATATCGCTAAAATACAATAATGCGTAATTGAGGGAAAATTAAAAACAAAAAAATTGCTGGATTTTTTTTTAATTAAAATTTATTGTTATTATTATTTTTTAAATAATTTCCGAAAAAGAATTATATAATTAATATTATTGTATCTCAGTGCATATGTATCCAACTATGCGGAATAGAAAAAAATAGATATACATCTATCTTTTTTTTTTTTATTCATAGTTAAATTACCATTTTAATTAATGAATTACATTTTTCTTTAATTGAAGAGCTTGTTTCCAAAAGGCGTTAAGTCAAAAATTTCAAAATTTGACTTTTCGATTCAAAAGGTCGCAGCACACGTCTAACAATATATTTTCAAAAAGTAGAAGTTCCAAACGAAGTTTAGTCATAATGAAAACAGAAAGTGAAATCCGTGTTTTTTTTTTTTTTTTTTTTTTTTCCAAAAAGAATTAAGTCACAAGTAAGTTTTGTGCCAAAAGGGATTAAGTTAAGTTTAACCAATTGTAGCGTGGCTTGAGATCACGTGGTTTGTTTGGCTTTGGTTGAAAAGTCAAAAGTAAGGAAAGAATGTTGTTGTAGACTGTCACATTGAGACAGTTTTTATTTATTTATTTATTTTTCCATAAAAAAATATAAAGAAGACTGTACTTATAGCCATTATTATAACGTGTTTGTAAAAGATTTTAATCTTGGTTTTGGAACACCGGAAAAAGACAGTTGTTCCTTCTGTATTAGGAAAAAAATACAAATGAATTCAGAAAAATGTACTGAAAAAAAAAGAAAAGACCATGTTAACCGAACTTTTGATTCATAAACACCGGAGCAAAAAATTTTATTCCCTTTTAGTGGAAAAGTTTATAGGAGAAGATGAAATTACAATATCTTTTGACCTGATACAAAATCAGGAATTACCACACAAATAAAAATTATACTATGTTAGGAATGCTTTCAGCAGTGACTGCTCAAAAGGGCCTCACCTTCACATACTATTTACCAGTGCATGGTCACTCCTACTCAGCAGATAGAACATTAAGCCGAGTAGAGACTAGTTTAAAGAAAGTGGATGCAATTTTTTATTCTCTAATGAAATTTTTGAACATTTCTCTAAGGTTAAAAATCTCTTCGAGTACAAGAAGCAGCGTAATATTTTAGATTGGAAAATTTTTGCGCACAGTCGTCTGAAAAGAAAACAAGGTTTCTTGATTTCAGAGAGAAAAGTATTGGAAGTTACGAAGCGAGATATGGGAATCAAGGCAACGTACTGTGGTTCGTTTTGCCGTCAAAAAGGTCCTGAAACAAGGGAAAAACTCCCGTGTGCCCCTTCTGAAATAAAACAAAAAAAAACAATATGGAACAAGCAAAGAAAAACAGATATTTTAAAATTACTTAACGCTTTGGGAATTAACAAATTGCACGAATGTTTTTATTTTTATGAATAATCTTGGAAAGATACTGCTAACGCTAACATAAGTGAAAATAATGATAAAGATGGAGAAATAAAATTTGTAAATGAAGATTTGTAGCAACTAACTACTTTCCAAAATTATGTAATTAAAATTAATGCTGTATTTAGACGAAAAAAAAAAAAAAAACTTGGATTACTTTCAAATGGAAGTAAGTCATTTCATTTCGTTATTTGTTTGTGCCAAAAGGGCGTAAGTCATAGTTTTGTTCCAAAAGGGGTTAAGTCATATTTTTTATTTTTTTATTTCTAAATAACTATACTGTCAGGATTTTTTTAAACATGTAATTTAGTGTTATTATCATCCATAGATTATTGGGAAAAATTATCTTTTCCTTAAGTTGAATAATAAATCGTAATAATAGTGCCACGTTAAACCCAACATCCAACCAACTAACCATTGTATTGATGTTTACGTTTGGACTTTGTTATTGTTTACGAATTTGATTGTCGAAAGCAATTTATTTTAAGAAGCGAGTACTAAATATTAAGCAAATAAATTTCAAAAATATACATAAACCAGATTTTTTTTTTTTTTAAAGCATTTTGTATTATTTAAATCAAGCAATGTTAAATATTTAAGATTTCATACCATACTGCTATTTCAGCATTACAGTTTGTTATATTAATTTGTACACTTGAACGCGAATGTGTGTGGCAAAATTCATTTTTAGACATAATAAAAATTAGTTTTATTTCTTAGAAAATAGCTGTGAATGTTATGATTTTGTGAATTTAATAGTAGAAAAAGTGAAGGAAAGAAAACTGCACATACGTTTTCGTTTGGCAACTTTATTATTGTTTACAAACTTGATTGTCAAAAGCAATTTATTTTAAGAAGCAAGTGCTAAATATTAAGAAAATAAACTTTGAAAATATACATAAAATAAAAACATTTTTTCATTTTAAAGCATTTTGTATTATTTAAACCAAGCAAAGTTAAATATTTAATGATTTCATACTGCTATTTCAGAATTACAGTTTGTAATTTTAATTTGTACTTGAATATGAATATGTTTGACAAAGCATATTTTTAAACATTATAAAAAATAATTTTTATTTCTTAGAAGAATAGCTGTGAATGTTTTGAGGATAGTTTTGTGAATTCAAAAACAATAGAAAGTGAAGAAAAAGAAAACTTCCCATACTAACCAGCTATTAACTATTCGCGAAATAGAAAAAAAAAATCCATCAAAGATGCTATTCATGTAGACTTAACACATGTAGTTCCCCTCTGTTGACACTAGTGGTGCTACTATATTTCCGGTTCGCGTTTTAGCTTCACTGTCCTATCTGTATGTTTATCTGTGATCTATGATGGGGTGAGTCCAGCCTCTGGATCACTTCGACCAACGAGATATATAAAATAGAGTGATAAATGGTAACCCTTGAGAAGGTCCAAGATGAGTCATGTGACATGCTCTCCTTGCACCTGCGTATTCGGTGGTTCCCTTGGTAACAGCTTATTTTCAGTAAATTTCTATGGCAACGGTTTGGAGATTGTTCTTCGCATAAGTAATAACCGCCAATGTTTTTGTTTACTTACGTAGTTTAATATTTTTTTGTTCTAAATCATTTTGATTTTGATTTTGATTTTACCTCTTTTTTATTTTGTGTAGTTGAACTTTAACCGACAAAATGCTTAAAAATAGTTGAAAAATTATTGTTTGTTGTTAAATTTAGCTCTTTAAAAATTTAAATTTTCTTTAATAAACACTTTTAAACTTTGTTGGAAAACGATGAAAAAAAAGGTATTTTATTATTTATTAAAATGTGAAATATGTGAACAATTATTTTTAAAACAATTTATTTCGATTATAGGACTGTCATGTTACCTAGTAATAATGATAATTTGTCGAACTAATATTTTAAATGCCAAAATAGCGATAAAGGCCAAAACACAGCAAAAACAGCCAAAACACACATGTCACGTGATTCATCTTGAACCACGGAAAGCTAATCCTTCATCCATTGAATCAGTACTCTAATTTATGTATCTCGTTGACTTCGATCGATCCAACTGAGCCCTGAGATATTTGATCCACGACCGGTCGAAAGCCAAAGGGTGAAAACGTGTCCAACATGTATCACGTGTTATTTCGTTGAGCTAACTTTTTTCGCTACTTATCGCTTTCTTGGCGATAGTTTTTTTCCCAATAAAAATCATTTTTTAGGTTGTAAATACCAAATAATATTTACCTCATTAGATATCCTTTGACAAATATATTATAAGAGTTATGTATTTTATAAGAGTTATGTCTTTTTCCAATGAAAACTCAGCTAAGCGATTTTTATTCAAATAAATTACAATTTTGAAAAAAGGTAAAAAGAAAAAAAAAATCTTTTGAATAAAATATAGAAATAAAAACATTTCAAATATATAGTATATTGTGTCCATCACAAAACTTTCTTATCCTATACAAATACACACAATGTAAATTAGATATTAACTTAAATAATTTTTTACTAAAATTTCATTTCTTGATGAATGCAAATGATTTTCATTTCAAAGATATATATAATAATGGCTAAAGAAAGTTTATTTTGTGTCCTATAGGGACATTCATATTTTAAAAACTGCATTTTTCTTTCAAAGTTTTTTTCCAAAGATTGTTCTTCCAAAGATCAAGACTATATTTCGATGTTACTAGCGTCTCTTTTTAGCGGCAGGCCTCTGTGGAGCTAAGTGAGTTTGGCGAGAATTCACGCTTGGCGCACAGATAACTAGTTATCTGTGGCTTGACGCTATGCGCTTACGCACCACGAGGAAAGATCACAAACCACGCGGGCTCAATACCTCTATCATTCGGCTTCCGGCTAACACAATATCGTAGTAGTTCACGTGCAGAGGAGAAAGGAGAAATCTTAAAGTTATTGTCACGTGACAAATCTCGATGATGTTGGCCACACAAGGGGGTTGCCATTTCGCTCTCTACCTAAATTAAAGCTCGATAAAATAAAAATATCGTTATATGCAACTACTTTCCTGAAATATATGTTTGTAATGATATGCACCTTTCTAGTATGACCCTAAGATTATAATAAGTTTTGAAATTATAAGAATCTTTTTTTCTAAACTAAGTGAAAACCAATGAATTATAAATTAACAATATTTAAAGCTTTGATATCAAGATTTTATTACAGGTTTCAGTTTGTAATATATATATATATAGTTCTATATTTTAGTGTTCTGTTATTGTTTTAGTTCTATTAATTGCTAAATTTTAAGATTAAATTTTATTACGTTATCTATTATTTATATATATATATATATATATATGGATAGATAGATATATGATAAAAAAAAAAAAAAAACTTTGAGATGTTATGACGAAGTTCAATTATAAAGACTTCCCCATTTTATTTCTTGAAAAATCATGTTTTTATGGATTTTGTAAAAAAAAAAAAGAAAAGGCATTTTTTACTCCGTGACAATTAAATTCTTTATTCCTGAAGCAACTAATTCTAATATCAATGGCTTATATATATATGTGAAAATTTACATAACAATTACAGAATGAGAATTAATTAATGCCAATTTTTATATGAGTTTAAAGTTATTTAAGTTTAAAGTTATGCCTACGAGAAAATTTTATTTGAGAAAATATAATATTTTTCTATTATAAAACTTTAAAAACTCATTATTTTTGTAACCAATTATGCTTAAAAATGCGTTAATTAATTAAATAAACAAATAAAAATAAAAACAATAAGTTAAAGATGTTTTATTTTTACTCTTTATTATTTCATTCGGTTGTTCATTTATTATTATTGGAACTAAAGTATTAAAAAAATATATATATATTCTTAATACTAAAAAAATAAATAAATAAATAATAATGATTTCACTATTAGACAAAAAATAGATATATTTTAATTTTTATGTACGTTGATGCTGGTGAAACAATGATGTTGCATTTTAAAATAATAATAAAATCATACTTTTAAAAAATTAAAGAACACGCTTTTATTGAAATGTGAACTAAAAACACAAAATATCTATCTTTATAGTATTAAAACGCAGGGTAGGAGAAAGTCGTGTGAGTGACACACCGTAATGTTTACATACTTTTAAATCTTCAATAGAAATGAAGGAATGAGGAATAAATAATTTAGAATTAAACAAAAAACATTAAAAAAAAAACTCCACTGACTGAGCTCGAACGTTAGACCTTCAGGTTCGTAGCCCGGTTCGTACCCCTCACAGCCACAGCGTTCACGTAAGGAAAGTATTTTTTTACAATATAGATTTTTTGTTTGCTCCCAGAGCGGTTACGAACATATAGGTGATGCTAATAAAAGCGTGTTAAAAAAGTAAATGTAATCATATTATGCATTTTTTTTTTTTTTTTTTTACTTTCTTTCTTTTCTTTTCTAGAAAACAGCATTGGTTTATTAAAATATTTCGACTTCAGGTTTTACATATATTTACCCGCTTTAGGAGTTCCTGATTACTTTTAGACTACTTGCAGGAAATGTCAGTTTTATTATCTGTGTATATGTGACGAAAATTTTGTGATAGCTCTAGTTCAAGCACTAATGTAAAGAATTTTCTATAAATTTATATGTAGCTGCACTTGATAAAAATTAGTCCCTATCAACTTTTGCTGCAATTCTTTCAGGAGAAAATTTTAGCATTCTATTTTTATTTATTTATTTATTTTAATTTTTAGTATAGCAATATTTGATAAAATTTCAAATATATATGCACACTGAAAAGGAATGATATACTTAATGCTTTTAATGCTTAAAAACGGGAAGAAAGAAAATATTTTTGAACACTGATAAATTTTTATTTAAACATTTCGTGTAATTGCATAGGTGTGAAACAATATTTATAATAATAATAAAGTTTAATAATATAAGTATAGTATATAGAAAATGCTATCTTATTAAATAGTTGTTAGAAATTCTAACAATCCAGTTACCTCTCCCGACTCAAATAAATAAATAAAATAGATAAAAATGATAAAAAGAAATATAAAAAACATTTTTCTTTCAAACTATAATAAATAGCAAAATAATAATAATAATAATAATAATAAAACATATTATAAATGAAAAGTGTTTAGGCATTAAATAAAATGGATAATTCTTTTTTATTAGTTTTGAAATACTTTTTGTTTGAGAACTACAGTACTTTAGTAGAAAAATCTCTCTTATTCCGTGGGGGAAAGATCTTTCTAAACAGAACAACAAGATTCAAGAAAAATATTCTTTCAACGATGTATTTGTGTAAAACTTTATTAAAAGCTCCTCATAGAAAAATAGACATTTTAATATTCAAATAAGAAACGATATAATTTTAATATTCAAATAACAAATCTATTAGAAAAATAAAATACGTCTGTGGAAAAAATATATGGATTACATCTTTAGTGCTACCATCTATGAGTTTAGAAAGTGGACAGAACAAATAAATATTTTTGTTTTCGTGACTGTTTATTTTACTGAGTAATAAAAACGAAAAAATAAAGAAGTGACACCAAATATTTATAGCCTGATGTGTTTATAAGTACGATTTTCTTTTTACGCAATAGATTTTCATATTGCTGGGCTTTTCTGTACTTTCTGGCAGAGCAAACACCAACGAAGATTCCACAATTTAATTGCTAACAGTTTAAATAATTGCCCAGAGATGGCAGCATTACGCATAAAATATCTTGGAAAATGATTTTTTTGTTAACTAACTAGCACGGAAATCCGTGTTTACTATCGGCCCACCAGCGGCCGAGCGGTTCTACGCTCAAAAGCTGGTAGATGGGAGGTGCCGGGTTCGATCCCAGGCCGCGCTCATCGACCTAGCTGTTCGGAGTTTTCCGTGGTTTCCTCCGAAACTCGCGTAAATACGGGCTAGGACCCCTTAGAAAGACCCCCACGGAGGGCATTCCTCCTGTAGGCCTAGGACACATCAGGAGTCAATCGGCCTTAAATCCTACAACCAACCAACCAACCGTGTTTACTATCTTCCTTGCTTGAAATTTGAATATGTTACGGAAATGATTAAAATCTTAAGTTATCAAGTTAAACTATTTTTTTAATTATTCTATATTAATTTTATCGATAATTAAAGTAACTGTAAATGTTGCATGTTTATTATTTTTTCATATAATATGGAAATACCCAATTAGAATCAGTAGAATTCAATTTTTTATTTTTGGCTCAATCCTTAATTCTTAAATGCCTGATTATTTTTTAAACCAATTAAAAAATGTTTTATTCTTACCTCTATTAAATAAATCACGAGAAAAATACTTTTAAAAATCATACTTTATTACTTTCTTCTATATTCAATAGAAGAAAGTACTGGATTCGTAAAAATTTTCGACTTCGGGTTTTTGATGGATTTATACGTTTTGAGAGCTGTAGAACACGATTTGACCATGTTTAGAAAATGTCTGTGTGTATGTGTGACAAAATTTTGTGGCAACTGTATCTCAGGAACTACTGCACAAAATTTCATACAAATTGGTATGCAGTTGCACCTTGACATAAATTAGTGCCTATCAACTTTTGGTAAAAATTGTCTTACAGGTTGCGTTGCCATCCCGCTTTTTCCAAACTTTTAACATGCTGATATAAAACAAAATTTTGTATAAATGTGCATAAAGAGAATTATTTTTTAGTAATCATTATGAAATTTACAAGCATTATTTATAATAGAGATAATCAACTGGGGAATTTTTTTTGTATGTGTAGGAGCCTCGCCCTCCCCCCCCCCCTCGAGGGGAGTAAATTTTCATGATGGGTATCTTTCAAAAGAGCTCGTCAATACCTTTAAAACGAATGGTTGAATCATCGATCTGCGATAATTTAAAATAAAGTTATCGATTTTTTTTCATTTTTACCAAAAAAAAAAAAGATATATATTGACAATAAAATTTACTTATATATATATATATTGTTGCGTACTTGGGGGTTCGTGAGTTGTCTGAGAATGAAAGGCCAAACGTACAAAAGTTCAGTAATTTATTCACAGAAAATTCCAGAAAAATGCAGGTCTATAAACCAAGTATCAGCTTCAATTCAAACAGTAAACACAGCTTACACAACAGCTGTCAATAACAAATCCACAGTACAAACTGTATACCAATAACACTTGAAGCAAGTCTCTCTCAAAGAGGCTCAAGAGCAATGCAAGCACTAGCGAAGCTCGCTGAGATCTGAACTGAACTGACTGCCCTTGGCGAGGAAGCGCTCCTTATATGCTGTTCCATGGAGCCCAGATTTTTCGAGAAAACTCTAGAAAGTGGTCAACCAATCAACTTACAGCTTCCATATTTGGTATATCCCATATAAGGATTTTCTCGCCAAGGTCGCCAAAAAAATCGCCAAGGTGGGAAAAAGTCGCCAAATTTGGCGCCAAATCCATTGCGTGCATTACTGGGGCTTTTTAATGCGTTTTTAAGGGAAAATAAGGCTATTTCAACGCTAAAACGACTAGAAATGCACAAAATTAGCACTTTATCAACTTACTAAGCCTCTTTGAAAGAATTTATACGAAAATAAACACAATTATTTACAATTTCGTAACACTGCCCCCCTCCCAAGGACTGCACGTCCCGGGCAGTGCAACCCTTGGTCAAGAGGCGAAACTAAACAAATTTACACAATCTAAAACACAAAAACTAAGTTGCAGATAAAGATAACATAGAAATATAAATTAAGTGGGAAATATTTACAAAATTCACAAATATGTACAAATATTTATATACAAATATTTACAGTGCGCATGCGCAAATTTTACAAGTATTTACATTTTAAATTTTAATTTTACCGTTACTTGTGGTACTTGGCTAGCCTATTATAGTGCACCACCTTCGGTTTTGATGAAGGTGTTTTAGTGATCCGCACCACTACATCATTCAGCCTTTTTAAGACTGTGTATGGTCCGTCCCAGTTGCACTGTAGCTTGGGAGAGAGTCCTTTGCGTCGAACAGGATTCCACAACCAGACCTTCTCTCCTTCCTGAAACTCATGTTGCGTAGCCTTTAGATCGTACCTTGTCTTCATTTTCTCCGATGCAATGTGAATTCGCTCCCGAGCAAAGTTGTGAACGTCCTCAAATCGTGCCTGGAGATCTTGGATGTACTCCTCGGGCGATGAAGGCGCATCGGGTGGACAACCAAACAGGAGATCACAAGGGAGACGAAGTTCACGTCCAAACAGCATCTGGGCTGGAGTATAGCCGGTGGTTTCATGGACAGCACTTCGATAAGCCAGCAGGAACAATGGCAACTTCAAGTCCCAATCTTGCTGGTTCCTTGATACTAGAAGGGAGAGGTTATTCAGGATGGTACGATTGAACCTCTCGACCATGCCGTCCGACTGGGGATGTAAGGGTGTTGTCCGGGTTTTGTCTATGCCGAGTAGTTCACACAGTCCTTTGAAAACATCAGAGGTAAAGTTCCTACCTTGGTCGGTATGAAGTTGTAGGGGCGTGCCGTACCTTGACACCCATTGCTGCACTAGGACTTCCGCGACTGTGCATGCCTCTTGATTGGGAATGGGATATGCCTCAGGCCACTTGGTGAAATAGTCCATCACGACGAGGATGTATTTATTTCCACTGGAGGTCCGTGGCAAAGGACCCAAGATGTCGATTGCAATTCGTTCAAATGGTGCTCCCACGTTATACCGTTGCAGTCTTCCTCGACTTCGCTTCTGCGGGCCTTTACGTGCCGCACAAGCATCACAGGATTTACACCATTTCTCCACATCCTCCTTTGCCTTGCACCAGTAGAAGCGTTCCCGAACTTTCTGCAGAGTCTTCATTACCCCAAAATGGCCTCCGGTAGAGCTACTATGCAGTTGTTCTAAAACAGCTGGAATTTTTGATCTTGGTAATAAAATCTGCCATCTGAAGCTTTTCCCATCATCAGATTCCCACTTTCTGTATAATACGCCGTTTCTGATATGAAGAGAGTCCCAAAGTGCCCAATAACTTTTCGTAATGGGACTAAATCTGGAAATATCCTGCCAGGTAGGTCTGTTGCTGGTCGTCTCCTTCAGCTGTAATATTGGCTTTATGTCAGGATCTTCCAACTGGGCTTTTCTAAGCTCTTCGTCACTCCATGGATCGGGATCTTGATCTGATGGTGTTGAGACAGTAACTTGGCAGGCAACCGGATTTATCGGCAGGTATTTCTGCTCGGCTCTAGAGCAGTACTTGCAGCTTTCCAAACAGGGCTTCCGTGACAAGGCATCTGCATTACCATGTAAAGTCCCTTTACGATGACGTATTTCGAAGTCATATTCCTGGAGGCGTTGTATCCACCTGGCAATCTGTCCTTCCGGGTTCTTGAACTGGAGCAACCACGTTAGAGATGCATGGTCAGTCCGTAGCAGGAATCTTCTGCCATAGAGGTAATGATGGAAATGTTCTATGGCTTTTACGATAGCGAGTAGCTCTTTCCTAGTGGTACAGTAATTTCGCTCTGGTTTAGACAAGCATTTACTCCAATAGGCAATGACATGTTCTTGACCATCAATTTCCTGCGACAGAACAGCACCGACACTCTCATGGCTGGCATCTGTATCAAGTATGAACTGTCTGTCGGGCTGTGGATATGTCAAGATAGGCGAAGATGTTAAGGCCTCTTTAAGTCGCTTGAACGCTTTTTCACATTCATCCGTCCACAGGAACTTCTGTTTGGCTTCCGTCAGCTTATGCAGTGGTCTGGCAATATTTGAGAAACCCTTGACAAACTTCCTGTAGTAAGTGCATAACCCCAGGAAACTTCGTAGTTGGTGTACATTTTCAGGGCGACTCCAGTTCTCGACTGCAGAGATCTTCTCAGGATCAGTTCTCACACCTTCGGCAGAGATGATATGGCCGAGGTAGCTCACTTCACGACGGAACAAGTTACACTTGCCTGGATTCAATTTGAGGTTAGCCATTCTGAGTTTCTCCAGCACCTTTCGGATGTTTCGTAGATGGTCTTCAAAAGTGCGCCCCACAATGATAATATCATCCAAATACACCAGACAGGCTTCATAGGAAAGTCCTTTTAGCACTGTCTCCATCAGGCGTTCGAAGGTGGCAGGTGCATTACATAATCCGAATGGCATAACTTTAAATTGCCACAGTCCTTGTCCCGTGGTGAATGCAGTCTTCTCACGATCATCAGGATGTAATTCTACTTGCCAGTAACCGCTCTTCAGATCCAAAGTCGAGAACCATTTATTGCCAGCAAGTGTGTCTAATGTGTCGTCAATTCTGGGAAGAGGGTAACTGTCTTTCTTCGTGATGTCATTCAAACGACGATAATCCACACAAAATCTTGTTGAACCATCCTTTTTCCGCACCAGTACTATGGGAGAGGCCCAAGGACTCGTTGATGGCTCGATGACATCATTGTGCTGCATTTCACTTAGAAGTTCAGTGACCTCTTCCTGTTTAGCAAATGGAAGTCTTCTTGGATGTTGTTTGATTGGAGGATGATTTCCTGTATCAATTCTGTGCTGGGTGATGTTCGTTCTCCCGACGTCTTCAGGTGTTCGAGAAAACAGGTCTTTAAATTCTTGGAGTAGCTTCTCCGCAGCACATCTCTGTTCCTTTCCCAACTCTGCATTCTTTAGTAATTCCGTTATTAATTGTTCTGAAGACTTGGATGCTGTTGATTGCGTGGGACGGTTGATGCATGTAACAGGAGTGCAGGTTGCTAACACCTCATCCTTCTTCACTGTCCGGACCTTATCGCTGATGTTTGCGACTCTCACAGGAATAGTACTCTTGGAGAGATCCACCAGAGATGAAGCTACCAGAACTCCTCTTGGGCTATTGTCTATATTCGGATATTCAATCAGTCCATAGCGGAAGAATTGCTTGGTAGGAGGGGTTCCTGAAACTATTGTCTCTGTGTGTGGGGGGATGGAAACTTCCGACTTGGCTGTTATCTGGCAAATTTGCTGAATGTCTTGATTTTCAGTATTGAACACAGCTATGTCTTCCGAACTCGAATGCAGTTCATTATTCTTGAAGTCCAATTTGAAGTTAAATTTTCTTAGGAAATCAATTCCAATGATTAGAGGATCTCTTATGTCAGCCACATATGCCATATGATGGTAACTGGCATTTCCAAAAGTGATGGTCAAGTTCATTTTTCCATATATTTTGATTTCGTCTCCGGTCACAGTCTGGAGTTTAACGCAGGGCGGCGTCCAGATGATCTTCTCTTTTAGTTCTTGAGCCAAATCCGTTCTAATGATGGTCACGTTGGCTCCTGTGTCCAGAATCATCCGGCAGGTGGCGTTGTTGACTTGGCCATAGACGTGAAGTCCGTTATCGCCGCCACTCATCGATGAAACATGAAATACTGTAAATTGGGGCTCTTTAATTTTAGGCAACCTCCGCCCCGCGAGATGGCCTCCTCTTAGTTTCCCTGCAGTGATGGTGAAGCCGGGTGATTTCCTATAGTTGGTCGTACGGGGCAGTTCATTCCCTATTACCTCTCCGCTCCACTCTTCTCTCATTTTTCTCTCAAGATCTTCCTCCATTCTCTTCAGTTTACCTTCTATCTCTGAAAACCTTCCTTTCAGTTCCTGATCAAAATTTTCTTTAACTTTCTCCTCGAAACTCCGTTCTATTTTCGTAACACTCTCTTCAAAATTCCTTTCTACTTTCATAACATTTTCTTCTATCTTCATAGCTTTCTCTTCAAAACTCTCTTCAATTTTCAAAACTTTCTCTTCAAAATTTTCTTCTATCTTTATAACTTTCTCTTCAAAATTTTCTTCTATCTTTATAACTTTCTCTTCTATTCCATCCATTCTATTTTCCATCACCGTTAATTTACCCTCGATTGATTCTTTCACCGTTGAAAGCTCTCTCTTCATCTCATCTTGATTAGATTTAATTTCTTCCTGAACTTCACCCAAACTGCTTTTCATATGCTTCATTTCTTCAGTCAAACCGTCTTTCAATTCTCTTTGCGATGTTTCCATTTTCTCTTGTGCTACTTTCATTTCTTCAGTCAAACCGTCTTTCAACTCTTTTTGTCCAGTTTCCATCTTTTCCAGTCCTGTTTCCATTTTCTCTATCAATCCGGTTTCCATCTTTTCCTGTCCGGCTTTCATTTCATTTATCTGGGTAGCTAAGGCTTCTAGAAGTTTTTTCATCTCTTGCTCCATAGCCCTCGTTATCACCATTCACAGACAATCCCGCTTCTGACACCAGAAATGTTGCGTACTTGGGGGTTCGTGAGTTGTCTGAGAATGAAAGGCCAAACGTACAAAAGTTCAGTAATTTATTCACAGAAAATTCCAGAAAAATGCAGGTCTATAAACCAAGTATCAGCTTCAATTCAAACAGTAAACACAGCTTACACAACAGCTGTCAATAACAAATCCACAGTACAAACTGTATACCAATAACACTTGAAGCAAGTCTCTCTCAAAGAGGCTCAAGAGCAATGCAAGCACTAGCGAAGCTCGCTGAGATCTGAACTGAACTGACTGCCCTTGGCGAGGAAGCGCTCCTTATATGCTGTTCCATGGAGCCCAGATTTTTCGAGAAAACTCTAGAAAGTGGTCAACCAATCAACTTACAGCTTCCATATTTGGTATATCCCATATAAGGATTTTCTCGCCAAGGTCGCCAAAAAAATCGCCAAGGTGGGAAAAAGTCGCCAAATTTGGCGCCAAATCCATTGCGTGCATTACTGGGGCTTTTTAATGCGTTTTTAAGGGAAAATAAGGCTATTTCAACGCTAAAACGACTAGAAATGCACAAAATTAGCACTTTATCAACTTACTAAGCCTCTTTGAAAGAATTTATACGAAAATAAACACAATTATTTACAATTTCGTAACACTGCCCCCCTCCCAAGGACTGCACGTCCCGGGCAGTGCAACCCTTGGTCAAGAGGCGAAACTAAACAAATTTACACAATCTAAAACACAAAAACTAAGTTGCAGATAAAGATAACATAGAAATATAAATTAAGTGGGAAATATTTACAAAATTCACAAATATGTACAAATATTTATATACAAATATTTACAGTGCGCATGCGCAAATTTTACAAGTATTTACATTTTAAATTTTAATTTTACCGTTACTTGTGGTACTTGGCTAGCCTATTATAGTGCACCACCTTCGGTTTTGATGAAGGTGTTTTAGTGATCCGCACCACTACATCATTCAGCCTTTTTAAGACTGTGTATGGTCCGTCCCAGTTGCACTGTAGCTTGGGAGAGAGTCCTTTGCGTCGAACAGGATTCCACAACCAGACCTTCTCTCCTTCCTGAAACTCATGTTGCGTAGCCTTTAGATCGTACCTTGTCTTCATTTTCTCCGATGCAATGTGAATTCGCTCCCGAGCAAAGTTGTGAACGTCCTCAAATCGTGCCTGGAGATCTTGGATGTACTCCTCGGGCGATGAAGGCGCATCGGGTGGACAACCAAACAGGAGATCACAAGGGAGACGAAGTTCACGTCCAAACAGCATCTGGGCTGGAGTATAGCCGGTGGTTTCATGGACAGCACTTCGATAAGCCAGCAGGAACAATGGCAACTTCAAGTCCCAATCTTGCTGGTTCCTTGATACTAGAAGGGAGAGGTTATTCAGGATGGTACGATTGAACCTCTCGACCATGCCGTCCGACTGGGGATGTAAGGGTGTTGTCCGGGTTTTGTCTATGCCGAGTAGTTCACACAGTCCTTTGAAAACATCAGAGGTAAAGTTCCTACCTTGGTCGGTATGAAGTTGTAGGGGCGTGCCGTACCTTGACACCCATTGCTGCACTAGGACTTCCGCGACTGTGCATGCCTCTTGATTGGGAATGGGATATGCCTCAGGCCACTTGGTGAAATAGTCCATCACGACGAGGATGTATTTATTTCCACTGGAGGTCCGTGGCAAAGGACCCAAGATGTCGATTGCAATTCGTTCAAATGGTGCTCCCACGTTATACCGTTGCAGTCTTCCTCGACTTCGCTTCTGCGGGCCTTTACGTGCCGCACAAGCATCACAGGATTTACACCATTTCTCCACATCCTCCTTTGCCTTGCACCAGTAGAAGCGTTCCCGAACTTTCTGCAGAGTCTTCATTACCCCAAAATGGCCTCCGGTAGAGCTACTATGCAGTTGTTCTAAAACAGCTGGAATTTTTGATCTTGGTAATAAAATCTGCCATCTGAAGCTTTTCCCATCATCAGATTCCCACTTTCTGTATAATACGCCGTTTCTGATATGAAGAGAGTCCCAAAGTGCCCAATAACTTTTCGTAATGGGACTAAATCTGGAAATATCCTGCCAGGTAGGTCTGTTGCTGGTCGTCTCCTTCAGCTGTAATATTGGCTTTATGTCAGGATCTTCCAACTGGGCTTTTCTAAGCTCTTCGTCACTCCATGGATCGGGATCTTGATCTGATGGTGTTGAGACAGTAACTTGGCAGGCAACCGGATTTATCGGCAGGTATTTCTGCTCGGCTCTAGAGCAGTACTTGCAGCTTTCCAAACAGGGCTTCCGTGACAAGGCATCTGCATTACCATGTAAAGTCCCTTTACGATGACGTATTTCGAAGTCATATTCCTGGAGGCGTTGTATCCACCTGGCAATCTGTCCTTCCGGGTTCTTGAACTGGAGCAACCACGTTAGAGATGCATGGTCAGTCCGTAGCAGGAATCTTCTGCCATAGAGGTAATGATGGAAATGTTCTATGGCTTTTACGATAGCGAGTAGCTCTTTCCTAGTGGTACAGTAATTTCGCTCTGGTTTAGACAAGCATTTACTCCAATAGGCAATGACATGTTCTTGACCATCAATTTCCTGCGACAGAACAGCACCGACACTCTCATGGCTGGCATCTGTATCAAGTATGAACTGTCTGTCGGGCTGTGGATATGTCAAGATAGGCGAAGATGTTAAGGCCTCTTTAAGTCGCTTGAACGCTTTTTCACATTCATCCGTCCACAGGAACTTCTGTTTGGCTTCCGTCAGCTTATGCAGTGGTCTGGCAATATTTGAGAAACCCTTGACAAACTTCCTGTAGTAAGTGCATAACCCCAGGAAACTTCGTAGTTGGTGTACATTTTCAGGGCGACTCCAGTTCTCGACTGCAGAGATCTTCTCAGGATCAGTTCTCACACCTTCGGCAGAGATGATATGGCCGAGGTAGCTCACTTCACGACGGAACAAGTTACACTTGCCTGGATTCAATTTGAGGTTAGCCATTCTGAGTTTCTCCAGCACCTTTCGGATGTTTCGTAGATGGTCTTCAAAAGTGCGCCCCACAATGATAATATCATCCAAATACACCAGACAGGCTTCATAGGAAAGTCCTTTTAGCACTGTCTCCATCAGGCGTTCGAAGGTGGCAGGTGCATTACATAATCCGAATGGCATAACTTTAAATTGCCACAGTCCTTGTCCCGTGGTGAATGCAGTCTTCTCACGATCATCAGGATGTAATTCTACTTGCCAGTAACCGCTCTTCAGATCCAAAGTCGAGAACCATTTATTGCCAGCAAGTGTGTCTAATGTGTCGTCAA
Organism: Salticus scenicus; assembly: GCA_963930645.1. Taxonomy (NCBI): domain Eukaryota; kingdom Metazoa; phylum Arthropoda; class Arachnida; order Araneae; family Salticidae; genus Salticus; species Salticus scenicus. The sequence goes on from OZ005653.1 coordinate 341,074,625, forward strand.
TTCTGGGAAGAGGGTAACTGTCTTTCTTCGTGATGTCATTCAAACGACGATAATCCACACAAAATCTTGTTGAACCATCCTTTTTCCGCACCAGTACTATGGGAGAGGCCCAAGGACTCGTTGATGGCTCGATGACATCATTGTGCTGCATTTCACTTAGAAGTTCAGTGACCTCTTCCTGTTTAGCAAATGGAAGTCTTCTTGGATGTTGTTTGATTGGAGGATGATTTCCTGTATCAATTCTGTGCTGGGTGATGTTCGTTCTCCCGACGTCTTCAGGTGTTCGAGAAAACAGGTCTTTAAATTCTTGGAGTAGCTTCTCCGCAGCACATCTCTGTTCCTTTCCCAACTCTGCATTCTTTAGTAATTCCGTTATTAATTGTTCTGAAGACTTGGATGCTGTTGATTGCGTGGGACGGTTGATGCATGTAACAGGAGTGCAGGTTGCTAACACCTCATCCTTCTTCACTGTCCGGACCTTATCGCTGATGTTTGCGACTCTCACAGGAATAGTACTCTTGGAGAGATCCACCAGAGATGAAGCTACCAGAACTCCTCTTGGGCTATTGTCTATATTCGGATATTCAATCAGTCCATAGCGGAAGAATTGCTTGGTAGGAGGGGTTCCTGAAACTATTGTCTCTGTGTGTGGGGGGATGGAAACTTCCGACTTGGCTGTTATCTGGCAAATTTGCTGAATGTCTTGATTTTCAGTATTGAACACAGCTATGTCTTCCGAACTCGAATGCAGTTCATTATTCTTGAAGTCCAATTTGAAGTTAAATTTTCTTAGGAAATCAATTCCAATGATTAGAGGATCTCTTATGTCAGCCACATATGCCATATGATGGTAACTGGCATTTCCAAAAGTGATGGTCAAGTTCATTTTTCCATATATTTTGATTTCGTCTCCGGTCACAGTCTGGAGTTTAACGCAGGGCGGCGTCCAGATGATCTTCTCTTTTAGTTCTTGAGCCAAATCCGTTCTAATGATGGTCACGTTGGCTCCTGTGTCCAGAATCATCCGGCAGGTGGCGTTGTTGACTTGGCCATAGACGTGAAGTCCGTTATCGCCGCCACTCATCGATGAAACATGAAATACTGTAAATTGGGGCTCTTTAATTTTAGGCAACCTCCGCCCCGCGAGATGGCCTCCTCTTAGTTTCCCTGCAGTGATGGTGAAGCCGGGTGATTTCCTATAGTTGGTCGTACGGGGCAGTTCATTCCCTATTACCTCTCCGCTCCACTCTTCTCTCATTTTTCTCTCAAGATCTTCCTCCATTCTCTTCAGTTTACCTTCTATCTCTGAAAACCTTCCTTTCAGTTCCTGATCAAAATTTTCTTTAACTTTCTCCTCGAAACTCCGTTCTATTTTCGTAACACTCTCTTCAAAATTCCTTTCTACTTTCATAACATTTTCTTCTATCTTCATAGCTTTCTCTTCAAAACTCTCTTCAATTTTCAAAACTTTCTCTTCAAAATTTTCTTCTATCTTTATAACTTTCTCTTCAAAATTTTCTTCTATCTTTATAACTTTCTCTTCTATTCCATCCATTCTATTTTCCATCACCGTTAATTTACCCTCGATTGATTCTTTCACCGTTGAAAGCTCTCTCTTCATCTCATCTTGATTAGATTTAATTTCTTCCTGAACTTCACCCAAACTGCTTTTCATATGCTTCATTTCTTCAGTCAAACCGTCTTTCAATTCTCTTTGCGATGTTTCCATTTTCTCTTGTGCTACTTTCATTTCTTCAGTCAAACCGTCTTTCAACTCTTTTTGTCCAGTTTCCATCTTTTCCAGTCCTGTTTCCATTTTCTCTATCAATCCGGTTTCCATCTTTTCCTGTCCGGCTTTCATTTCATTTATCTGGGTAGCTAAGGCTTCTAGAAGTTTTTTCATCTCTTGCTCCATAGCCCTCGTTATCACCATTCACAGACAATCCCGCTTCTGACACCAGAAATGTTGCGTACTTGGGGGTTCGTGAGTTGTCTGAGAATGAAAGGCCAAACGTACAAAAGTTCAGTAATTTATTCACAGAAAATTCCAGAAAAATGCAGGTCTATAAACCAAGTATCAGCTTCAATTCAAACAGTAAACACAGCTTACACAACAGCTGTCAATAACAAATCCACAGTACAAACTGTATACCAATAACACTTGAAGCAAGTCTCTCTCAAAGAGGCTCAAGAGCAATGCAAGCACTAGCGAAGCTCGCTGAGATCTGAACTGAACTGACTGCCCTTGGCGAGGAAGCGCTCCTTATATGCTGTTCCATGGAGCCCAGATTTTTCGAGAAAACTCTAGAAAGTGGTCAACCAATCAACTTACAGCTTCCATATTTGGTATATCCCATATAAGGATTTTCTCGCCAAGGTCGCCAAAAAAATCGCCAAGGTGGGAAAAAGTCGCCAAATTTGGCGCCAAATCCATTGCGTGCATTACTGGGGCTTTTTAATGCGTTTTTAAGGGAAAATAAGGCTATTTCAACGCTAAAACGACTAGAAATGCACAAAATTAGCACTTTATCAACTTACTAAGCCTCTTTGAAAGAATTTATACGAAAATAAACACAATTATTTACAATTTCGTAACAATATATACATATATTTAGTGTTATACTACTTCTCTAATATGGAAATCGTCTGCATTATCATGAAAAATAATTTTTTTAAATAATAAATTTAGTAAATTATTTTTACTGGGTGAATTTTTATAGGAAAATATAGAAGAAAGTCATGTGGTGGCCACAACATATTATTAGTTTTAATTATGTTTTACAGCCAAAAAGCAGTTTTTTTGTCATTCAGCAAACATGAGGCATCAGATCTTCAATATTATTCTAATAATACTTTAGAAGACGAAATTGGGTATATGTGTGTTGCCGAAAGGCAATACTCCGCCATATTATGCCAGAAAATAAGCATTTTCATTGGAAAAAAATAGATTTTTCCTTAAAGTTGGCTTTTCTCAGAAGGAAAAGGCGAACTGGAAAGAACACTTTAAAAAATGGATGTTAGAATCGAAAAATATTTTATTGTACAAACAATAAATATGTCCTTTTAAAATTCAGATTTTTGTATAATAAATTTTAAAGCAGGGAGCTAGGCATAGTCCACCATCACAATCTGGTCAAAAATACCGCGTTTCTTTCCTCACTCGTTTTCCAAAATCGTTTCTTTTCGAGCAAAACACAAAACATTGCCTTGTTGGTCTCAATTTTTTGTCAGTAGGAGCAATCACTTCTATAAAATGTCTTTCAGTCAATCGTAAGGGGATTGGGCAAAATTCCTGGACGTTCTTTTGTCTCATTTATTGTTCCATTTATGTTCCCATTTGTTTCTTTTGTCTCATTTATTATCCTATGTATTTCAACCAGGCGATCTATTATATCAAGTCTAAAATTCAAATGGGAATATTTTCCTCCAAGTTTCTGATATAAAACAAAAGCATTCCACAGCGGTATATGTAAAAGGTAGAAGAATATTTTTAATATATGTAATATAGAGAAAGTATTGGATTCGCGAAAATTTTCAACCTCCGTTTTTTGATGGATTTACATGTTTTGGGATGTCTAGATTACGAATTAATAGTTTTTAGAAAATGTCTGTCTGTCTGTCTGTATCATTTTTTTGTGGACGCTGTATCTCACGAACCAATGAATGAAATTTAACCAAACTTGGTATTTAGTTGCACCCTGACATAAACTGGTGCTGATTAGATTTTAGGATCAATAGCTCAACAGGTGGCGTTGTGATCGCATTTTATGCAAATTTTTAACATGGCAGCATAGGACAAAATTCCGTATAAATGGGCATAATGAGAGTTATTTTAAACTTGTGATTGTAAAATTAATATGGATTATTGATAATAGTAGTAGTTAACTAGGAAAAAAATTTTGTGCATGTGAGGGCATCGGTTCCCCCCCCCCCAAGTAAATTTTCAAGATGGGTATCTTTCGAAAGGTCTCGTTGATAATAGTAATAGTTAACTGGGAAAAAATTTTGTGCATGTGGGGGCATCGGTTCCCCCCCCACCGGGGGGGGGGAAGTACCCACCCGGGGGGAGGCAAAGTTTCAAGATGGGTATCTTTCGAAAGGTCTCGTCAATACCTTTAAAACGAATGGTTGAACCATAAATCTGTGATAATTTAAAACAAAGTTATCGATTTTTTTTACTTTTAACAAAAGAAAACAGAAAAAAAAAAATCGCATTTTTTTTTTTTTTTTTTTTTTTTTTTTTTTTTAACGAAATTTAACCAAACTTGGTATTTAGTTGGTCCCCGACATAAACTGGTGCTGATTATGTTTGGGGATCAATAGCTCAACAGGTGGCGCTGTGATAGCATTTTATCTAAATTTTTAACATGGCAGCATAGGACAAAAATTCGTATAAACGTGCATAATAAGAGTTGTTTTAAAATTGTGATAGTAAAATTAATATGAATTATTGATAATAGTAGTATGTAACTAGGAAAAAAATTTTCTGCATGGGGTACCCCCCAGGGGGGGTAAATTTTCACAATGGGTATCTTTCGAAAGATCAGGTTGATAATAGTAGTAGTTAACTAGGAAAAAATTTTTGTGCATGTGGGGGCATCGGTCCCCCCCCCCGGGGGGGGCAAAGTTTCAAGATGGGTATCTTTCGAAAGGTCTGTCAATACCTTTAAAACGAATGGTTGAACTATAAATCTGTGATAATTTAAAACAAAGTTATCGATTTTTTTTACTTTTAACGAAAAAAAAACTCAGAAAAAAAAAAATCGCATTTTTTTTTTTTTTTTTTTTTTTTTTTAACGAAATTTAACCAAACTTGGTATTTAGTTGGTCCCCGACATAAAGTGGTGCTGATTACATTTGGGGATCAATAGATCAACAGGTGGCGCTGTGATCGTATTTTTTCTAAATTTTTAACATGGCAGTATAGGACAAAATTTCGTATAAATGTACATAATGAGAGTTATTTTTAACTTGTGATTGTAAAATTAATATGAGTTATTGATAATAGTAATAGTTAACTAGGAAAAAATTACTGTGCATGTGGGGGCATCGCTTCCCCCCCTGGGGGGAAGTACCCCCCCCGGGGGGGGGAAATTTTCAAAATGGGTATCTTTCGAAAGATCTCGTCAATACCTTTCAAACGAATGGTTGAACTATAAATCTGTGATAATTTAAAACAAAGTTATCAATTTTTTTTACTTTTAACAAAAAAAAAAAAAAAAAAATTAGAAAAAAAAAAAATCGTATTTTTTTTTTTTTTTTTTTAATAAATATTGTTACTGATTGAATATGTATAGGAAAATATAGAAGAAAGTCTTGTGGTGGCCACAACATACTAGTTTTGTATTATTTTTTTCACTCTCTTTTTTGTGATTAGGTAATTAGTGAGATGCTGATCCATTCGATCTACACCTCTCATGGTTATTATTGTACTACATTACTACCTTTGATTTCTGTCAGACCTCATCCTTGTAAGACGGAACTTCAATCATCGCAGAGTTGTGTATAGCAGATAACAGAGTAATTACTTTCTTATCCATCCATTTGATGATGCAGACGTTCCCTTTTTGGTACACGCAGATTTCACCTTCTTTTTAGTTTTTTTGACAGTAATTCTTTTGGAACATCTTTTCTGTCAAATTTCAGTGTTCCATAGGTATCTGTTCGATTGTTGAGAAGTATATCTGCAAGTTCTGGTGATGTATAATAATTATTTGTTGTTAGGCAATATACTTTATTCAATAGTGGCTCCATAAGAATAATCCCTACTTGAGAGGACTTGCACAAATGCTGTTAATTATCATCGAAAAGACTATCTTTTCTAGTGTATATAATAAACTGATATCCATAGCCGGACTACATAACCTTCGATTCACATAACACAAAGCTTTTTATACCAAATCGTGACCCTTTAAGAAGAGGTATATACTGTTTCCAGTGTAACCTTTCCTTGTACATCAACAAGCTTTCATCTATTGCCACATCTCTTTCATATATAATAATCTCTCGATAGTGACAATTCAAACACTTTATTACTGTCCACAGTTTCTGCAATTTTGGACAGTCGTGTGTTTTAGCGTCACATTTCTCATCATCTGAAAAATGTAAAAACCGATAAATAAGCTGAAAGCGTCGGTGAGGCATAATTCTTGAAAAAAGTGGAGTTGCTGTACAATGTCTCTTACTCCAATATTGCTCCACATCGGGTTTTTTCACAATTCCTTGGAATAATACATACAAAGCGAGAAAGACCTGCATTTAGTTTTTAGACGTTGGCTCCCACTTTCTTGCTCTGCTTTTTCTTCGTAGATTACTATTACTTATACTTCTATTTGCATATTTATTAGTTTTAGAAACTATCAGTTCAATTAGATTATCATCAAAGGAAATGTCAAGAAATTGTAGAGTTTCATTGCTACAAATCGTAGGCTTGGGATATTAATCCTTCCCTTACCATTCTCGAAAAGGTAGCCGAGCGGTTCGGCGCTCAGAGCTGTTAGACGGGAAGTACCAGGCTCGATCCCTGGTCGCTCTCGTCGACTTAGCCGCTCGGTATTTCCAGTGATTTTTCTCCGAAACTCACGTAAATACGGGCTAGAACCTCTTAGGAAGTCCCCCCCCCCATGGAGGGTATACCACCCAGGCCGAGAATCCCCGTATAGTTGGATTAGTGGTATTAATAACTTAATACCAACGTATCATTCACGAAATAAAGACCTCAGTTTTGAATTCTATAACAACGCTCAGCTGTTTTTGTAAAAGGTAAAAAAGGTATCAATTTCCGAAAAAATCTTCAAAAACCAATCTTTTTTTTTTTTTTTTGAAAAAGGCATCAGTGGAAGACTACTTTCGATGAAGTTAAGGAAGAAAATTTGTTCATTAAACTATAATGTAATTTTTTTAATTCTATGTTTACATGCATAAAATTAGTTCTTGCATTTCAAAACTTGACATTTCAATTTGGTACCAGGCATCACAAAAGTTTCTTCTGCATCATTCTGTAGAAAAGGTTTGCATGTACAAATATTTAAAAAACATAACTACTCACAATAAAGAACTTACATATACAGTTTAGTGCAATTTTACCCAAAAGATACTGAGATATAGGCGTATAAAAAATATGAAAAAGATAATAATAGCAGCGTCACTCACAAATGTTCGATATACATCCAAGTTCAATTAATCCTGGTACTTATCTCACCTAGTTTGGTGCATTTACACGGCGTAGAAGCGAAGATATTGCCTTTTCATAAACGCGGTTAAATTACAGCCAGCTAAACTGTACTGGCCGCGGTAGTTCGACCGGTAAGGTCAACGGGATTGTAATTGAAAGATTGTGAGCTCGATTCCTTGAACCGGCCAAAGACTGTCATGCACGCTAAAGGCGACTGCTGTGCTTTAAATTTAACATGGTCGGAAAGTCCTTCAATTTTCCATCAAAATTATACCTCTGTGAGTACTGGATGATGGGATTACTCGGTCCTGATTTGGATCGAAATTCGAGATCTTGTTGTTTGCTGCTACTCTCATCTTTCACCAGATTCTCGAGCTAGTCATTTTCTTGTCATTTCGGGTGTTCCTCTAAATACAGAAAGCACTCTCCTGCCGTCTGAAATCCGGGTAGATTCACTACCGGGGCTCGGATTTACATATGCCATTACCGTGACGCATGTAACAACAACAAATTGAATAGTTTTTCATTACAGTCCTTTACCACGTTTTGTGTACTTGACTTAGCCGCTTAGTTTCTTGTATATGTACTACAGAAACTGTGATATAGCCTTCCATTAAATGAGAAAATTGCAGCATAGCAGCGCCATCTGTTGAGCGGTATATCTCAAAAAGCTAATAAGCACTAGATAAAGTCCAACCAAATAGAAATTCATATTGAATTTCGTCATATGATTCGTGAGTTACAGCGTCCACAAAATTATGGTAACAGACACAGAGAGAGAAACGTAGAGATATTTTCTATAAATAGTCGATTCATGTTCAGGCAATTTTCAAAACGTGTAAATTTATCGAAAGACAGAGGTCAAAAAATTTCATTTATTCAATATTATCTTCTTATGTGTATAACTAGATGTGTTTGGTGTATTGGGAATAAGGCCGATTGACTGCTCTAGGGTCCTAGGCCTGAGGGGGAGTGCCTTCCGTGGAGGTCTTTCTAAGTGGGCCTAGCCTGTATTTACGCAGGTTTTGGATAAAGTCACGGAAAACTCCGAACGCCAAGGCTGACGTGCGCGACCTGGGATCCAACCCAGCCCCTTACGTCTACCAGCTTTGAGCGCGTCTAGAAGAAAGTAGAAATGCGAAAAATGAATGAAGTGCATTTTAATAAAAATATTTGAATCAGTTTCTAGCGAACAAGAACTAATTTAATAGTTATGAATTTGTCTAATGTGAAAAGGGAATTAAAGAAAAAAAAAACATTAAATAATTCTACAAAGAAAATTTAACCATATAATAATATGGAATTGTTTGTCGGCGATGATAGGTACTGCGTTCTCTCAAATTAAAAAAGAATAACCATGCTCTTCTCACTTTCTGACCGTAATGAGTACAAAACTCTGAACAAACACCCTAAAATGCAATAAACTCGCAACAATTATTTCGGGTCAAAAGAACACTCGATCCTCGTCAGGCGAACGAAGTAAGCACGAGTGCTGCAATCAAAGCGGCCACGTTGCCGTTTTGATTGCCGTGCTTACTTTCTTATTATTACTTTCTAACCGTGTTTACTCGTTATATTGTTTAATCTTCAATATATTTTACCTCTATAAGGTAGCACCTTAAAACATATGTTGTTTGTAAAAACTGAAAGTGCGCCTTGAGCAATTTTCATTTATATCTCATAATATATTTGGCTTTATTTATGTGGATCTTTAAACTTAATGCTCATTATATCACATTCTAAGGTAAACATGCTTTTGTTTATCCATTTCATTATATGTTATGCAGTATAAAGATATTGAAATATATTTTTAAGTTAAACCTCCAACAGACCTCAAAGTTTCCGAATTATTTTTGGTGAGTTCTTGTACACAGTAAAAGTATGTATAGCATTTTCAATAAAAAACATGTTATAATAAATGGGAATAACATGCATTAGTTTTAAGGCATTTTAAAAATATATGAAAATAAGAGGCTGGGCAGATAAACGAACCGTGTAGTCAAACTATCTCAGAACGCGTTTAAAAGAGTATCTCATACGGTTTCTATAATCGAGTGGACAGGTTGTCGATTCAGTAATATCTCCTTAAGGATTTTATAGTCCTTACTGAGTGTCAATAAATATCAGAACTCAAGTATTGGGTTGTTCGGAAAGTAATTTCGTTTTTCTCAGCAGAGGACTTAATTGTATTTTTTTCACACCTTCTTCACAATCAAGCTGCATTACTATTATATATTAGGACAACTGATATAGCAAGGCTTGCTTGTGAAAACGTTCGTTTTAGTCTGCTCAATATGCTTTGACGGGTGCCCTATCAAATAAAGAAAATCGGAAGCGACATTTTCGGCCTATTTTGTTTTTGCTATCAAAAAGGCGAAAATACTGTTCAAACAAGGGAAAAAGTATACGATGTGTACACAGAAAATTTATATAAAGAATGCCAGTGTCAAAACTGGTTTACCAAATTTTGTTTCGTCAATTTTGATGTTGAAGAGGCATTACGTTCTGGAAAACCAGTTTATGCTAATTGAGACAAAATAAAATATTGATGTATGAAAACTGACAAATAACAACTCGTGAGATCGTTAAGAAACCGACCAAAGTGGAGAATATATAATTCAATAAAATATTTATACAATATAAGCAAATCGTCTTTCATTTTCAAAGGAAAAAAAACGAAATTATTTTCCGAACAACCCAATAATTCACACTACATTGTACAATACTTAATATTATATTTTAATGAAATCGAGTTAGCAGATATTTCATTATCTCGAATGCCCTGTTTCTAGAGATCTTTCTCTGTAAATTCGGATAAGTCTTCGGCAAAAGATAGTTCGACAGATAAGGCAGGCGTTTGTTTCTACGAAAAGTTAATTTTTGGTGGCACGAACCAATATTTGTACACGGATTTCGGATAACGAGTCATGCTGGTTATCCTAAAAGAATCCTTATGATGGAAAAACAATATTTTGCCGAGACCAGCAGAAAAAGCAGGTAAGCTTCAACAGGTGGTTTTAATTCAGTGAAGTTTATTTTCGATCCGTTTCATTATCGAGATGTAAAAATGCTTACTCTAAGAAATGAGTAAGACTGCCGTTATCAGGAAAATGATTAGAATGGCTCTGTTTTTACATCGTTATAAGGCAATAAGCAGGATTTTCGTTACGTTTGGGAAAGAAGAGGAAGGAATGGGGGGGGGGGGGGTTATAAAAATAGTAAGTACGTACTTTCCGTCATGAAAAGATATTAAGTAAAATACATTAACGGCCCTCTTCACTTACCGTCGCCGGAAGCCCGATCCAATGTTATTCTATGGGGGAATTTTCTTTACAAATAACTTATTAACGAATACATATTTTTAAATTCTGTTTTCACATTCTGAAAATTCCCAACTGTTAGATGGACGGACCTTTTCAAAAATATATTTTTTTAATTTTTCATATTTTATTTTGAAATTGCAAAATGAAAAAATTTCCCATATTGAAAATTCGTATTTTGCAGCTTCAAAATAAAATATAGAAAATTAAAAAAATGATTTTATATAAAAGGTCCGTCCATTGAACAGCTTGGAATTTTCAGAATGTGAAAACAGAATTTAAAAATATGTATTAGAAGTTATTTGTAAAGAAAAATTTCCTATAGAATAACATTGGCTTCGGCTTCCGGCGGCGGTGAGTGAAGCGGGCCCTTAAGTAAGGGGATACTTTTTTTAGTTTTTATATTATTTAGTTTTCAGACACAGCATAAAGAAGGGTAACCATTTTACTTTCTGGACATATGCAAGGAAAGTATTGTAATCATGACACAAATTCGACTTGGAGATTTTGGTGTATCTATACTTTTGAGGTTCCTTGAATTTTTTTTTTTTTTTTTTTGCTATATTTACGGCGATGTAGTATATATGCATTATATATACGTGTTTGTATGGGAGTGAACAGGATAGCGTCTAAACAATTTGATCGATCGAGCTGAATGTATCTTATAGTTCACCGTAGCACGAACCCTATCGATTTTGGTGAATCTAGGACTTATAGTTATTATTATTATTATTATTTATTTATTTATTTATTTATTTTTACAGGGACACAAAGAAACATTTTTTATCATTATGGACCATGGGCCCTGATTATTTAAAGTACGATAGCGTCTAAACGTCGAATGAACTGAAAATTTATATACATGTTTATAGATCACCATTATAAACACACGAACTGTATGAATTTTGGAGAATATTGCACTTATAATGTTTTTACAGGGGCGCAACAAAAATTCATTATCTGTTATGGCTTATGGGTTCAAATTATTTAATTGTGATAGCGTCAAAATGCCTTATTCGATTGAGCTGATAATTTATTTACAAGTTATAGGTCACTTTCGCACAAACCGTTTCGATTTTAACTTATAGATTTTTACACAGACACAACGAAAATTTCTTTATCATTGTGATCTACAAGCTGAAATTATTTGAAGTGGAATAGCGTTAAATCAAAGAATATACTATATGGAAAAAAATAGTCAAACACCCTATTATAATTTTCTCTTTTGTTTGTTTCTCTTACTTTAATTTATTTATACAACCATTTATTACTTAATGTTCAGAAATCACGCAGATTATTCATTATTGTTATTATTATTATTAAAAAAACAAAAAAAAAAAAAAAAAAAAAAAAAAACTAGGGAGCTCTGCTCACTGCTCGCTCCGCTCCCGATTTGCTTTGCTTATTAACCCTTGCCTGCTAGACCTTACTCGCGTATTCCCTGCTTTGCTTTTCATTGAATAGGAGTATTAACAGCACATAACACAAGATAAAAGCAGAACAATATTATAGAAATCCTCATATTCAATGTCAAATTAAAATACACAATATTTAATACCACTTTTTTTTTTTTTTTTTTTTTTTTTTTTTTTTTTTTTTTAAAGGAAACTAGGGGGCTTTGCCCCTTGCTCGCTCCGCTCACCAACCCCCGAAGAAGGCTTCGCCAACTTCCCGACTCACTTTACTTATTAACACATGCAGAACTCTGGCCGCCTATTCGCTGCTTTCTTTCACTGAAAAGGAATATTAATAGTGCATATTACAAGACAAAAGCAGAAAATTATTATGGAAACCCTCATATTCAATGTCAAATTGAAATGTATTATATATATATATATTAATAGAAAGAAAATCATAATATCTAGACCATTTTGCATTACAGCTTTAGTATATGACCCTTTTCATTTCTTTTTTACAACCTTAAATCCGGACCACGGTACCCCAGTTGGTAGAGCGCCGAGCTCGTAATTGGAAGATACACATAAAACTATGTTGAAATGGAATTTGGAACTTAAATCTAATTCACTTATTTTTTTCGATATAATAATAAAAGAAGCTGCCTGTCTGTCTGAGCAACCCCTACTGAACGTAGAAGTGCAAAATTTGACATACGGGTGCTCAGAAGACTTTCGGAGAGAAAAGTGAAAAAATAATTAAAATAATAATTGGAAGATTGTGGGTTTGGTTCTCAAGCCGACCAAAGACCGTCGTGTACACTAATGGTGGCTGGTGCACGTAAAATATGCCGTGGCCACAATATCCTCCGTGTCCCCATCAAAATTATACCTCTGAAGGACACCGAAGCTGGGGAGCTATCCCCTTCGTGTAGGACACAAAACGGTGGTGGCATGCCTCCGCGTCCCAGACTGTTGCCAATTATCCATAGCGCAGTAATGGTGCGACGTCAATCACAACCTACCTAATTATCTACATACCTACAACCATGGATCCTATTTTAATTTTCCCGTGTAAGAAGATTAATTTTCTAAAAGTAGAGAAAAAATGTTGATATTTATTTTCTTTGTTTTTTACATCCATAGTTTCGGGCCGCGCTACCCTAGTCGGTAAAGCGCTGAGCACGTAATTGGAAGATTGCCGATTCGATACTTCAGCCGGCCAAAGACCGTCGTGTACATAAATGGTGTCTGGTGCATATAAAATCTGTCGTGGTAACAAAGTCATCCATGTTCCCATCCCCACTATACCTTTGGGGATCAGAGAAGGTTCAAAATTGTGATGGCATGTTTCCGGAACATCTCTAAGGGTGCGTCCCACACCGTCGCCAATTACCCATAGCTCAGTATTGGTGCGACGTTAAATCCAACCAACCTACCTACGTACGTACAACCATGGATCATATTTTAATTTTCTCGTGTAAAACGACTTCATGACAGAAGAACAACGTCAGTGGGGAGAAACTTTTTTCAAAATGGCAAATAGAGTACCTTCATAAACTTGTCGTTTTTAATAACTTCTTTAATTAAAATGATAGAAATTTCTAAGCGGCTGAAATGTCTGCCTTGGAGTACTCGGAATACATTGATACCTCTCATGACGCGAAGGGCCCTGCCCTCCGTTAGAAGTTGCTGTCGCAGACAAAAAAATTTGACGCTAGTAGCAGTAACTTTTTTTAATATATAGAGATATTATGCTAAAATCAGTAATTATTTTAGAATAGAAAGAAATTCGTAAAAGCTAGACAATTTTTCGTTAAAGCTTTAGTATAGGATCGACTTGGCGACTTTTACAGTTATTTGCAAAAGTTTAAGACCAGTAGCCGATTTTCAGTATTTTAACACATCGCATCATTTGCGCAGATTATTGCGTCATCTCATGTGCTGATTGCATCAGACACATTGCATTCTACTGCTATATATAAAGGTGGCCGGCACGTTTATCGCCAGTTGTTTAAGTTGTTTATTGGATTTTGTCGTAGACAGTGCTGTTGTGTAATTATAGTAATGGATAAAAAACCTTCACTTACAGTTACAAAAAGATCAGAAATATTGTCCCTGCATAAAATTGTATTTTCTGAACGTCAATAAGTTCGAGGGTAAATGTAAGCAAGACAGCTGTGCATCAAGCTATTAGTAAATTTAAAATTTCGAGAAAATTTGTGGACCTTAAGAGAAGCGGTCGCCCTAGAAAAACGAGTGCACGTGATGATCATGCGATAAGAAGGACGGTCGTACGAGATCCAAGAACCTCCTGCTATACGATTAGGCATTCTCTGGTTGCAAAAGGCACCAACGTCTGTCTGAGTGCTATTTCAAGATGTTTGGCCAAAGATTTTGGTTTATCATCCCATAACAGAAACCTACAAGGAAAGCACGACTTACTCCAAGTAGGAAAAAGAAACGACTGACTTTCTCCAGACAATGTCAGAATTGCACGGTACAGCAGTGGAGAAGGGTCTTATTTTCGGATGAGTCATGTGTGCAGCATTTTTCTGCACGTGCTGCAAGTGTTCGCCGCCCAAAAGGAAAAAGATATGTTGAGAGATATACAATTTAAACTGTGAAACCTCCTCCAAGTCAAATGATATGAGGTGCAAATGTCTGTGTCCGGTACTGCTAGTCTGTATTTTGTGCCACCTTAAACCACTATGGACGGAAAGCGTTACCTTAAATTGTTACGTGAGAAGTTGAAGCTTCACATGCGTGTTCATAAATGTTCAATGTTCAAGCAGGATGGAGCTTCGCATCACAGGGGTGAAGAGATATATGAGGACAGATAAACTCAAATTGCTTGATTGGCCAGGTAACAGACCCGATTTGAATCCAATAGAGAATCTGTGGTGTATTGTGAAAAATGAAGTCGCCGAAAAGCAACCATCCGTTGCTACGACACTTGTTGAAGCCATAAAGCTTGTCTGGTGCACAGACATTTCTAAAGCTTACTGCAAGTCTCTAATTTATAGCATGCCTAAGAGGATTGCACAAGCTATAAAAAAAAGGAGGTCCTGTGAAATACTGATTTTAATTACAGTATATAACCATGTATATCCTGTTTTGTTCTTTTATATGTAAAATATGTATGTTATTTTTGCGGAATTCCATTAAATCTGATTTTTCTATGGGTGGTCTTAAACTTTTGCAAATGACTGTAAATTTTGTCACTATTTGGCGATGAATTTTTGAAGCAACTTTCAGGTTAGTCCACAACTCTATTTAATGATTTTCTTTTGGTGATTACGGCGAAATGCGACATTCGAAAACAGTTGCCATGTATTCCAAACGTAAACAAAGCGAAAACGCGTTTTTCAAAACGGTGTCTGTTTTGTAATGTACACAAATAAATTATTGTACAAAACAAATGCCTGCTCCCGGTCCAGGCATTATTTTCACTCAGTCGGAAAAAATAAATCACAATAAATATGATTTTCTTCCACAGTTGATTGTGTGATTTTAATAAATATTGTACACAAATAAATTAAACCTATTTTTAATATTAATGAAACAAATATTTAAAATTAACTTACCTCGCTTGCATGAGAAAACAATTACATAAAGCTCTATACTGCAAGGATCATCAATATGCATCATATATATACAGGGTGACAAGAAATAACTTGGACGAAGTTTTAAACCAAATATCTGTAACTACCACTATCGCAAACTCATTTTGGAAGATGTTGTCTTACCTTGATCGCAAAAGTTCTTTGGAAACAAAAGATGGACCTTCCAACAGGATTCCGCACCTGCATACAGAGCTAAAGGCACTCAAGATGGGTGCAAGACAAATTTTCCTGACTTCATTGGAGCTCAAGAATGGCCACCGTATTCCCCAGATTTGAACCCAATGGATTATTCTATTTGGTCCATCTTGGAGACAAGGGTGTGTGCTAAACCTCCTAAAACTTTGGCATCCCTAAAGGAATTCTTATGCAAGGAATGGGATAAAATATCAGTAAGTGAGTTGCGGCCCATAGCCGAAACTTTTGTGACACGTTTAAAGCTCTGTATTAAGGCTAAAGGTAGCCACTTTGAAAATTTGTAAATATAATAGACAAAATACTGTATTCATATTTATTGAAGTTTGGTCGTAATATTTTCATTAGCATTAAAGTTATAATGTATCATGTGTGTCCAAGTTATTTCTTGTCACCCTGTAATTAAATAAATGCATATTTGGCGATTATGTTTCGAATTTTTACTAAATGCTGATGATTTGGCGATATCAAGATACAATCACGATAATAGAAAAGTACTAATCAAACAAGAGAAAATCGGATACTTTATTAACCAAATGCCATTGGCAGAATATTTATATAAATAAAATATTTAAGATAATACAATATATTTCCCAGGATCATCTCTAAAATATTAATAAATATATGTGCATGAATATAATTAAAATATACATAAAATATACGGTTTAAATTAACAGCATCCCAGGAAAAAATTGCTATCATACGAATGTACACCAAACAATATCTGATTCCGACAATAATGAGACTATAGCAATATTCTGCTTTTAAAATAGGTGAGAATGATTATTGGAATAACTATTGTAATAACTTTAGGATACTAGCTTACAGTTAAAACATTGTGTATACTTTCCAGGCATAGTCTAAGGCAGTCTTATATGGATAATTGGGATATTTGCTTGAAATATATCCATATCAAAGAAGAAAAGATTGTTTGCATAAAAAGTTATATAATTTATTTAATTATGTATATGATATAAAATTCCTCTGTAATCACTTTAATTGCCTGATATCTCTTATGTGGTTCATAAAGGGAACTCATACGGTAGAAAACTTACATAAAAGGAAATATTTAAGATCTTGTTTAAAAGTTAACGACAAACTATACAAATTACTTATTATATATGCATGCTCAACTTATTCAATCTATGAAAACAATTTATTATTTCAGAGTTTGAGACTGAATTTTGACCCGAAATATTGTAAAAACATCTATGAAAACAAAAGAGTATAGAAGGAATATATCAGAGGAATTGACTGAAAATATAAACTGTTTTCATGCGATATATCAGAGATATTATATGATCATAAAACCTATGAAAGTTTTATTTTGATGGGTTTTTCCCACATTTCTATTTTTTTTTAATGTGAAATCATATTATTCAATCCTTGAAAATCTCACTATACCAAAAGCATCATCGCTGTACCTTATTTAAATCTTTCAATGAAATTTTTTGTGCACTGTATAGTATTCATTCTAGATTATTAAGTGGCTGAATTCCGTACGATAAATACTGATGAATATACAGTATGAATATCTTGTCTGGCTACTTTCAAACTAAATAGAAAATAAATTGTGATATTTGATACGTGAGATTCAAAATTAGCTTACCTAAATATATAGATATGTAGTCCACCGCCGTTATTCGCTTATACTACACTACTAACAAAAACTACAAAAATTTTCTGATAAATCAAAAGAAATGGTTCTGGAATTTGCAAACGTATCTTGTTTTGCACTTTAATTTGAAATATATAAAGTGTAATAAACCACAATCTGTAGTTAATTGATATTGAATAACAGTAATAGCATATTCTATTGAAAAATCTAAAAATTAGCCGCTGAAAAAAGAAATTTGTATGGATTGATGAAGATTTTACCAGACCGATAATCGCAGAGGACATTTTTATTATGCAGTTACACAGTACTTTTTATCTAGATCGGGTAAGGCTTTCTGGTTTATTTAAAAGAAATATTACTAGTTCGAATTCAATATGACAAATTCTAGAAACATATTTGATGCATTACTAAATCTTACCACAACTTAAAAGATAAAATATACTTATTTGATTTAGATTGTGGGTTTTAAATATCAGTTTAATTCTCACGTATTAATAAAATCTATCATAATAGCTCTCGAGATACAAAATCATAAAATAATTTTTATTTTTATCTTTTAGTGAAAATCACCCATATTATCCTCGTTAGGCTTAATACGCTCGAGAGAAATAAAATTAATTTTTCAAAAGGAAGCATTTGAACGCTTATTTACAAACATTTAGTGTAATATTATATTTATAAATACCTGTACTCTAATTTTAGTAAATTTAAAATTAAATTTGTTGATATTTTGCAATCCTTTCGTCTACTTGTACTGTATTAATTATGTATTACTTTGGTATAGCTATCTGTTATTGTTTCAGATTCATTTGAAATCTGTTGGAAAGGAATTAAAAGCAACTATTTGATGAAAAAAGTATTTAAATCTATAATAAATTGAAATAAAAAAAATAATTATCGTTTATATAGCGGAAACAAATGCATTTTCATTTCAATTTCTTAAGGCAAAAGTCGGATATCCTTGCTTTTGGTAATATGTGTAGTACTTATTTTGGAAGAAAATATTCATTCCATAATTAAAATAAAATAGTGTTAACTTTATTTAATAGGCTTTAGACTTTATATAAAATCAAATTTGTACTCTCAAAAGCTTTTTATTGTGATTGTGGAATATTTAAATGAGATATATTTGAATTAGTTATGCCTTGAAAACTAATGTATGTAATGGAATTTGCATTTTAAAATTATAAAGATGAACGGTGTTATTAATATATATATATATATATATATATGATGATTCTTGCTTAAGAAATTTTTTTTTTAATTTTAAATCAGATTATCAACTCTGTTATTTATCGCTATTTTTAGAGAGTTATTCTAATAAAATCTCATAGCTGTCACTATATCGTCTGTACATGATTAAGGTAAAATATGATTTAAATAACATTAAGTACTTAATTTCTGTAAATTTAATATTGTTTTAAAAAATTTGCTTGCTATTTTAATCATGTGTGTCATGTATTTTTAATCAGTTACATTTATCATATGCAACTTCCGAGTATCTGAAGTTGCTTATGATAAATTGGATGTAATGCATGAAAATTATGTTAAAATTAGAAACGAGAGAGTCCTAAGATAAATTTTTCAATAAAATTTATGCAGAACTCATCACTTGCGAAAAAAAGATCTTTATGATAGTATTTTTCGGATTTAAGCTCTGTTTGGCGCACTTTTCTCTCGAAAATGCGCGATAAGTAAATGCTATTGGCGACCTTTTTTTTTTGAGAGTTTTCTCGGCAACCATTTTGAAGAATCAGTTAAAGTTCCAGTGTATTTGTAAAAGCTATGGCTAAAATTGTGGCAGCCAATCAGAACATAGTGACTTATGAGGTAAGATTAAATTAACCAATCAGAAAAATCCAAATTTGGCTCGCGGGTAAAATTTCTGATGACTCGTCAGTTCAAGATAAGGTGCCCTCTTTGTTGCTTGGATACTGTAAAGCGCTTCTGCAAAACTTTATAAGAGTAACTTTATAAGAGTCATCGCGCCAAGTGATAATCTTGTACTAAGATCTCGCCAACTTGTAAGTGAAACATTTACGCTATTTTATTGTGTGATTTTTATCTTGAATTTATACAAAATGAATTAATTTATTTAGTTTTAATAGGAATAAATTTAATTTAATATTTTATTTTGGTAATTTCAATTAATTAATAATATATGTGTATATTTATAAACAATTTATTTTAGAAAATATACATACATATATATATATACAGACATATATATATATATTTGTAGCGATTCATTATTTTCATATTTTGTTGTTTTTAGTCTAAGAAGTTTTATATACTCCTTTTCACGCGAATAAACCTGAAAAATGTTTAGTTAGAATCAAGATTTAAATTTTATATTTTAGAATATTGCTTTTATTTTAAAGGTAAATGAGAAATAAAGTAACACTTTTATTAAATAAAAATTTAAAACAAAGTGTAATTAATAAATTAAAAATGAATATAATTATAAGGGAAAAAAAAAAAAAAACTTTTTACGTACCATGTTTTTAAATTTATTGATGAATCATTAATAAAATACGCGAGGATAAAAAATATTTAAGCACGCGGACTCAGTTCATTGAAATAATAGTAAATAATAGTAAATAATAGTAAATAATAATAGTAAAAAAAAAAAAAAAAAAAAAAAGTTTAGCACTTTTTATTTATTTATTTATTTATTTATTTTTGGTACAACTATAGTATTTCCCCACAGCTGAATTTGGCGATTTTTCTTTGGTGCCGATTTGAACGATAACGATGTCGTTCTGTCGTACGCAATATAATATGGCAGCCTGCATGCTATTTATTTTGGATTTATGATTTATAATTTAGCTTATGATTTTATCATTTATGCTATATGATTTATGATTTTAGATTTATGATTTAGCCATAATCGCCAAAAAATAAATCGCCAAATTCAGCTGTGGGGAAATACTATAGTTGTTCCTATTTTTTGATGTGTGAAATATTGTTTCATATTATTGATTGCTGTTTTAATATATGTTATCAAAATAAGAATGATTATTTTGGTGATAATTTTTTTTTCCGCCAAGGCCAATAAATATCAAATCTGCTCAATGCATTTTATTATTGCAAACAGCTTTAGTGTAGGACCCCCTAGGTGAAGTTTGAAATTTGACACCGAAGTAGCTCGGACGTCTCTCGCTATATGAATGCAATTGCGACAGCCATTTTGATTCATCGCCAAAACTGGCAATAAAAATTTAAAAGCCACCTAGAGGTTCCTATAATAAAGTTGTACCTTTTATTGCAGTTTTTAGATAATTCAAATCAACATTTCATGCTATGTTTATATATTTAGCATACGGCAGGTTAAGTAGGCGCTTATAGAAGTGATGCTGAATTTATTTATTTATTTATTTATTTATTTTAGGACTGATGACTATTAGTCTTAATCTGAGATTTTTCGGTGTCATTTTTCGATAGTTGGACATTTATTGAAATCTAAAATTTATCGAAATTATAACTGAATAATTTGAAAGCGATGTTATAATTGAAAAAAAAAAAAAAAAAAAACTAATAGTCATCCGTTCTAAACTTAATTCTGCTTTTTCCAGAATTTCATTTAAATCATTCTTTTTTTTTTTTTTTTTTTTTTTTAAAAAAAAAGAAGTATCGAAACAAATACTATCGAAAATGTTTTTTTTTAATAATTTTGAATTAGGAAATAAAAAGTGCGCGAGCAAAATGAAATAAAAATAAGTAAAAAAATGAATTTAATGATTTAATTTTTATATAAAACATGATCGCTTGCTATCTTAAAAAGTAGATGTAAAATTTAAAGTTTATGGAGTGAGTGTGGCATCTATAAAAATTGTTTTAAGAAACAGAGTAGAATAAAGAAAGCAACGATGTTGGTTGCATTTTGTTATATATATAGTTTGAATTTTTGAATTTTATAGAAGTAATATCTACCGTATGAATAATTTATTATGTTAAAACTATAGGGAATTGTTATGCGAGCACAAGCGATGCTACTTTATGTATATATATATATATTAATGAGTCATTTATATAAAATGATCTATTCATACACATTGAAAATAATAATTTATTTGAATACTATTTTTAACACGCTTTTATTAGCTTCACCTGTATGTATGTATGTTTATATGTGTGTTTGTAGCTGCTCTGGGAGCAAACAAAAAATTTATATTGTAAAAATATACTTTCCCTACGTGAACGATGTGGCGTTGAGGTAAGGCTCCGCGCTCCGAACCTAAAGGTTCAGCGTTCGATCCCCGTCAGGGGAGATTTTTTAAAAATGGTTTTTATTTAATTCTAAGTTACTTTAATTAAAGATTTAAATTATATGTAAATATTATGGTGTGTCACTCACACGATTTTCTCTTACCCTGCATTTTAATACTAAGACAGATATTTTGTGCTTTTTTAGTTCACATTTCTATAAAAGCGTGTTTTTTATTTTTTTAAAACTATAATATTATTCACGCTCAAGTTCGTATAAAAAACGAACTACGTTCAACTCAAGTTCATAATTTAATTTTCAGTATATCTGTTTAATGATTCATAAAATTAATACTGTGCACAGTATAAAATGAGAATTTAATACTGTATACTACACATGTTTATTGTTCTATTTATTATTATTATTATTATTATTATTTTTGTATGAATAAGTTATTTGTAATTTTAACTCGTCATTTAATTTAAAATAGCTGTCGCGGAAACAAAGTCCTTGCGCAAACGTCGCCAGCAGGGTCAACTATTTTTTCCCCCCTAAAAAATAGTTTGCCCCTCATTTTGTGTATTAACGCGATAAGTAATCTTGGAGTATCAATATGTTTGAACTTTTTGATGTTTTTACTTCTTTATACCAACAAGGAAATAATCAAATGGTGTCGTCTTCAAAAAGTATTGGAAAAAAAAAAATGTAATTCTACTCTTCATAAAACACCAGAAAGTGAAAAAATTGTCCGCTGAAATGAATTACAGCGACTACAAAATTTTTCAAAATTAAGCATTTTTGGCGATTTTACACTGTTACTTGGTGGAGAAGCAAAACACGGTTTTGTTCGTACACGGCAATCTCGTTGCTAGCGAACTTATCACCTAACAGCGCTAAATCACCAAAAAGGCTTAATTTTGATAATTTTTTGTGGTCGCTGTAATTCATCTCAGCCGATATTTTTTTTCACTTTCTGGTGTTTTATGAAGAGTAGAATTACATATTTTTTTCCATATTTTTTGAAGACGACACCTTTTGAATGCTTCCTTGTAAGTATAAGGAAGTATTGTAGTCTCCCATAGCTCAAAAATAAATCATCGCAGAATGTTGCAAAATTATACGTGTGACTGTCATGATGTCTAGTTGTACACCTGCAAGTGTCGTCGTAATCCGAGGTCTCGTTTTAGAGATATCAGCGACTTTATACGATTTTTCGTGACGTCTCTATGTTTGTATGTGTGATGTATCTCGCATAACTCAAAAATGGTTGGACATAGAACCTTGAAAATTGGTATACAGGTTTCTTATAACATCCACTTGTGCACCTCCCTTTTTGTCTTTCTGTGACTTTTTTGGAGATATTTACGAAAATTTTATTCATAAGAAACAAATATACATAGGTTTTGTCCATTATCTATAACCTACCATCATAGACATTTCAAAATAAGCTAATTAATGAATATTTAGATCGTGAATAAAGAATAATATGATATTTCTATGAAAGTTGCTGACATTTTTGCGTGTAGAAAGCAATTTTTTAAGATATAACAGGTTTTAGTCGACGAATGCACTTTAATGAACATTCAGCACGTAGATAGAGCACGTAATGATATTGTTATGAAAGTTGCCGACATTTTTGAGTGTGGAAAGTATTTCTTAATATATCAGCAGGTTCTAGTTGACGAATGCATTTTATTTTGGTTTAGTCCTGTTTGTCATTTAAAGAATTTTCGAAGAATTTAGTTCAGCGCTATAAACCAATGAATCTTCTCGGAAAATTCCAGAATTCTGTTTTTATCGAAGTTAGAGAATCCAAACTTTGGCAACCCTAAACTACAAATTATCGCCAAATCAATAAAATCGTTGCCAAGACAAAAATCATCATTACCTACAAACGTGGCGAGATTAGCGATCCGATTTGGCGGCAAATATTGGATAGCCAGAATTATTAAATCCTTTTTCAATTTTAACTGAATTAGTTGTTTCGGTAAAATGTATCTATCGTTTTTCACCTCTAATTTTCGGCAAAGAGAAAAAAAAAAAAAGTAGTCCATGTATACTCGAATGATTTTCATTAAACTCTAAGCTATGAATTTGCCTGTGAGAGATTCCGTAATAAGAGCCATTCCTGAAAAAAAAAAAACTAGTGTATTTGTTTGGTGGTATATATAATCCTATTATCATCAGTTTGTAGCAGTTTTTTTTTTTTTTTTTTTTTTTTTTTGTTGTTGAAACCTGCCTGTTTATCCGTTGCCTCGCACAAAAATGTCAATGTTTACATAACAATATGTATATTCCAATGGGTGTATAAGCCACCAGAATGGGTGTTTAAGTCCAGGGTGTGTAAGCCACCAGTTTCCACATCAGACTTTTTTATAATGAGGAATTTGCACGTTGTCTGATTTCATTCATATATAATAGAAAATGAAAAGGTAAGAAAATAAATACATACATTTTCTTTATTTGAAATCTAATGACTGATTTATAACAATTTTAGCGTCGCACTATTTACTCTATCGAGAAAACGCAGTATACTATATCGTGACGTCACTCTTTATGACAACAAACGGGAGTAATCGTTGTTTACGTTCGATTTCGTGCTTTGCTTTGCTTCTTGAATCAGTGAAATAAGTTTTGTATTTTATAATAATGACGGATATTAAAAAATAGTAGCATAAATATTGCATTGTTCCACTCTGCACTAATACAACGGCTAATGCTTCTCAAAAGCTATTCTTTAGCGTTCCACGGGATCTTATTAAACGAAAACATTGAACAAACGCCATGAAAAGAAAACAATTGAAAATAACGATAATGGAAAATGGTGATAATGATATTAAATTATTATGAGATGAAAAAGGAATGCTCAGAAATCACATAAACGATTGATAATTACGAAAGTTAAAACGAATTGCTGCTTGCTAACTAGGCTAACAAAATGTAAACATTGAAGCATCATAAAGTGTGACGTCAAAGCAGCGTTTTGAAGTCACGTGATTTTTGGTTCATTTTAAAGTTATTTTTAAAATGAATGAGGACTTTTTTTGCGTTTTTAATAAACTTTTTGACATTTATGGGCCTAAAGCTACCAGAAAAATAGGATTTTGTTCAAATCCCCCATGTGTGTAAATTCCTCATTATAAAACAAATCAGAAAATGTTTTCACGCATCGTCCTCATCGTTTTCACGCATTGATTTTATTCGAAAGATAATGGGTACAAAAGTGCTTGCTTGAAAAATATTAATGCAGTTTATTTTCTGCTAATATTTTAAAACATTATTCCAAGATCAAAAGTAGCAATAACAAATTTACAAAAGAAAAATTATTAAATGGATTTTCTATAGCACATAGTAAGAAATTTAAAGACACTATAAAGCCATAATTTTTAAAACTGGATATCTACCTGTATTGATTTTCGATAACCAATTATCGTATCTATCTCTTTTTGAAGATATAAAAATTTTCATTTTAATGGTCTATATATCAGCATTAAAACAACGTTTTGAAGTAGAATTTATGAGAAATGTACACTGGCGTAGTTAAAAAAAAAAAAATAAATAATTGTGCTTTTTTTAAAGACATTTTATATAAGAGTTATTTTCAAATTTCGCTTTTATATTGTTATGAAGCATAAATTGATATTCAAAGTTTAATTCAAATTGTGTGTTAAATAAGAAAGAATATATTTAAGATTTTAAGCATTCTTTTAAAATATGTTTCAAGGCAAAAATGTTTTCATTGTCCAATTTCATGCAATTAAACATCTTTTCTTTACTGTCAAATTTAAATTTTTTAAATAGATGTGTTGAATTATGTTAAATATGAAAATATTGTATTTTATATTGGTTAAAAGTAAGTGGAGATACTTTGTGGTAGTAATATTGAAAAGAAGGCAAAAAGAAGGTTAAAAAAGCACAATTAAAAAATAAATAAAGACTGACGAATGGCCAGTTTTAAAAATTTTTCTTTTAAGTACTTGTACTCTTTTAAATTAGTTTATGTTTTCTTTTAAATGATACATCGATGATAAAAATGAATTACAGAAACTTTTTCTTTAATAACTAGAGGCAATGTTGCCAGATTGGGGAGTTTTGAGGTTTTGACGCTTCAGGGAACTTATACCGAATATTTGTGAGGAATTGCGAGGGAATTTTAGAAATTTTCGGGGAGAAATCTGGGGAATTTTTTAACTCTTTGGTCTTAACCCTAATAACACACTTGTCCCTAGTACATATTGGATGTCTTTTTATCCATAGGATATCCTGAGTATGTCATGTGGAGATGTGCTATTAAGGAAATTAGTCTACCTGATAAATTTACAGTGTTGTCAACTGTAGGAACTTATTCCTACGCGTAGAACTTTTAAAAGATTTCTTTAGCATGTAGGGTCTTTTTCAAGATACCCCTTCTTCTCAGTACATCCTCAGGATATCCTCTGAATAAAAGTAAATCCTACGTACATCCTCAGCACTAACATACTTTATGCAGGTTTAAAATTTTCTTATAACTAGTATGTAAAAAAAAAAAAAAAAAGTTTTATATATATATACATGGGGACTTTTTCAAAAATGAACTTCGTTTAGAGAAAATTTTGGCCTTAATCTGTTAATTTTTTTTTTTTTTTTTTTTTTTTTTTTTAATAAAAATCCTGATTTGTGGAAATTTGAAAGCTTGTTTGGGGAAATGGACTCTTCCCAGTTCCGTCTTCTCAATCATGTGACAGAGGAAAACGGATAATTGAATTCTGAGAATCGAACTCAATTAAATATTGTTCTTAAGAACAAAAATGTTAATATTTAATATAAAATTAAAAAAAAAAGTAATATTGTGCATTTGTAAACAGTAGAATAGTTGTATTTGTAAATTTAATAATTTTTTAAAAACATTTTATGTGTTTATTTATTTTCAACTGTAAGAATCGATTTTTGTATGTTCTAGTGTGACTGTTACTTTAACTGATCTAGCAATAGCTATATAGCAATATAATAGCTTGTTCTTATGGAATGTTTATGGATTACAATTTGAAATTTTAAAATGTTTTCATTTAATTTAATTGCATAAAGGTGTTACAACAAGTTAATTAACTTATTTACTCGTCTAAATGGATTTACGCAGTACGATATTGCACTGTCAGTGATTTAAGTACCAAAAATCAGAGTATTTAACATGTTCTTCATGAACATCAATAACAAATATAAACTAAATGATGATTGTAAATGTATACGGCAAACAAAAGATGATGAATAATGATATAAAATGGATTAGAAATGATGATGCATAAAAAAAAAAAAAACACAGATTAAATACTATTGATCAAAAATAAGAATAGAAAATAGGTTATTTCAGCAGTCGCTATAGATAAACAAGACTCCGTCTGCTATTTGTTTTTCCTCTATCGTGTGACCTCTGACGTCAGGTGGGAAGAGCCCATTGTCTGTCGACCATCTGGCAACACAGATTAGGGATCTCTGCCCCTTGCTCGCTCCGTTCACCAACCCCCGAGGAAGGTTTCTTCTCTCACCCAGTTCGCTTCTCTGATTAACCCCTGCATATTTGCAACCATAGACCTTATATAGATAGACTACGCCACCAATAGGACTTCCCATTACAGTGAATGTCTTCAACATGAGGGTGTTAATCTGATACCTTCATCCTTTGCGGTCAGCTCCGCATGTCACGTGACATAGACTAGAGGGAGATTCTTCTATAAGAAAGCACTTATTTTTGTAAGAATCAAACAAAAAATTCTCCCCTTCAAAATGGTTTTTCAAAAAGAAACTCTTTTATAATTAATCCATGACATTTTAGCTTTCCAACGATGCGTAAATCTAAAGGCTTAAATGAAAAGTATGTGTACAATACAGAAATTAAAAAAACTCAAAACTACTTTCTTTCCTAAGGAAACATCACATAATATTCATTCCCGTCTCTCTCTTCAGGTCCGCATCACGTGATAATTTAGCTGGGGAGCTAGCTCATCTCGCGGACAGATAATGAGGCGGATGCGTGGTCTATCTTATAAGGTCTATGTTTGCAACTCTGCCTTTCAATGAATAGGGATATTAATAATATATAATACAAGAGAAAAACAGTACAATATTATAGAAATCCCTGTATTTCATGTTACGTTGAAAAACACAATATTTAACGCTATATCTTTTTTTTTTTTTTAAATGAAATACTATGTCAAAAATCTGTGTTAACGTTCGACAATTTAATGACAATTTCCCCCAATTTTGGACGGAAAAGTATGCTAAACCAGGAATAGTCAAGTTTTTTACATCTACCGCCCGCTTTTGTATAGCAGTTAGTAGTAACCAGAGCCTGATTAAGGGGGAAGCACACATTATTTATACTTACACCGTTATTTTTTAACAAATACTTTCCTCCTATAATAAACAGAAAATTCTCATTAAAAATTATTTTAAAAGAATTCCGGTGTCTAATAACGGTGAGTAAATTGGATTGTTTTACACCGTTCATTTTTTATAAAAAATATTTCCTCGTCAAAGCGTGGAATTTCTATGACATGAAGTAAAAAATAATTCTAAAAATATTCCGGTGAGAGCGGAGATAATGTGTGCTTCCGATTTAATCAGGCTCTGGTAGTAACATTTTCAAACTGCCCACCGGTTTCATAGTAATGGTAATTTATAAAGTATGGAAGTAACTTTTTTTTATATAAAATATTTAAAACAAGGTTATAGCAAGTTAAAGCATGTAATAATAATGAATATATCCATTTCTATGTTTTCAAAAAGTCATTCAAATTCAAAAGAAGGAAGTACTTCGGAATCGGACAAAATTTCTACCACCCAACATAAAATCTGAAACGGCCACTAGTGGGCGGTAGGGACTATAGATATAGTAATAAGACACAGATTGGTCGCGAGAGGGAAAAAGTGAGGCCCTTTTTTTTTCGAGAAAAGTCACTCTAATGGCTGCCTTTCTCCGAGTAAATCACACACAGAATCTTACACGGATAATTTAGTAAATAAAATTTATGAATAATTTATTTACTAAAGGTGAATGAAAAACTCCAGATGCAGCTTCAAATTCATTTTTCTTTTATTCTTTTTTTCAATACTCCCTAATGGCAGATTTTAGAACTTTTTTTCGGCATCAAATTTTTTTGCTCGATAACATGGGGATGATAGATCTATGTAGATTACTATATCTGGTAGGGACCAAATTAACTATCACTATGTTAGACACACAAAATAAATAACGACGGCAGTAATTTTCTGTTTTAGAACAGAGAAAAATTTGTATAATCTAAACCATTTAGCAGTATAGCATTAGTATATGACCCCTTTGAAGACTTTTTTTTTTTTTATTATTATTATTTGGCGATGAATTTTGGGGTATAATTGCTTGTTTAAAGAAATTATGAACTTATTTTTCCAAATGCATATATGTTTTTTAGTATTGCATTTTTTAGCTGATTTAGGACGATATATAATACTGTATATCTATTTCTAATGTACAGTTAGGTTTAAAATGGTGTTTGCAGCTGTTTAGTTGTAACTTTTTAGAATGTATTTTTTCTATATGGTTTAATCAGACACATTAAAAATAAATAACTTATTTGATTACTCTAAATATTTTAAACATTTCATTATTATTGTTGTTGTTGTTGTTATTATTGCACTCTTTTATAATTTACTAGTAGGCTTTGCCCGCTTCGCTGATCATTATATCGAAATGATTTCTCAAAATACCATATCAAAATAATAATTTTAAAAAAAATCATATAAATCAGTCAAAATCTAAGTTAAAGTTCTCTCTACCTTCGGTAGCGGTTTTCCCACACGCCACACTTCTAGTCTGGAGAAACAATGCCTTCGGTAGCGCCTTGCCTGCATTTTACTCCCCATACCTCGTGGGTAAAGTGAGAAGATTTGCAAAATCACATCGAAGTGCATATTAAATACATTTAATCAAAACCCACACACCAAAATTTGCCATTCAAACGTAATTTGGAGCACGTTTAAGCTTGAAAACGCGTTCTTTTTTTGCCCCGCCTACCCCTAAGAGGAGGGTAGGAGTAATTTTACAAAATCCATTTATAGTTCATGTTGCATACACGTACATAATCGACACATTAAAAAATTGAGATCCTGAGATTATTTGAGGCAGAGTTATGTTTTAAAACATGTTTCTTAGCCCCACCCCCTGTGTTTTTTTAGCCTCGTTCTTAAAGGGAAAAAGGGGGAGGAAATTTTGCAAAATCACTTTATATTATCAGTTAGGTATATGTAAGTGACCCACACATCAAAAAGGTCCTTCCTAAGATAATTTACTGCAGAGTTACGCATGAATACATGTTTTTGCCCCCTCGCCTCCTATGGGGCGGAATAGTGTAATTTCACAAAATTACTTTGTATATAGTGTGTGTTGAATATGTATAAGCAGTCCACACATCAAAAATTGCCATTCTATGATAATTTTGAACAAAGTTACGTGTTGAACCATGTTTTTTACACACCAACCCTCAAAAGGGGCGGGAGGGTATAACACGGAATAGCAAATAATCCCTTTGTAGTTCGTGTGTGTTGAATACGCATAACCAATCGACATATCAAAAAATCGCTTTCCTCAGATAATTTGAAGCAGAGTTACTTTTAAAACGTGTTTTTGCCCCCCCCCCTCCCACCTGATTTTAAAGGGAGGAAAGAAGAAATTTCACGAAATCCCTTTATAATGCGTGTTGGGAAAGCATAACCAGCCCACGCATAAAAAATTCCCAAAAATGATTTCCTCCACCCCACCCAAAGGGGGATATGGTGGAATTTTACAAAATTCCTTTGCAGTGTGTGTCTTCAGTACGCATAACCAATCTACAGACAAAAAAATCGCTATCCTGAGATAATATGGAGCACCGTAACTCTCATAAGCGTGTTTTTGCCCCCCTGCCCACCCCTAAAGGGGGAGAGGGAGAAATTTCGTAAAATCCCTTTATAGTGCGTGTTGGGAACGCATAAACAACCTACACATAAAATTTAATCTTACCGAGATAATTTGAAGCAAAGTTATGTTTGAAAACGTGTTTATTACCCCCCCCCCCCGTCCTTAAAGGGGGGGGGGAGAAATTTCGTAAAATATCTTTATAGTGCGTGTTTGGAATGCATAAATAATTTACACATAAAATTTAATCTTACTGAGATAATTTGAAGCAAATTTATGCTTGGAAACGTGTTTATCCCCCCCCCCCCTTAAATGGGGGAGAGAGAAATTTCCTAAAATCCCTTTATAGTGCGTGTTGGGAACGCATAAACAACCCACGCATAAAATTTAACCTTACTGAGATAATTTGAAGCAAAGTTATGCTTTGAAACGTATTTATTCCCCCCTACACCCAAGGGGGGGGGGAAAGGGGGGCTTTCGCAAAATCCTGTTACAATAGGTGTTTGACACACGTAAATAAGCCACACACTAAAATTTGTGACCTTAGCTCCTATAGATTTCCACGGACGAATTTAGCGCTAAAAGATGGGGTCGAATTTGTCCCCTCGTAATTCCCCCCTCCCCAATATCGAAAATCGGAAAAAAACAAAAGTAAGTTTTTAGAAGTATCCTCATGAAGACTCTTGGCGATTTTCTATACATTTGGGCTATTATTGGTAGAGTTTTACTCGAAAATCCGTATTTTGCTAAATTTGCCTCCGAAAATCGTTTTTACCTCCTCCCCCCACATAAAATCCAAAACTCAAATTGCTTTTTTTAAGTGCTTTTTTTTGCACTCAAGTCTAGTCTCTCTCTCTGCAATTTCTTCACCGTGAAGCAATTTGGAGCCGAATTATGCTTATAAGGGGATTTTGCCTGCTACCCCCCCAGGGGAAGCGGGGGGATATTTCGCAAAATCCCGCCTTAATGGGCGTCAGGGTTCTAAAACCAACGTGCTCACCAAAATTTGCGACTCTATCTCCCATAGAATCGCCACGGCTGTGTTGAGTCAATGAATCAGTGATTTTACTCTTTTATTCCCCACCCCACCCCTAAAGGGGTAAAGTGGGAGGCTTTCACAAAATCCCGTTAGAATGGGTGTTGGACACACATAAATAAGCCACACACTAAAATTTGTGACCTCAGCTCCTATAGATTTCCACGGACGAATTTAGCGCTAGAATGGGGGGTGGGTTAAATTTGCCCCTTGTAACTCCCCCTCCCCCCCGTCCCGAAATCGAAAATCGGAAAAAATAAAAAATGAGTTTTTCCAAATACCTTCAAGAAAACGTTTGGCTTTATATATATATATATATATATCTTTGAGCTATTACTGCTAGAACTTTACTCGAAAATCCACGCATTGCTAAATTTCCCCCGAAAATCTTTTTTACCCTCTCCCCACTTAAAAATCCAAAATTCCAAAATTGCAGAAAATGATTCTTTTGTACTTAAACGCAAGTTTCAGAGAAAACCACGGAAAACTCCGAACGGCTAGGCCGACGAGTGCGACCTGGGATCGAACTCGTCGACCGGTCCGGCACCTTACATCTACCAGCTTTGAGTGCAGAACCGCTCTGCCGCTTGTGGGCCACTGTATCTCCGGAACTACTGCCCAGAATTCTACAAAAATAAATAAATAAATAAATAAATAAATAAATAAATAAAAAGTAAAATAAAATAAAATAAATAAATAAATATGTAGATACACCTTGACCTAAATTAGTGCCTATCAACTTTTGGTGTCACCGCTGAACAGCGATTTCCGCAATTTAAGGGGAGGCTATATCTCAGGTTCTTTTTCGTATAAAACAAAACTAGATATGTAAGAAGGTCATTATGAGATATTACATTGATTTAATTTGAATACCTACCGGCCAACAGGGGTCTCTGCTATACAGCGATTTCCGCAATTTAAGGGAATGTATATCTCAGGTTCTATTGTGTATAATAAAACAAAACTTGATATGTAAGAAGGTCATTACGAGAATTATGCTGATTCAGTTTGAATGCATATCGGCCGACAAGGGGCGCTACTATACAGCGATTTCCGCAGTTTAAGGGAAGGCTATATGTCAAAACTACTGCACAGAATTGCATATAAATTTATGTGTAGGCACACCTTGACATAAATTAGTGTCTGTCAAATTTTGGTGTCAACCGCTCAACAGGTGGCGCTACTACACAGCGATTTCTGTAATTTAAGGAAAGGCTATATCTCAAGTTCTATCGCGTGTAATCAATCAAAACTTGCTATGCAAGACTAATATACTAATATACTAATATAAAAATATAATTATATAATTAAATAATACTAGCAGGCTTTGCCCGCTTCGCTGGCCACTAAATTTAAAGGAAACTCTTTTCTATATAGCTTTATAAAAAGAAAATAAATTACTGAAATTGTTCAAAAGCTCGCTCCAGGTCCCTGCTGCATTCGGCAGCGATTTGGTCATCCACTGCAACTCGGGCGCTTGTCCCTATTACCTGCGACAATAGTTTACCAATGAGCTTCCATTTAGGTGTTTATTATATAACAGTTTTGAAATAGATAGTATCGAAAAAATTGGAGTTTCCCTTTTATATTTGAATCCCAGTTGCATGTGAACAACACTATACGTGTTGTTCACATGTACCTCGGACTGGACTCAAATGTAACTGGGTTTAGACAAGATAATATTTGCTTTTACGTTATTTCATATGTTTATTTTGTTTATCCAATCAACCATTAAATGACACCAATTTCACGCCAAATATTACAATATGCTGTGACCGGCTACGTCTGTCGCATGAGACAATTAATTTTTTGTGTTTATATATAATTCATGGGTTGTAAACCTGATAGTACAGCCTTAATATAGTTCTCTTTGGCGGCTTTTGAATTTTAGTCACCATTTTAGACTTAATCCATTGTAACAATAAGACTTAATCCCTTGTAACAATATGCTATGAGCGCTATTTCTGCCGTATTTTAGACAACTAATCTTTTTATGGTTATATATATTTCCCATTAAACATATTTTTATTTATTTATTTAAATATTAATTTGAATTTTTCAAATATTTCTGTTCGACAGCGTGCAAGTGCAGTAACACACAGAATCTCATTTGTTTGTATGATAAATTAGCATAGTGATTATTATATATAAAAATAAATAGGTAAGCATTATCGTGTTACACAACTTTATTATGTCGCTCCATTGGCGGCTTTTGAATTTTTGTCGCCATATTAGCGATGGGATTTTTTTTTTTTTTTTTTTTTTTTTTTTTGTATGAAAAGGGGAAGACTATTTTGCTAATAATTTTATCAGACTCTTTTTTGTTTATACATAAGAATCCTTTATATTCTGCTTATATTTTTAATGGTTTTTAGGTTTAAAATAGTGCTTGTTGAAATAAATTTCCTATCTTTAAAACTGCATTTGTTCTGTAAATTTTGTGTAAAAATAAATCATTTATGTTTTTATGTATTTGATGCGCTACTTAGATTAAAATGGCTGTTGCAATATTAAACTACTTGTCGAAAAACTTTCGGTGTACTTCAACACCAAAATTTAAAAAATCGCCCAGCAGGATCTGTTAATGATACTGATAAAATAAAAATATGGTTCATAGAGTTTAAATAATCTATTTCAAAAAACTTTTAAAACCCAAATTATTAATGTATCGTATCACATACATAGATATAGTAATAATATATAGATTGATCATTGGGGAGAATAAAGTGATTCCTTTTCACTCGGGAAAAGACGGCGATTTTACCAAAATATGGCAGTCTTTCCCCGAGTGAATACGCACGGGAATACACACGAATGTTTTAGCAAATAAAATTCATGAATAATTTATTTACTAAAAGTGAATGAAAAGCTCTAGATATAGTTTCAAATTCATTCTTCTTTTTTTCATTTTTTCTTCAATTCCTTTTTTCTTCAATGGCTGATTCCAAAGCTTTTTTTTTCGGCATCAAAAATCTTTGCACGATAATATGGGGATGATAGATCTATATATATTATTATATCTATGATCACATAAATCTTTTCGAAGATAGAATAAAACTTAATTTGAAAAAAAAAAAAAAAAATAATAATAATAATAATAATAATAACTTTTGTTTATTAACCAAAATAATTTGATGAAATTTGAAATGCAAGTTGGTCTTGTGGGGTACAGGCTGTATATTATATTTTTGTGTTCGTGAGAGAAAATTTAAAAGAATTTGAAAACTGCAATTTTTAATCCCACTTAAAAATCATGTGACTTAATGTGAAGCAGATTTTTCATTTTTTTTTTCCTCCTAACGATTTCCATACAATCTTCTGCTGTTGCCACCTAAAATTCATACTTTAGTTAATTTAAAAAAATCTAATTGTCCGATTGATAAGCTGTTTAATGCATCGGATTTACAAAAATTTTCCCTTTCATTTGCTATCTTATTTGTAACGATGCGACTGATATTTCTAATTTATTTTCTAATCTTTCTGATTTATTTTCCTCATTTTAAATAAATGTACGTTTTTTTTTTTTTTTTTTTTTTTTTTTTTTTTTATTTTTATTATTTTGTCGAAAAAAAAATTGCCAACAATTAAATTATGGATAAACTTTTAAAATTTAAATATCTTATTTATCAGAAATTAGAAGGTTATTATTTTCACATTTTAATTAATTAAGAAAAAACTAATCATCCGATCGATAAGCTGTTTAATGCATCGGATTTACAAAAATTTTCCCTTTCATTTGGTATCTTATTTGTAACGATGCGACTAATATTTCTAATTTATTTTCTAATCTTTCTGATTTATTTTCCTCATTTTAAATAAGTAATTATTATTATTTTGTCGAAAAAAAAAAATGGCAACAATTAAATTATGGATAAAATTTTAAAATTTAAATGGCTTTTTAAACAGAAATTAGAAGGTTATTATTTTCACATTTTAATCAATTAAGAAAAAAATAATCAAAAATTCGAAAATCTGACTTCGATGTGCACAATGATTCTTCGGGGGGCACCTTTGTGTTAAATCTCGTGACTGTCCGAGCTACCGTTTTCGAGAACAGTGAAATATACATACAAATATTGCTCACATAATAGTATAAGATATATATAATATATATATATATATATGTATTATATATATATATTATCTTATATATATAAAAATGAATTGCTGTTCGTTAGTCTCACTAAAACTCGAGAACGGCTGAACGGATTTATCTTATCTTAGTCTTGAAATGTTCGTGGAGGTCTAGGGATGGTTTAAAAGGCGAGAAAATATCGAATAATTTCCGGGAAAACCCTAAAAACAGCCCTTTTCTATTTCCCATACAAACGTTTTCTAGAGTCAATTTGAACTTTATTGCTATTCAATAAAGTTTAGGTGTGTTCCTAACGGCTGATGGCTGAGCTACAAAAATTTGCATGTTGATTCGTAATGACCTCCCCTGATGCACCTCGAAGCCGGATTTTCGAATTTTGTTTTAGTTTTCTTTTAATTAATTAAAATGTTAAAATAAAAACCTTCTAATAACTGATAAATTGGCCATTTAATTTTAATCCTTAATTTAATTGTTGCCAAAAAAAATTATTCTTTTTTGGACAGAAAAAAAGAAAAAAAAACGTGAACAATAAAAATTACATTTATTTAAAATATTTAATTTTATTCCTTAATTTAATTGCTGCCAAAAAAATTATCATTATTTTTTCGACGGAAAAAAAAAAAAAAAAAACGTGAACAATAAAAATTACATGTATTTAAAACAATTTAAAATGAGGAAAGTAAA
Source organism: Salticus scenicus (assembly GCA_963930645.1). Taxonomy (NCBI): domain Eukaryota; kingdom Metazoa; phylum Arthropoda; class Arachnida; order Araneae; family Salticidae; genus Salticus; species Salticus scenicus. The sequence continues at coordinate 341,110,880 of OZ005653.1, forward strand.
TTAAAAAAATTAGAAATATCAGTCGTATCGTTACAAATAAGATACCAAATGAAAGATGCAATTTTTGTGAATCCAACGGATTAAACAGCTTATCGATCGGACAATTAGATTTTTTAAAATTAACTAATGTATGTATTTTATAAATTTTCTTTCACAAACACAAACGTGTAGTATACAGCCTGTACAACACTAGACCAAATTGAAGTTCAAATTTCATCAATATTTAAATAAATAAATGAAAATAAAAATATGCTTAATGGCAAATATATATAACCATTAAAAGTTTAGTTGTCTAAAATATGTCAGAAATAGCGCTCATAGCATATTGTTACAAGGTATTAAGTCTTATTTTTACAAGGGATAAAATCTAAAATGGTGACAAAAATTCAAAAGTCGCCAAAGAGAGCTATATTAAGGCGGTACTATGATCATGCTTATAAACCATGAATACTAATAACCACAAAAAATTAATTGTCTCATGCAACAGACGTAGCCGGTCATAGCATATTATAATATTTAGCGTGAAATTGTTATCATTTTTATGGTTGATCGGGGATAAACAAAATAAACATAGGAAATAACGTAAAAGCAAATATTATGTGCACCACGCATAGTGTTGTTCATATGTAACTGGGATTCAAATATAAAGGGGATACTTCATTTTTTTTTTCGATACTATCTATTTCGAAACTGTTATCTAATAAGGACTTAATGCAAGCCTATTGGTAAACCATTGTCTCAGGTAATAGGGACAAGCGCCCGAGTTTTAGCGGATGACCAAATCGCTACCGAAGGCAGCAGGGATCCGAAGCGAGCTTTTGAGCAATTTTAGTATTTTATTTTATTTTTATAAAGCTATATAGAAAAGAGTTTCCTTTAAATTTAGTGACCAGCGAAGCGGGCAAAGCCTGCTAGTATATAATATATATATGTATATGCATATATGTATATATGTAATCAGTACAAAAAACCCTTAACGGCTTAAAAGTTTGTGACGCCGCTACTTTGTGGCTATAAGAATTTGAAATATGAGTCTTAAAAATAATGATATTAAATTTTAAGTGACGCTTTGCAATTAGTTAAAATATACATAGATTTTCTTATTTGATCATTCACTTTTATCTTTTATTTATATTTATAATGCAAACGTAATATTTTTAACTTCAAGATCAGACAGATATTTAAAATACACTCACTGATGCTTTTTCATTCGCATTTCAAATTCAAAATAACAGTTTTAAAAGGAATGATATAAAAATTCCAGTGGCGCCTCGGTGTTATTTTAAAAGATTTGTTTTTAGATTCCATTAAAATTACTTTTGTTTTGCTAATAAAATATATTTATACATTTAAACAGTGCTTTTAATTTTCAAATATACTGTCAAATAATTATACTTTCACTGAGTTAGCATTATAAAGTAAAATTATTTATTTCAATAAATTGATTTATCTTTTGCATCACGCTATCCAAAACATAGTATCATAGTGTCCAACTAAGTGAAAATTTGCTCAAAGAGGTAGTGTGACGTAAAGAAAATATTTACACAAATTTTACTTGCAGTTTCGGATAGCGTGACGCAAAGGATAAATCAATTTATTGAAATAAATAATTTTACTTTATAATGCTAACTCAGTGAAAGTATAATTATTTGACAGTATATTTGAAAATTAAAAGCACTGTTTAAATGTGTAAATATATTTTATTAGCAAAACAAAAGTAATTTTAATGGAATCTAAAAGCAAATCTTTTAAAATAACACCGAGGCGCCACTGGAATTTTTATATCATTCCTTTTAAAACTGTTATTTTGAATTTGAAATGCGAATGAAAAAGCATCAGTGAGTGTATTTTAAATATCTGTCTGATCTTGAAGTTAAAAATATTACGTTTGCATTATAAATATAAATAAAAGATAAAAGTGAATGATCAAATAAGAAAATCTATGTATATTTTAACTAATTGCAAAGCGTCACTTAAAATTTAATATCATTATTTTTAAGACTCATATTTCAAATTCTTATAGCCACAAAGTAGCGGCGTCACAAACTTTTAAGCCGTTAAGGGTTTTTTGTACTGATATCATTACTTTTTAGTGGTTATTGATCAAAAAATTAAAACAAGTCCTTCTGGCTCCTAGGAAGGGTAAACTAATTTATCTTTTCGTATGAAGTTGTCACATTTTTTTTTCAAAATGGCAGCTACAATTTATTAATGGATTTAGTGGATTTATAAATGAAGGCTATTTATATATGGAGTTTTAAGCAAATCGGTTCATAAAGCCTTTCTAATGTAAATTTGAAATTTCCAGTGTGTTGGCACAGGGAAACAAGAGGGTGGATTAAGTTGGCAAATGAACATATCAAATACATTTCTGAGATAAATCCACACTACAAATTTAGTGTGAATTAATTCAGTATTTCAAACGTTATCATACTCAGAAATTTTCAAGTAGCCTGCCACTTGGAAACAAAATAGAGAAGCTTCGCACTAGAAAAATTTATTGACTGGGATTCTCAAACTCAAAAAATAAATAAATAAATAAATAAATAAATAAAGTAAGTGAAAATTTTCAAATTTAAGTTTGAAAGAATTACGTAATTTACATTTTGCAAGTTTCTTTTTAGAGAATTACAAATTAAACAATTAAAAAAATATATCAAGTAAATATTAAAAATGGAATTTTATATATTTTCTTTCCCCTTTTGAGGCTAAGTATACTGCTCCAATATTCACAATTTAAATTTTCATCAAAAGTGCAGGTAAAAATTACTTCCTATATATTTTCATATAAAACGTTTGGGGGGGGGAAATAGACAAAATATAAATTAAGCTTTACATTTCTATAATTTTAAAAATAAGATAAAATCACCTGGAGAAAAATTTTATGGAAAATATAAGTTAAGTTTAAAAAAAAAATGAAATTTCTGCGTAAAAGTACTATTTCATAAATGTATTTACAACTACAATAAACAAAAAACGCTCCTTTAATTTTAAATAATTATTTCTGCATGTTTCGAAGCTATTAAAAGTTTTCTTTCTTTCTTTCTTTCTTTCTTTCATTTTTTTTTTTTTTTTTAAGAAAAATAAATTAAATGTAGTGGCGCCATCTAGTAGTTTTTTTAAAAATCATATACATACAGATTTAACTTTTTTTTTTCATAAAAAAAAAAAAAAAAAAAAAAAAAAACTTGTTTAGAAACAGGTAGAAATAGTTATTTAAAATTAAAGGAGGATTTTTTGTTTACTGTAATTGTAAATTATGAAATAGAATTTTTCATGCACAAGTTAATTAATTAAAAAAAGATAAGAAAGAATAATTTTTTAAAAATAAATTATTATGGGTTTCAAAGTAAAGATGTTATTTATTTATTTTGACGTGCTTTTTAATAATTGCTATTTGACACATTTTTCATGAATTTTACTGAAATTCATGAAAAATGAATTTTATTAAAACACTGTTTAAACACTGTTTATTAAAACACTGTTTTTTCTAATAAACAGTGCAAACACTGTTTCATCCTCTAGTCATTGCTGAATAATAATAATAAAAAAAATTGATTATGTTAATATTTAAAATATGTATCATTTTAAAGTCTGAAAAATAAATAAATGAATAAACACTAACTGTATTTTCAAAAGAGATTTTTAATTTTTAAAAAGAAATATATATATATATGTATTTACGAAAGAGTATGTTTTAAATAAAAACGATAGATGGCGCCAAAACTGTATTTGCTGTTTTTTTCCATTCCCGGAGCATAAGGATACATGAATAGGAATCGCAAATCATTGAGTTATTATAAAATCGATTTTCATGAATGATTAAAAAAATTTTCGCTTTAAAAAATTGTAAATTCATCATTATTATGATAAAATGGAATATCTAAAATTACAAAATACTTCCTTATTTAAAATATTATCTAAATATTTCTTTGACTAAATATGAAATTTTGAAATCAAAACTATTTTTTTCATAACAGAAGAGAAAATATATTTAAGTGAATTTGACTTAGTATATATACAACTAGCAGGCTTTGCCCGCTTCGCTGGACATTAAACTTAAATGAGTTGTCAAAATGCCATATCGTTATTAATAACCTAAGTTCTCGCTGTGATTGGTAGAGGTTTTCTCGCTTCCAATGTGAGGAGCCTGGGTCCCCACTGTCTTCGGCACAACTTACCCACTTCTTACTTCCCCACCCTCAGCGGGTGAGTTCGAAGTTTTGCAAAATCCCACTAATGTACATAATGCGTATACTTAATCAATATCCACACACCAAAATTCGCCATTCTAAGATAATTCAAAACGAATTCAAACGGAAAAACATGTTTTTACACATGTTTATTGCCCTCCGACTCCGAGAAGGGGGGGGGGATTTCGAATTTCGTGAAATGCAGTTACAATAAGTGCCGGATGCATACAAACAATTTACACACCAAATTTCATGACCACAGAAGTCTTTAATAGACAGTATTATAAATAAATAAATTCAAAAAGCACAGCTTAAGTATCGGAACCCTTTGGCGACTTTAAATATTTTAAGCCATTTTTGCGATGAACTGAATTGGCTATCTCAATTGTGCAATTAAAGATCTTAGCGAGAAACGTCCGAGCAGCTTCGGTGCCGAATTTCAAATTTTGCCAAAGGAATCCAATACTAAAGCTGTTCCATATCGAATCTGGGTTGAAAACGGAAAAAGGGTAAAATAAATTAGAAATATCATACCTACATTTATAAATTTGATACCGAATGAAAGGGGCGATTTTGCTGAATCCAGGGGTTTAAACAGTTTTTCGATGCGACAATTAGATTTTTAAAAAATAACTAAAGTATGAAATTTAAGTGGCAACGGAAAAACGGATAAAGGGAAAAATAAATTAGAAATATCAGACCTATCATTACAAATTCAGTACCAAATGAAAGAGGTGATTTTTCTGAATCTTGGGGTGTAAAAAGTTTTTCGATACGACAATTAGATTTTTTAAAATTAACTAAAGTATGAAACTTAGATGGCAACACTTCATTTCAATCTTTTCATACTTTGTAGTGCGAATCACGCGTGTTAGATATGTAACCGTAACTGTATATATATATGTAAGATATGTAACCGTAACTGTATGAATAAGATGTAACCACCACTGCGTGGCAACAGTCAGATTGACTGCAGCTGCTCTTAAATAAAGAAGCAACAGATATAACATGGCGCAGCCGAGCGTCGAACCAGAACTGTTCCGAAATTAATTTTCGAATAAATCCTGAATGGATTCTTTAAAAATTCCAAGAGGTTTGGACCTCTCCGGTAATATCGCCGAAGCATGGCGAAAGTTTCGACAGAACTTTGAAATTTATTTAAAGGCAGGAGGCCACACGGAGAAAAATGACGACGTCAAAGTAGCAATATTATTAAATTGCATTGGTGAAGATGCCGTCGAACTCTATAATACATTTGAGCTAACAAATGAGCAGAGAAATACCTTAGCGGATGTCCTGAATGCCTTTGAGAACTATGCAAATCCACGCAGAAATGTTGTGATCGAACGCTATGTATTTAATAGCAGAAATCAAGAACAGTTTGAAAATTTTGATGAGTTTCTAACAGATTTAAGAAAACTAATAAAATTCTGCGAATATGGAAATTTATCTGACAGTATAATTCGGGACCGCATTGTAATTGGAACGAAAGAAAAACAGCTTCAAGAACGTCTATTAAGAGAATCGAATCTAACACTCCAAAAGACGATTGACATTTGCCGAGCAGCAGAATTAAGTAAAAAACAGTCTGAAGTAATACAGCGGAAATCAGAAGTAAATATTCTAAACGAAACGAGTACTGTAGCAGACGCTGTGTCTCTAATAGGAAAAAATAAACAAGCAAAAAATAAGACTTCGAACAATTCGACGTCCAGGGTTGCCAACTTGGGGACTTAGCCCCTAAATTTAGGGACTCTTTGCGCCGTTGGGGACTTTTTTGGGGGCTAAATATTTTTAGGGGCTTTTTTGGAGACTTTCAAAATTATGTTAGGGACTTTTAGAGACTTTTTCAAAATTTTGCTGATTTTTTTTTTCTATGTTTGACTTTTCCTGCAGTAATGAAACATCTAGTTTGGATATTTAGGATAGCACTGAGTTCTAATATTAGACGGAGTATTGATTGGGCGATTTTTCATCTATAGAAACAGAAAACTCATCACATCCCAGTGAGACTTCTCGGACAAGTTTCATTTTAATGATTTCATTTTGAAAACTTTCTTTTTTTTTTTTTTTTTTTAAGACAGTTTGTACTATTTCCTTCAAACGATGTCGTTACCAATTTCCATCCATCACCTTGAATGAACGTGAAAACATTTATCTAAATATACAACGCTGAATGATTGTATCTGTCCGGATTATAAGATTTAATCACAAATTGGTTTCTTTACTTTAATCAGGACAAACTCTAGCTAACGCCATATTTTTTGTTCAATTATTTACACAATTGGTTTAAAAGATGTTAAATAAAAACTCCATTTTAACTTTCAAATTACTAAAAAGAAAAACACAAATTGGTTTTAAAAGTAAATATATTTGTTTTTTATGTCGAAAAAGAAAGGAACATGCAAACATTTTTTTTTTTTTTTTTTTTTTAAATAATTAAAATGAAATTGAAAAAGATCGTGCTAAAAATATTGGAATATCTTTAGTAAAGGACTCTTTGGTGAAATTTAAATTTTGCCCCGAAGTAGCTTGAAAGTTTTTTGCCAAGATTTTTTACTTACGCAATTGGGATGGCCATTTTATCTCATTGCCAAAATGATAAAAAAAATTTAAAAGCTACCAAAGATCTTCTATGCTAAAAATAAATTTTAACAAATGAATATAGTAACCGATGCTAGGGAATGAAACACAGTTACTGCATGCGTTTATATGGAAGAATAGATTAAAATAAGTCCTGCCGTACTAAATTAAATTCTATTTTGTGCAGAATTTTATATCTAATACTTAGGAAACAAAAGTAAACATAGGTTGTATTTTTTTTTTTTTTTTTTTCAGTGCTTTAAAAAATAAAATAAAATTATTTTACAATTAACATCAATGGATTTTGATGAAAAGGAGCCCTCTGTTTTGAATTTGTAGCTATAAAGAATTAATTAGCATAATTAATTTGATTGCCATGAATAAATGTATTCATATATGTCGCCTGTTCGGTTTTTACTTTGACTCACTGCATAAATTTTTAGTTCTGAGTTTGTGTGTTTCACTTTTTCAGATTGACTATATCAAACACATAAGCATGTATATTTTATATTTGCTACGATTATATCAAGTATTTCAAATTTGAAATTATTCATTTAGGATAAAATACGTTCACTGCTTCATAGGCGTAACTTGACTTCTAACATTGAAGGAAAGGCAAAAATCTTCAAATTATACGGCCCAATAAATAATTTTGAAATTATGTGCGTAATGATTTTTAATGACTTAATTCTATCATAATGATTTTAATTTATTTCACTTAAAATTTAAATGTGGAAACTAGAATTTCTATTATCTAGCTAAAACGAATAAGTTAGTAAACTAACTTATTCATTTCTGCGTTTTTATTTATTTATTTATTTTAAGAGTTAAGCAGAATAATTAGGAGGTGAGGAACGTTTTTAGATTTTCGATACATACAATGTTAAAGGAAGACTAAAATCAGAGCAAGGCGTCCAAATTTCTGGGGACAGGACAGTCCCCACTTTAGGTAGATTTTTTTTTTCTTTCCCCTCCCACATGAACTAGATTTCTATGTAAAGCTTTCGTCGAAATTTATAATTTATTGGGATGATTTTCACGCGTTTAAAGTATTGCTTTGGTCTCCATTTCTTAATTTGAAATTAGAGGCACCACTAATTTGAACGCACTTTGCCTTTCGAAAAATTTGGTTGCCCACAATTAGAACTAAAAATTTGGGGACTTTTTTAGGGGATTTTTAAACAAAATTTAGGGACTTTTAGGGGATTTTCAACTCGAATTTAGGGGCTTAATTTTTTTGGAGTTGGCAACCCTGTCGACGTCGCGAACGCAGACAGCTGCTGGAAGTGAAAATAAAAAAGAAAACATTTATCTGTGTAAAAAATGTAATTATAATCATGTTAGAGGAAAGTGCCCAGCTTTTGGAAAAAGATGCAAAATTTGTGATAAGTTGAATCACTTTGCTAGTGGGTGTAGAAATATGTTTAACTCCAAGAGAATTAATAATATAGAAAAATGTATTTTTGTAGATTCAGTGCTGTGTGCTAAGGATTCCAGCTGGATACAGTCGTTAAAGGTAGGAAATAAAATCTTATCAGTTAAATTAGATACTGGTTCGTGTGTAAATATAATACATAATGATTTACTTAAATCGCTAAAATGTAATTATTCCATAAGCCCTACTGAGATTATTTTAGAAGCGTATGGTGGTAATTTAATTAAACCCCTAGGTATAGTTAACTTAGAGTGTAAAATGAATAATTGTACTAAATATCTAGATTTTATTGTTGTAAACTGTAATAATTATTCTAAAACATTGTTAGGATTACCTAGTTGTATTGAATTGGGTTTGATTAAAAGAGAAAAAGTAGATTCTACTGAAATAAAAAATAAGGATGAATTTATTGAGAAAAATAAAGATGTTTTTCAGGGGTTAGGAACATTTAATTTAATGTGTTCTATTAAAATTGATGGTAATGCCAAGCCAGTAGTTAAACCCCCCAGAAGGATTCCAGAATCCTTAAAACCAAAATTAAAAGAGAAATTAATTGCTCTTGAAAAAGATAAAATTATAAGTAGGGTAGAGAATCCAGATGGATGGATTAATAATTTAGTTATAGTAGAGAAACCTGACAAGTCAATTCGAATATGCTTAGATCCACAGGATCTTAATAAAGTTATTAAAAAAGAATGTCATTTAATACCAACGATTGAAGAATTAATGCCTAAGTTATGTAATAAATCTATGTATAGTGTGTTTGATTTAAAGGATGGATTTTACCAAATTAAATTAGATGAACCTTCTAGTAAATTATGTCAGTTTAGTACTCCCTTTGGTTGTTTTAAATTTAACCGCCTTCCGTTTGGTTTAAATATTGCACCTGAATTGTTTCAAAAAGCTAATGAAAAAAATTTTGGTGATATACCTGGTGTGATTATTTATTTTGATGATATGTTAATTTGTGCAAATTCTGAAAAGGAGCATGATGAAATTGTTCTTAAAGTATTAGAAAGAGCAAGAAAATTAAATGTAAAATTTAATCCTAAAAAGTTACAATATCGCGTTAATGAAGTTAAGTATTTGGGTCATGTATTTAATAAAAATGGAATTAAACCAGACCCTGAACAGGTTAAAGCTGTAATGAATTTACAGGCACCTAGTAATAAAAAAGAGTTGCAAAAAACTTTAGGATTAATTAATTATCTAAGGAAATTTATTCCTAACATGTCAGAGATAACTGCTCCTTTGAGGGAATTGCTCAAAACATCTGTAGTATTTGATTGGTTACCAGTGCATACAAAAGCTCTTAATGAACTTAAAGAAAAAATAAGCACAGCCCCTGTACTTGGTGTTTTTGATTCTAATAAACAAATTGTATTGCAATGTGACAGTTCTAAAAGTGGACTAGGGTGTTGTTTGTTACAAGAGGGACAACCGATTTCCTATGCATCACGTGCTTTGTCTGAGGCTGAGCAGAACTATGCACAAATCGAAAAAGAGTATTTAAGCATAGTATTTGCTACTAAAAAGTTTCATAATTATATTTATGGTAGAAAAATAACTGTTCATACTGATCATAAACCCTTAGTGTCAATTCATAATAAAAGTGTTGTAAATGTTTTATCTAGTAGGTTACAAAGAATTAAATTAAAGTTACTTAAATATGATCTTGATGTCTCTTATGTACCAGGTAAGCAAATGTATGTTGCTGATCTATTATCTAGATCTTATCTTAATGAATATGATACAGATGAGTTTTTAAAAGAAATTGTTCATTGTGTAAAAGCTACAAGACATATGCATGTAACTGATAGAAAATTAAATGAGTTTAAGAGATGTACCTTAAAAGATCCAGTATTAAATAAATTAGTAACTTATTGTAAAAATGGTTGGCCTAACAGTAAAAAAGATGTTACAGAAAATGTAAGATTTTATTATAAGTTAAGACAAGATCTTTTTGAAGAAGATGGAATAGTCTTTTATAATGGTAGAATAGTTGTTCCTGTTGATCTTAGAAAAGAAATGCTTAATAAAATTCATGATGGACATTTCGGAATAGAAAAAAGTAAATCTAGAGCTAGAGTAATTTTTTATTGGCCTAATATGGGAAATGATATTGAAAATTTAATTTCTAAATGCTCTGTTTGTGAAAAGTACAGACCAAAAAATTGTAAAGAACCACTCATTTCACATGACATTTTGTCATTACCGTTTGAAAAAATAGGGTGTGACATTTGTGAATTTAGGAAAAATAATTACTTAGTCATAATAGATTATTTAACTAAGTGGTTAGAAATTGTTCCCTTAAATAATAAACAAGCAGATGAAATAATTGAGAAATTAAAAGTGATATTTAGTTCGCATGGAATTCCTAAAATTCTAGTCGCAGATAACATGCCCTTTAAACAAAAGTCTTTAACTTAAAAATTTATTTTTATATTTTATTTTTTCATTCAAAGCATTTAAGTGAAAAAATATTTATGGCGCATGCGCAGGCGTTTTTAACCTACAATTTAAACACTAATCATAATTTTGAAAATTTCTATAGATATAATTTCAAGTTGGGGGAAGACCTAAGTTTCTGCCAAGCGCCGTTGAATTCCGTCCAGCCGTTCTCGAGTGATGCCCGGACAAACGTGTTTTAGTCTTTTACCCCCTGGGGGGGAACGGGGGGGAAATTCTGAAAAGTTGATAGATATAATTTTAAGTTGCGTGAAGACCTAAATTCCTGCCAAGCGTCGCTGAATTCCGTCCAGCCGTTCTCAAGTGATGCCCGGACAAAAAAAGCGACATTCGGACACGATGACACACACACAGACACACACACATACACACACACAGGCAAAATTTTCTGAAGTCATTTTCGGCTTTCATGGGGTGTAAAACATGAAGATATCGCAAAATTTTTCGATTCCGACAAATTTACAGACAAAAGTCTGATTTTATTAATATAGATAAATATTTTAAACATGTAATAAAGTACTTTTGCGTTAAAAAAAAATTCTAAATAATTCATTGGCTGCATTCAAGTCGGTCAACAAACCAACCCACATACCTTACAAGTAAGAACCGAATAACAGCGTTTTCACCCGAAGAAACATATGTAATTGGCGGAGTAATATAGTTCCATATTTAAAGCGATTTATATAAAAAACAAGAGTTTTCCTGAAAAAAAACAAAAACGTTACTAGATTCAGAAAGATCCCATTAACAACATATATTAATTAAATTAAAATCGTTCGTGCGGTTTTAGAGATATTTTTATTACATCCTTACATCGTTACACCACACATTTTCCCTTTTTCGCTTTAAATTGAGATTCAGATCTCAAAACATACTGCATGTAGAAATGTAAAATTTTCAGGATAGATTAAGACCGAAGATAAAAGACTATTTTGAAAAAATCAGAACAAAAAAAAAGGCTTATTTGCTGAGATATTAAGTGTCGGCTTTTACAAATCTCTTTGATGTCAGACTAGGCGTATATATGAGTTCGCAGCTTTCCGTCCGTTTGTCCTTCCGCTTGCGTCACTCGAAAAACTGCCGTTTTTCATGGTATCAACTATTAATAACTAACTCAACTACTAATATAACCACAAAAAATTGTCTCACGCGATAGATGTAGCCGATCACAGCATATTGTAATATTATATTTGGTGTGAAATTGTTGTCATTTTATAGTTGATCGATTAAATCAAAAAAAAAAAAAAAAAAAAAAGGAAAGAAACAGAAAAAATAATCGCATAAATTATGTATTTTTGTCTAAAATGGCGATAAAAATTCAAACGTTGACAAGGGAGCTATATTAAGGCTGTACTATGATCAGATTTACAGATTTAATTATTTATTTAATTATTTTTATGCATACCAACTACTAATAACAAACTCAACTACACTAATATAACCACAAAAATTTGTCTCACGCGATAGATGTAGCTGAACACAGCATATTGTAATATTATATTTGGCGTGAAATTGTTGTCATTTTATAGTTGATCCATTAAATCAAATAAATATAGAAAATAACATGAAAGAAAATATTATGTACACCACGTATAGTGTTGTTCATATGTAACTGGGATTTAAATATAAAATTGCTACTTCAATTTTTTCGATACTGTTCGTTTCGAAACTGTCATCTGATAAGCACCCAAATGGAAGCCCAATGGTAAGCTATTGTCGCAATCAATAGGGACAGCCATCTGAGAGTATATGCGAATAAGTGGGTCGATGTCGAAAGCAGCGGGGACAGAATGCGAGCTTTTGAGCAATTTCATGATAATCTGAGGATGCCCGTAACTCGGTTCTGCGGCAAGTACTACCACACACGTAAAAAAAAAAAAAAAAAAAAAAAAAAAAAAAAAAAAATGACACCCCCTACCTTGCTGTGCATGAATTTGAGAACGTCCGTAACTCGGTTGCGCGGCATTCACTACCACGCACGTAAAAACTAAAAAAAAATATAAATAAAAATAAAAATAAATAAATAAAAAATAATAATAAATAAATAAATCACTGGACACCCCTACTCCACTGTGCATGAATCTGAAAACGCTGGTAACTTGTTTTCGTAGCAATCAGTATCACGCACGTATATACGCTTCGCCCAAATAAAAAAAAAAAAAAAAAAAAAAAAAAAAAATTCCTGGACACCCCTGCCTTGATGTGTATGAATCTGAAAACTCATGTAGCTTGTACAATTCTTGTATTTTTACTTTGATCGCGCAAATGGAAATTTTTCCCCACTTCGCGCAAATGGGAATCGCGCATATGGGAAGACACCATCCAATTTTACCATTTAATTTCTTGAAATATTTTAAAATATTAGGTCAAATCATTAAAAACCTTTACATTTTTCAAGACCTGCTAAGAAGCGAGAAATTCATCCTTGATCCGATTGTTGATTTCGGTATCTTAGAACATCACCATTCATAAATTAGATGGCTACTGATTATTTGTTGGCAATATCTTCTGAGTGAATATTGATGACGGCTTTTGAATTTTTATGGGCGATATCTTCTGAAATATATTGATGGTGGCTTCTGAATATTCGTTGGGTATATCTTCTGGATATAACCAACAAATATTCGAAATACGAAATTTGCCACAGAAACAACGCGGTCGTTTCTCGTCAAGATGTTTACTTACGCAATTGCGATACCCATTTTAATTCATCGGTAAAAAGACAAAAAAAAAAAAAAAAAAAAAAAGTTAAAAACCTCCAAAGTACTTCTACGCTAGAACTATACGAAAGTAACTTAAAGAAATGAATACAGTTGCCTATACTAGGGAATGAAATACAGTTACTGCATGCATTTATATGGAAGAATAGATTAAAGCGAGACCTGTCGTATTAAATGAAATTCTGTTTGCAAAGAATGTAAGCAGAATTTTATTTTAAACATATATGTATTTCTTTTAACAAGTTTTTATCACGTACAGTCGGCAGCAAAAATATCCAAGCACTAGTCAATAATTCCGGTATAAAAAAAAGTACACTTAATGCTGCTTTGTTAAATAAATCCTTGTCGAATCATGTTCTTAGACTGACTAAGAGCATGACTCGACAAGGATTTATTTAACTAAGCAGTACTTTTTTAGACAGGGATTATTGCTAGTGCTCGGATACTTTCACTGACGACTGTATGTTTTAGTTTTGTCTTACAGGAAAATTGTTAAGTATCTTATTTGTTAGTGTTTTCCGAAGACATAAAATTCACCTATCTTCAAAAAAAAAAAAAAAAAAAAAAAAAAGTTCATAATATGTGTAGCAGTGGATAACGGAAATCATGTGATATTTATACACGAGCATTTTTCAACAAAAATTGAAATATGAACATTATCATTATTTGCATTTAAAATGACGTCATTTTCATTGATTTTTTATTAATCCTATACATAAGGGAAACAACAATGCTCAAACTTAATTATATTGAATTATTTTTATTACCATTGTTGGCAACAACAATTTAAATAAATTATTAACTTTAGAATTTTTATTGCTTCACTTTTTCTTGCTTAGGTAACTTAAAAAAGCCTAAGTGATCTGTTGACATCTGTTTCCTAAAATGGAGGTAAGTCAATTTTCGTCTTTGGATTCTTTCTTTTCAGGAGAGGTTCAGTGTAGAGGTTTAGAGTTTTTTTGTAAAATGCGTAATTAATATGAAAAAATAGTAGACTATGGATTTTAAACGATTTTTTTTTTTTTTAACTGGTATTTGCAAGAAAACAAACTATGTACATGAAACCAAAAAAAATTGCTCTTTTACACTTTGGAGTGTAGGGAAACATAAAATAATTTTTAAAACGCGAGAAAAAAAAAAAAAAAAAGTCAATTATGCACAAATTGTTTAAGATTGTTTAGTTACGAATTCGCTTTCTTAGCTACAAGTTACATGCTTCGATTATCTTAATATTTTTTTGATTTATTACATGTGAGAATTTTAAATAAAAATTAACTTTGTTTTTTAATTTTTAACAGAATAAGATCCGTGTCTAAGTATTTTAAATAAGTTAACTACTTATATTACATAAAATAATGTCAAATTTATTTGTTTAAAAAAATGTTAAAACAGGATATGCATGCTGCTTAAAGTAGATTCCATATGGAAAATTTGTTAAGTAATACAAATGTCTGAATTTCTAAGTGTATGAAATTTGTGATGTCTGAATTTTTAAGTGCATAAATTGTAAAATGTCTGAAATTTTATGTGTCTTAAAATGTTATATGTCTTAATTTCAGACATATCAAGCTTATTCGGACACATATCAACTTTATTCAGACACTTATCTCAGCTCCTTTATAAAAAAGACATACGTGTCTTAATTTAAGACAGCACATGCATCTGAAATTTTGCATGCGTAAGTGTTTCAGACATTTATGTATCTAAATTGACATTTCAGACACATTTCTGTCTGAATTTAAGACGCTTCTATTTGCAGTGTGTTAGTGATCCGCGGGACTTTATATTATGAATTTAGTGGTCCGAGTGATTTTTAGTTGCGAATTTGGTGGTCCGTGAAATCAAAAAGATTGCGACCGCTGCTATAGACCAAGTTTTTCACTCTCCGTGATTGTGCAGTGCTTTTTCAAATTGTAGGGTGTACGCTAGATGTTGGCTAAAATTTGCCTAGTACGGCAGCTGAAATCTTTTGCCTCGGGGTATGCCTAAAATCTTTCGCCCAGGGCGGCTAAACGTGTAGGCACGACCCTGCTCGAAGGCCTAATTGTTCTGAGTTTTCTGTGTTTTTATCCGAAACTTGCGTAAATATGACCCTTTATAAAAGCCCCCATGGAGGACACCCCTTCCTCAGGCCTAGGATTCTAGTGCAGTTAATCGGCTTTAATCGCAACAAGCCAAACAACAAGGAATATTTGTAAGACTATCTTCCCTAGTATATTAAGAAGTAGAATTTATGCCTCTTTCTAATTAGTTTTTTTTTTTTTTTTTTTTGTTTGTTTAGAACAGATTTAGTGCGGGATTCAGTTGGCGACTTTTGAATTTTTATCGCCATTTCGGCGGTTAATGTTTTTGGTATAACTTCGTGTTGAAAAAAAAATAATAATAGCTATTTCGATAATGTTCTTATTATTGCATTTTTAGCTAAAATATGCCAATATTCCATCAATATTTATATTTCCAACGGGCGGTTTAACTTTAAAAAGTTAAAAGTTAAATCTTTTAAAAATAAGCAAATTTATTTAATTTTATTTATTTTTGTATATGTATGTGTAAAAAGTTCAGAATACTGCGAAAAATTCTAATTTAGGTGATTTTTATAAATTATTCATTATTAGCAGGTTACACCCACTTCGCTAGTCACTATATTTAAATGAATTTTCAAAACAATTGGATCAGTATTTATTTTTTATATCACATTAAAAATAAAAACTTAAAAAAAAAAAAAAAATGAATTCGCTTTAAACCTCGCTTTGACTAGTCGCTGCCTACGGCAACTCTTTCTTCCCCGCATTGCATCGGAACCAGGTTTCCACCGGCAGCAGAAATATTCCCCCCCCCCAGCACTTTAATCTGGGTATTTATCGACGGCAGATAAATCTGCTATTATTTAAGATCTACAATTTTAAAGATGACTGTATCTCAGCATCTATTAAATATTTTAATTTTTGAACCATCTATTTTACAGCTCCCGCTATTTACATTTTACAACGATTTGATTCCGACCAATAAAATAAAATAAAAAGTAGATTTTCTTAAAAAAAAAAAAAAAAAAAAAAAAAAAAGATTAAATACATGAAAAACAAATAAATTTTAATTGGTTTATTTCTTTCTACCATATACTACTATTTTTTCTCGATAAATACTATAAATAAAAAATAAGAAGAAGAAGAAAAAAACTTTTAAAGGAATTATATATATAAAAAAAAAAAAATACAAAGTTTTTATGCTATAAAAATTATACATAAACATAACTGTTATAAATAAGCTTTTAAATTTTAAATTTCATATACTTTTGCTTTGCTAAATTACCATTTTATTTTCAACAAATATAATAAATTAAAAAGAGAAAAAAGATTTTGCCTTTAAATGAATGTATTAAACAAAACATGTATAGCGTAACAGCCGTTGCTAAGATACATAGACGATTACAATGGAAGAATAAATTTATGAAACATAAAAGCCAATATTTAAAAAAAAAAAAAAAAAAAATTAAATTCGAAATTCGAAAAAAATCTTGGTGGGGTCCTGACTTACAGGTTCTCAGCTACCCATATGCCAAATTTTGTAGCTCTGCTATCAGTAGTGTGAGCACCAGAGTGCAAAACGACACACTTACACATACAAACACTTATCTTTATTTATATAGATTATTATTATTATTTTATTATTATTATTACACTGTGGTATTTTATAATTTCTTCATATTTTTAACACGCTGTTAGAGTTAAATTAGTTATCATGGTCACAGAAATAAAATTCTTTAGCGAAATGAGCCCGAGCTGCTAAATTTCAAAATTTGCCAAGGGTGTCCTATATTACAGCTATCCCGTTTTCATGTTATATATTGGAAATTCACATGTTTTAAATACTGTATAATTCTCAAATAAGAATTTGAAAAAGTAAACAAGTGGTTAAATTCATTGTTGTTTTAATTATTGTTTTCCGCTTATCTCAACAATGATTTAATTTTTAAACGTTTCCAACAATGGTCTATGACATGAAATTTATTGTTACACAAGGAAATTTTTTAAATCTTTCATCGATTTCAATCTTTGTATGTGAGCTATTTTTCACGTTAAAGATTTGATTATCTATTTATTGCTTAAAGTGTTTTAAAGCGAGTTTTTTTGGTGCATTTGCTATGTTTCCCAACGAGGTAATTCAAATACAGTTTACTAATATCAGTTTTAAGCTAATATTTCCACCAGTTCATAATTTGATGTCTAGAGATTCAGCTTTCTTTGATATTATCATAATCTCTCACATAGATTAATTAGTATGTTCTCGGTTAATTAATATAAATATTAATCTAGTGTTTACAGCATTAGCGTAAGGCTTTTTTGGCAATTTTTTAATTTTTATGGCTACCTTGGAGCTCAATTAAAATGGTTATCGTGATTGCGTAACTGAAGTCTTTGGTGAGAAATATCCGAGCTATTTCTGTGCCAAATTTTCAAATGTTATGATATATCTTAGCTATTCAATACACATAATATATATATATTTCTATATATAAATCGTAGATTCACCAAAATCAATAGGATTCGTGCAATGTTGGCTTATAACATACATAACAAATTTCAGCTCAATCGAACAAAGCATTCATACGGTACTGTGCTCACTCACACACATAGAAACACATCACAAAAGATCGTGTATCGTAGTAGGTTGAATGCTACTGTAAGCTTTCCGAGCTTTTCTCTTTGGCGTTCTAGACGTTGCAGTTTTTACTCGGTTTTAAAAATCTAGCGCCAGCCTTTTAATATACCCTAATCTATTTGAAACAAACATTTTTAATTATTACTCATAATAGTGAAAATTACTGAAATTAAAAATTTTTATTACGATTATTATTATCATTATTATTTATCTATTTTTCAGGAAATGTGCTTTGATGAATTCTACCTTGTCGAAGGCGGTTACAAGTAAGCAATACTTTTCGCTGTAAAACTTCCAAATGAACAGTTCAATTTCAGTGCGGTTTACTTTATTTTATATTTTATTTGTTATTGATTTGATTTGTTTCAGAATACTAATTTAAGCGAGATCGTTCTTACTAATATTTGATGGAAATCTGTTTGAAAGATTTCTTTTTCTTTTTTTTAATTAATTAAAATGGGATTGTTTTTAAAGCTATTTTAAAATAATGTTTTAAAATTTGGGAGCTATTAATTTTTGAAATTCTACCTTATGTTAATGAAGTCAAGTGATTTTAGGACTAGAGAAAAAAAAGTGAGTTTGCAACATATAAAACATTTAACTTAATTTTAAAGCTTGAGATCTGGTAGACTTTTTGAATAAAAGAAGATTTAAAACTGACCTGCATAATCGACACAGATTTCAGTTTTCCCATAGTAGCCAAGTAATACATGCTTAACGACTTTTATTTTTCGGTCTCACTTTCATTTTTTACCAAGACTTGTCAAACTGATCTATTCACGGAAAACTAACAGTTATATACGAAAGTACATCTAGAAAATCGCAGTTTAAAAGTCGTTGAAGGCTTCTTCTTCTTCTTCTTCTTCTTTTTTTTTTTTTTTTTTTTTTTTTTTTTTTTTCATACGGATTTTTTTTTTTTTTTTTTTTTTGCGATACGGATTTATCCTCCCACTTCTGGTTTTCCAATTTTCACTAAAAATTGTCAAAATTACATGTACCCTAATCTTAATTCTGAAATTTCGTTGTTTTATCTTTATTTGTTTTAGATATATAATTGTTAGAAAATTTCCCATACATATACATTCTGACTCTTTGCCAAAAATAATTTTTTTGGTTTCAGGAGAACTTATAACATATAAATGGGATGAAAACTCAATATCTAAATTTTTGACCGAATATATTATTTCCATTGCCTATGGTAGTCAGTAATAAGCAAACAAACAAACAAACAAAAAAAAAAAAATGTTTATTGAGAGAGGAGAAATATACGCATTAATAAAGTGATATATATATTTCCATTGTACTATAAAATATCTCGGATATAGGAGAAGTCAAAAAATTTTTGATTTTGATCCCATTCCAATGTCTAGTGCTCCGAGGGAAATAGCGTACGGTACTTTGTGTTCTATAAGTCATACATAGTTCAAATGAAAACAACAATAACGTAAATAAATACATCCATTCACATTTACATTTAGCACGAATCCGCCATGAACTTTATATAAACATATTTCTAGGATTTTACTTTATAACGCAATACTGAAATTTTATACATTATTTTGTTAGAGTATGAAATATATTTAAGGAATGAGGATATTTTAATTTCAGGAAAAACATAAAGATTTATTATTTATAATTCTTGAAATATTCATCATCTTCAAGATATATAATATAATAATAGTGGATCTGCAGATCAGGAGCCTCAACGTCCTATTTGCATCACACATTATACAACAGATCATTTTTACCTATTCCTTTTTACATAATATATATATATATATATATTGATTCGATTGATTTTCTGCATAAACAGAAACATCATTGATCACTGCTGTATCTCTGTTTATATAATTATCTCTCTCTATATATATATGTATATATATGTATTCCTAATAACTGATTGTCTTGTATTAATTCCCTGTCATTCATAAAAATTTGTACCAAATTTCAGGCCAAATGATCATAGAACATATCGAAATTATTTTGTGTAACCCTGTAAATCAATCGCCAATTATATGCCCGCACTTCTCCACTGAAAAACATTCTTTAAAAATTCTAATAAAATTCCATTATATTTAACGATGTGTAACCATGTTAAAATACACTTTTAAGAAATATCGACTACAGACCGTAATAGTACGATATTCTTTTATTTATCCCAGAGAAAGAGCCAGTAGTTATATATACTAAAAAGAATATACCTATTAATTAATTATAACTCATTAGTATCAGTACGTCATCGAAATTCTTTTGTGGGGTTCCGTAAATAAGTCTATACATATTCTTTTTCTACAGTAAACATGCATTTAAGCATCTTTATAATGTATGTTAACTCCATTATGTTGAATGCAGCATAAACGCATTAGAGTGCGCTTAAATAAAAATTTGTTCATAGGCTCTAATGTCACGAAATTATTTTGTGTGTCTCCGTAAACGATTCATAAACATTGTATACACCAGTACAAACTATTTAGTAAAAACTATTCATGAATAATTGTTCAAAATTTGATATAATTTGGTTGATTGCGCTGCATTCTCAGAACAGTTTTGTACTGTCCTATACATTAATTAGGAAGCCTAAGAGTCCCTGTTTTCTGCAGAAAACATACGTTTAAGCATCTCGGTAATGTACGCTAATTTCATTTTGTTGGTTGCAAAATAATGATGTCAAAATGCGTTTAAACGAAATTCATACAATATGCTTTAATTAATAAGAATTCTGACGTGTCCCTGTACACAATCCATAAAAAATATAGACATAAAAAATTATACAGCTATTTCTATACAGAGCCTGAACATGTGTGCCAATTTGTAAATCAATCGGAGAATTTTTACGGCCGCTATTGCGGTACATACAAATTCTGTCCATAGGCCGTGATAAGAAAGTTTTTGATGTGTCCTTGTACACGAACTACAAACGGAATTCACACCCAAAACTATACAACTGATTCTGTGGGGCTCATGAACATGTGTACCAAATTTCAAGTCAATAGTGTGATCATTGCAGCCGCTATCGCGCGACAGACAGACAGAATGACAGACACACAAACGGAACCCAAAATCTTTTTGAGTTTCAAGAGAGAGGCGTCCACTGACGTTTGGGCAATAATATATGCATATATATATTTATATTTATATTAACGCATCTTTAAACATTTAGTGTACAGCAATCACTGAAAATAAAATGAGTTACCTTAAAAGAACGTTTACTAGATGGCGGCGCTTTACATGGAAAACTGAAAAATTTAACATAAAAGAAATGAGCAATATTTAATTTTAAACATTTATTATTCAGTTTTCGATCCCGCATGGGTCCAACCATCAGCGGTTACCGAAACGAGGAATCTTTCTTTCTTTTTTTTTTTTTTTTTTTTTCAGTTGAATTTGAGCGTTCGTAATAACGGTAATTATTTCTTGATTTCAAGTGAATACATTGTTTTCCGATAAATACACTGTCTAACCTTCAAACTAGGGATAGACCGGATATCTGGAAAATATCCGGTATCCGGCATATCCGGCTGATTTTTCACTATCCGAAATATCATCGGATATCCGGATCAAAATCACCGGATATCCGGTTAATATGCCGGATATCCGGTTTTTTAATATTTGCTTTTTTTCTTGTTTTCTTTCATTAAGATATGGTGAGAAAAGCGAGAAGCAACTTTTCTCCCTCCGTTTGCGGGGAAACTTCAAAAAATAGCTTCTTAAATCACGTCACTAAATCAATAATTTCATAAAATTACACATTTGTGTCTCCGTTAGTTTGACTCGGCATTGCTGAGTGAGCAAGCACGTCAGTCAGGAGATCTGCCTTTATAGATGTAGATTCCTGCAGTTCATTTCTTTTAATTAAAAACAAGTATGTTGTGAAAATCACAAGACTTTCTTCTATATTTTCCTATATAAATTCACTAAGGGCAAATAATTTATTAAAATTATTATTTATTAAAATTATCTAACATGATGAACACAAATAATTTTCATCTTAGAAAAAACTGACATTAAATATTCAAAGAACGACAGTTTTATTGTGTACTAGCAGGCTTTGCCCGGTTCGCTGGTCATTATATATTTAAGGAAACTCTTTTCTATATCGCTTTATTAAAAAAAGAATTAAAAAATACTGAAATCGCTCGAAAGCTCTTCTTGTGTTCCCGCTGCCAGGTTGACATAAATTAGTTCCTATCAACAGTTGGTGTGAACCAATCAACAGGTGGCGCTGCTATGCATCGACTTCCACAGTTTGAAAAAAGGCAATATCTCAGGAACTACTGTGCAAAATTGCATAAAAATTTACATGTGGATGCACCTTGACATAAGTTACAGCGGATCAACTTTTGGAACTAGTTGCTCAATAGGCGGCGCTCCTATACAGCGATTTCCTCAGCTTAAGGGAAGATTAAATTTCAGGTTCTAATGTGTATAATCAAACAATACTTGACATGTGAGAAAGCCTTTATGAGACATTACACCGATTCAATCTGGATGTATATCTACCAATATTTTGCGCTGCTATAGTGCAGTTTTTTCCAGAGAACGGGAATGCATGCTTCAACTTCTATGGCATTTAGCTGTACGAAACTTCATACATGAGATAACCAGTATGAAAACGTATTTTTTAAGGTGTTAGTTAAACTGTGTTTCTTTGATTATTTAGTATTAGTTTTCTCCAAGATAAAAAATCGCCTGCATTCATCATGGTAGATAATTTTAATAAATAATAATCTTTGTAGTTTATTTTAACTGAGTGAATTTATATAGGAAAAATACAGAAGAAAGTTTTGTAGTGGTCGCAACATACTAGTTTTACTTTCTCTTACCCATGTAAATGGTAGAGAAGCAATGTTTTTGGGTCAAATTTTTTAAGTCGAGATTTTTTTTTATTTACACGATTTAAGGTACCCTGAATCGAAAATTCCTATTTTTAACGGTTGGTCTGTGTGTCTGTTCGTGTGTCTATCATCAGCATATCTCAAGAACAAATATTAGCAGAAAGTTCAAACATGGTATAAATTTTTATGACATAGGGATGCTACACTAATTCTTTCGTGAAGATCAAACAAATGATTCGTATTCTGGGACACCCAAGAGAATTCAAATACATTGCGTCTATGGGGGAAATTAAGTATGTGCTAATTTTCGTCAAGGTGCATCTACATGTAAATTTATATGCAATTCTGTGCAGTAGATCCTTAGCTACAGCCTTCCCTTAAATTACGGAAATCGCTGTACAGCAGCACCACCTGTTGGACGATAAGTATTCAAATTGAACTGGTATTAGGCCTCATAATGGCCTTCTTACATATTAAATTTTATTTGATTGTACGCAATAGAACCTGAGATATAGCCTTCCCCTTAAATTGCAGAAATCACTGTATAGCAGCGCCACCTTTGGAACGGTTGACAACAAAAGTTGGCAGGCACTAATTTAGGCCAAGTTGCATCTGCGTATGAAACTATCTGCATTTATGTGCAGTAGTTCCTGAGATATAACCTTCCTTTAAATTGCAGATATTGCTGTATAGCAGCGCCACCTGTTAACTGATAAGCATTCAAATTGCACCAGCATAATGACTTACAATGGCCTTCTTACATATTTGTTTTGTTTGCTTATACGAAATAGATCCTGAGATATATAGCCTCTCCTTAAATTGAGGAAATCGTTGTATAGCAGTGCCACCTTTTGAGCAGTTTACACCAAATATTTATTGGCACTAAATTAGGCCAAGTTGCATCTGCATATAAATTTATATGTGATTTTAAGCAGTAGTTCCGGAGAATCAGTTGCCACAAAATTTTTGTTCTCTCTCTCTCTCTCACACACACACACACAAACACACACAGACGGACAAACATTTTCTAAAAATGATCAAATCGTATCAAATCGGCCTTTCAAAACGTGTAAATCCATCGAAAATTGAAATAAAAAATTTTTACGAATCCAATACTTTCTTCTATTGAATAGAGAATAACGTAATAAAATAAAATAACTCTGTTATGGCTTTATTATCCCAATGATATTTACAATTTTACTTTATTCTGTATGTATATATAGAAAAAGTGTTGGATTCGTGAAAATTTTCGAACTCCAGTTTTCAATGGATTTACACGTTTTGGGATGTCCTGAACACGATTTGACTCTTTTTAGAAAATGTCTGTCTGTCTGTCAGTTTGTGTGTGTGTGCATCACAAATTTTGTAGACGCTGTAACTCACGAGCCAATAAACGAAATTTAACCAAACTTGGTATTTAGTTGAACCCTGACATAAACTGGTGCTGATTAGATTTGTGGAACAATTGCTTAATAGGTGGTGCTGTGATCGCATTTTTCTAAATTTTTAACATGCCAGTATGGGACAAAATCTTGTATAAATGTACTTAATGAGAGTTATTTTAAACGTGTGATTGTAAAATTAATATGAATTATTTATAGTAGTAATAGTTAACATGAAAAAAAAAATTGTGCATGTTGCAGCATAGCTTCACCCTCTGGAAGGGGAGTTAACCCCCCCCCCCCCTAGGGAGGGGGAGTAAATTTTCAATATGGGTGTTTTGTTTCGAAAGACTTCATCATTACCTTTAAAATAAATGGTTTAAGTATAGATCTGTGATAAATTAAAACAAAGTTATAGATTTTTTTTATCTTTTAACGAAAAATAATTAGAAAAAAATCTTATTTCTTTTGATATTGGCAAAAAAATTTACTTTCTTTCGGCATGTAGTGATATAATTCTTTCAGATAAAAATCATCTGCATTTATAATAAAAAATAATTTAATAATTTAATAAAAAAATTATGTTCAATGAATGTTGTGTAAATTATATAGAAGAAATTCATGTGGTGGCCACACCATACTAGTTATGTATGCGAATGGAATTCAGTTGTATAAAAACGAAATGCAAATATCTTTTTTACTTTCTTCGATATGCAATAGAAGTAAGTATGGGATTCGTAAAAATTTTCGACTACCGGTTTTCGAAGGATTTATACGTTTTGGGAGGTCTAAGAACATGAATTTACAATTTTTAGAAAAAGTGTGTGTGTGAGAGCGAGAAAGACAAAAATTTTGTGGCAACTTTATCTCCGAAACCATTACTCAGAATTGTATATAAATTCGTATATAGATGCACCTTGACCTAAATTAGGGCCTATCAACTTTTGGTGTCACTGCTCAGCAGGTGGAGCTGCAATACAGTGATTTCCTCAATTTAAGGGGAGGCTATATCACAGGTTTTATTGCGTATGTTCAAACAAAACTTCATATGTAAGAAGGTCATTGTGATACATTATGCTGATTCAAGTTAAATGCTTATCGTCCAACAGATGGCGCTGCTATACTGCAATATAAGGAAGGCTATATCTCAGGAATTACTGTACAGATTTGAATAAAAATTTATATGTAGATGTGTATTGACATGTATCTGTCAACTTTTGGTGTCAACCGTTCAACAGGTGATGCACACGCAGCGATTTCTGCAATTTAAGAAAAGGCTATATCTCATGTTTTATTGGGTATAATTAAACAAAACTTGATATGTGAGAAGACCATTATGAGACATTATGCCGATTCAATTTGGATGTATATCTACCAATAGGTTACGCTGCAAAAGTGCAGTTTTTTAGATTGCTGTAAGATGAAAATCGCCTGCATTTATCGTGGTGGGAAATTTCAATAAATAATGCTTATCGGCCAACAGGTGGCACTAC
Source organism: Salticus scenicus (assembly GCA_963930645.1). Lineage (NCBI taxonomy): Eukaryota > Metazoa > Arthropoda > Arachnida > Araneae > Salticidae > Salticus > Salticus scenicus. The sequence continues at coordinate 341,136,649 of OZ005653.1, forward strand.
TAAAAAGCGATTTCCGCAATTTAAGGGAAGGCTATATCTCAGGAACTAATGCACAGAATTGCATAAAAATTTATCTGTAGTTGAATCTTCACATAAATTAGTTTCTATCAATTTTTGATGTCAGCCGCTCAACAGCTGCTGCTGTCACACAGAGATTTCTGTAATTTAAGAAAAGACTATATCTCAGGTTCTATGGCGTATAATCAAACAAAACTTGATATGTGAGAAGGACATTATGAGACATTACGCTGATTCAAGTTGGATGCTTATAGACCAATAGATGGCGCTTCTATACTGAAAATTTCCTCGATAACGGGAAGACTTATCTAAACTTGTATGAGATATGAGATAACCATTATAAATACGCATTTTTAAATATTTATTTATAGGCAATAAAACTGTCCTTATTTGGATATTTGGTTTTAGTTTTCTCCAAGATAAAAATCATTTGCATTCTTCATGTTAGATAATTTTAATGAACAATAGTTTTAATAAATTATTTGCCCTTAGTAAATTTGTATAGGAAAATATAGAAGAAAGTATTGTGGTGGCCACAATATACTAATTTAATTATTGTGTGCTCTTAAAAAACTGAAAATTTCATGTGAACTGGGGAAGGGGACTGCCGGATATCCGATGATATATCCGGTCGGATATCCGGATCCGGCAAAGTAAAAAAATATCCAGAATGCCGGATATCCGTATCCGGTTATCCGGTAAAATCCATATCCGGTCCATCTCTACTTCAAACAAATTTTTAAATGGATTGGATAAAAATAAATTTCCATGGAGCATTATAACTAACTGGTCATCTTCCGAAATTCGGAACCTTAGATAAATAAATTTTATACAGTTTTGTGAGATAATATTTAAATAATGTTTGTGGAACTGCTGAATGATATTATTTTAAAAATATTATTTAGCTTCATACATTCTATAATAACGGTCTGGAAAATATTAATTGCATGGATTTTCACAAAAAATTAACATTTGTCCCCTTAAAACACTTGGATGTTTATAGAGATTTCAATGCAATTCCACTAGACACATTTTTATTGGATACAACTCATCCTTTTTCATTCATTTTGTTCTCCGAATTCTTTTTTTTTCTTCCGTTGTTATGCAAACCCATATTTCATCTCCAGTTATTACTTGATTAAAAAAGAATTCGTTTTATTGTCAAACAATGAGAGAAACACTAAAAGCACGGTTGGGTATTTTCCGTTCTATAAAAACATGCGAAAACCTCATATCATGTTTTAAAAGGGCATTAGAGTTCTTAATGGCTAAACACAACAAAAATATCATTATTTTCAGTAATCTCTTAAGTGATAACCCATAAATTATAAAGACCAAAATCCTGGAAAAAAATCACAGTTTAAGTCGGCCAACATATTTTGCAATCGCCCAGTACATATAGCCATACAGAACACTTTAGGTTCAAGAACATCGTACAGTCTCAATCACGTACCGTCCCGTTGGGCTTTGAAAAGTAAATCCCTGCAATACCGTTTAGGGTTATTTTTACAACTGCTGTTTTGTGGTCGATTTGGACTGAAAAATGTGTTACCTTTTATGGTATTTATCGCTTTATTGGCGATATTTTGTTTTGAATATAGGGAAATGTTTCTGGTTGTGGGCACAGTTTTGATTTTGGCTTATAACTCTTGATAAAGTAAATACTATGCAAACATGTGAATACCAATGGAAAGCTAGAAAACTTAGCTTATGTTTGATGAAGTAACTGTACTGATTCCATCAACCAGACAAAAATCATTATCAATTTTGTGGTCATTTCTGTGCAAAACAAATTTTGTACCCGGTTGTGGGCACACTTGAAATATCCGCTAAAAATGGAAAGTAATAAGAATAACCACTATAAATTCAGAAAACAACAAAATTTATGCATTTTATAAGGATTCGGTGGCGAATGTAATGACAGAATATGGCATTTTTCTAGTTTTATTCGTCATATTCTTCGTCCTTTAAATCAGAAGTGCAATGCTTGCAAGTAAAATAACTTCCATGTATGCATCAGACAAATTCAATGCATCAGACTTTCAAATGCATCAGACGATCCCACATGTGGCATTTGATTGAAAGGGCTCTTGTTAGGCATAGTGGCAGGTACTTCAAACAGATAACACAGAAGTTGGCATCGTCAGATTTTTGAGACTCCAATTTTTAGCGCGTTTCGTGGGTCTTTAAATGATGGAGTTGCCTTACTTTCTCTAGACTTCTTCTGGAGGGACTCACATGCTGCAAGGAAGTCCATATTCTCGGGAAGTCGATGTTAATGGATTTCCTATCCTCTAAGTCATCCTCACTGGCTTTAACCATTGCATTTAAATCCGTTTATTTTGGATCGGTTGAATTTTTCGGGGTTGACATTGCTAAAAAAGCTTAAATATACATATAAATACTAATAAAATATGTTATTTTGATACAAACCACCATATTTGACAGTTTGTATGTCAAACACATATTGTAAAAGAAAAGAAAAAAAAAGAAAGTGTGCCCACAACCAGTGCTGCCAGATTTGAGGGAAATTTTTATTCAACTGCCACCGTTAAATTTTACTTTTAACAATTGCCTAATCATATCGAAAATTTCTTTAAAAGATGTTGCGAAACTATTAACAAACCGTTTCAATTAAAATTTAGTGGTGGCTGTTAAATAAAAATTTCCCTCAATCTGGCAGCACTGCCCACAACCAGCTACAAGGATGTGTCCAAAACCGGAAATAGCTGCCACTTTTATAATGGCAGGAAAAGCAATTTTTGGTCCACATTTTGGCTAAATTCGATATTGCATAACAAAATATAAAGAATATACTGCTTAAATATATCTTGCATTTAAATTTTTTAATTAATTCTCTTCAATTTATTGCATTCTGAAAATATTCACAAATCACTTTTGTGTCGCTTTTTCTCATATTTTTCTTTTTGATGCTTACAGTCGGCTGCAAAATTATTCGAGCACTAGCAATAATCCTTGCCAAAAAAAAGTACACTTAATACAACTTTGTTAAATAAATCCTTGTCGAGTCATGTTCTTAATCAGTCTAAGAACATGATTCGACAAGGATTTACTTAGCAAAACAGTCTTAAGTGTACTTTTTAAATATAGGAATTATTGGCTAATGCTCGAATAATTTTGCAGCCGACTGTACGCTTACTAACAAGGGAACTCTTTCAAGTGCTAATCACCGATTTCCTTCAAAAAATTACAGAATATAGTTTACGTTGCACTTAATTCACTGGTAAAAAAATTAGCTGCTGAATCGCAACAGGAAAGTTGTAAAAAATTATTAAACTTTACGATTTGAACGCCAAATACGAAAGAAGTCATCGCCAAATCACGTTAACCTTTCTTCAATGATGCCAAAGAACTTAAGTATAGGGGGTAGTATTTTCTATCTCTCTAGGGGTTACTAAAGCAAGGACGCCATCCCTCTGCGGATGATCAAAATTAAGATGTCATGTCTACGGAACATTCCTAAGTGTGAAAATAAGGTCGTCTTCAATTTCCCACTGCGTAGCTGTAGTGCGACGTTTAAACCCACTCAACACTCAAGATATAATTCTGAAATCTAGGATGGATGGTTGGGTTTTACATCGCACTAGTGCTGCGCAGATGGGCAATTGGCGACGGTCTGGGACACACCCCTAGAGGTGGTCCGGAGACATGCCATCACAATTTTGATCTTCCACGGAAGGGATAGCTCTCCCGCTTCGGTGACCCCTAGAGGTATAATTTTTGATGGGAACATGGAGGACATTGCGGCCACGACAGATTTTACGTGCACCAGCCACCATTAGTGTCTAGTGTACACGACGGTCTTTAGCCGGCTCGAGTACCGAACCCGCAATCTTCCAAATACAAGGCCGGCGCTCTACCGACTGGGCTACTGCGGCCCTTTCTGAAATCTAGAAATTTCTATTTAAAAAAAGTGACGTTATGTTTTATGTTAGATCCAATATTTTCAATTATATTATGTAAGGTTTCAATATTGAATTTATTTAAAATAATGCAATTTCAATTTCTGAGTTACTTTTGCATTACTCTAATTTATATCTAATCTTGAGTAATTTAATGCCTGAAGTTCTCAGCATGTGATTTTATATAAATTTGCAGACGATTTAATAACTAATCTGATTTATAGGTTGGTTGGCAGGGTTTTACGTTGCACTAGTGCTGCGCAATGGGCAATTGGCGACCAATATGAATTATAATATTTGATTGAACATTTGATTATTAGAATAGTTGATTGAAATTAATACTCAAATAAATAAATCAAAATTAAAATATTTAAGATATTTTGAGGTTGAGTAGGTTTAAAGTTTTGATTCGCACTACAGCTATGCAATGGCGGCAGTCTGGGATACATTCCTAGAGATGGTCCGTAGACGTGCTATTACACTTTTGATCCTTTACGGAGGGGATTATTTAAAATTGGAAAAACATGTGCATAACTATTACTTTATGGCTTCTTACATTTCTGGCAATTTATTTAATTTACGAATAATAATATAAACAATTTTGTAAAAATATGCATTAGAATTTTATAAAGTTGGTTGGGTTTTACGTCGCACTAGTGCTGCGCAATGAATTTCGTAGTGAGTTTTATAAAATAATTAACTGCGAAATGTTGTTGTTTTAAAAATAATTTTTATGCTGAATGCAGACTCTCCGTGGCCGAGTGAGTGTGTCACCCTCGCTGATCACCTTCAAGTGTAAAAGAATGGGTTCGATTCCCTAGCTGACCCAGGGCGTATTTTTAATTTTTTTGCATTTTAATCCGGTTATTTTATATCTGTCTTCATCTCGACGAAATTTACAGGAAAAGGAGGTCGAGTCAAACACACAATATTGTATGTATTAAACATATGTATACATTAAACATAAATAACATACGCAGAATGCAATCATTTATCACCTGCAGATGCCACCGGATCATCCTCAGAAGTGCATCGCAAACCGTCGCCTGCAGTACTAGGTAGAATCATAGATCGTCTCCAATGACTCCAATTGCTTATTACGTAGCACTAATGAGATATTGGATCCACAGAACTCATATTCTGTGGAGTTGCTTGTTCGTTGAAGGTTTTTTACTGCCCAATAAAATGATTAGACTTATAAAGAAAAATGTGTTCGGATACGAAATGCTTTCATTTTAGTTAAAAAAAAAAAAAAAACTTTGTGTTTTAATGTATAATGTTTTGTTTTATTTAAATTTATATAAAAGTCTTGATCATATATTTTTTTAACGTCGTTATTAAAAACTTGGCGTTAATGCTCTTGCAATTGTTACTGACACAGCTTATCAATATTATATATTATTTAGAATTTCAACTAAGTACGTCTCAATCTGGTAAATTATCAGGTTTTTGTTAATCTATACTGAATTCCCAAGTGCTAGACAGCGTATGGAGTTTGTTTGGCTTTCAAAAAGAAAGAAGAACATCTACATCTATTTAATCGTCATTGCAATGAAATTCCGTAGAATGCAGTCGCCAAACAGGCGCTTTTTTTTGGAAATAATGCAGACATGCTTTCATTTTTAATAATTTTTTATAGCTTATCTATTGCGACTCAGCAGCTAATATTTTAGGAAGATGCTATTCATGATTAAATCTTATGCCAGAATTTTTTTCAAGAAAATCGGCGATGAACACTTCAAAGAGTTCCCTTGTAAGAAAATGCATCTATCCACTTCGGTGTTAGTACAAAAACTGCGTACTGTCACAATACACAGTTGACATTACTGAAATCCACCATATTTGCTTTTTGTTAAAAGATATGGCGGGGTGCCCATAACTGGAGAATGCCCACAACGGGAGCCATTCCTCTAAATATATTTTCTTTTCTTTTTATTATTATTAAAAGATACAGCAAGCAAAATTTGTGTAAAATACTACAGCTGCCGTATTTTATTTTTACCTTGTTACTAAACCCTTTCAACAAAGTTCAAAAGTGTTAAGTTCAAAAGTTCAAAGTTCATAAGTTTAGTTTGTCTGCCTGTCTACACCCTCTTTAACTCCCATAAATAATCATGGAATTTCTTGAAATTAATCTATATATTTATATATATATAAATAGCTAAGAGATTTTGTCTGTGTGTTGACGCAAGTTGCTACCAAATTTTCAGACTTTAGTTAATTTTGAAAAATCTAATTGTCCGATCAATAAGCTAATTAATCCGACGCACAGTGGATCGAAGAACATAGGAAGGTTATGATATCTATATATTAATAGGCAAGCATAAAATTTGTGGTCCCTTTTTAACATATTAATTATGGGAGTAAAGGGTTGAAAATGGTATCATTCGAAAGGTATAGTTAGCCGGAAGGTGCGAATACAAATATTATTTTCTTACGATGTCAATAAGGTATTTAAAAATACATTTATTTTTTATGCATTTTTCCCCATTTTTCCCTTTTATACACGTATTCCTTTACATTAAAAAATACCTAAAAATAGAAAGTTGTTAAATCTGGCAATTTCATAAAGCTCAAATAAAACCATAGACACAGTAATAATGTAGCAGCATCACTATACGCAAGCGAAGTGATGACGTCACGGTCTGTTCATGGAGCCATGAAAAAGATTTTGTATGTTAATCTTCCATTGCATTTTTTGTAAAAAATTATTAAAAAATAACGGAAATTATCTGCCAATTTTAATTCCGATATTTGGGTATAGTTATATATAAGTTACTGTCTACATGTGTTTGATTGAGTTATTTTTTCTGTAAAATTGATAAAATTTTAATTTAAAATCACAAAACTCCAGAAAAAAAAATGGCAAACTTCCAGTTTCGAATGTAAGCATAAACATTTCATTTCAAAGGGTGATATTTAAACAATAGGGCAGTTCCTTGTTTGTAAACAAACATCTCAACTTTTATGAGTGGTTGGCAAAAAGGCTTGGGAAAAGCATAGCGACCAACGGAAAATCAATAGTGGGCGGGACGCGGGAAAGTCGAGCGCGCTTTTTTGCCAACCACCAGACGTCACGAGGAAATGCTCTATAAATATTCAACTAATATACTAAATAAAAGGAAAATGGATTTGTTACTAACTGTTGCATGTATAAGTAGACGATACGGAAAAAATTCCGATTTCCGTTTTTTGCTGAATTTACATGTTTTGAGCTTTTTTTACGTTTCAATTAACTGAAATTGGCTACTTATTTTTAAAAAGTGTCTTTATTGCTAGCTTTTGTGGGTAGAAGAAGCAAGTAGAAGATACATAAAAACTTTTGATTTCCGGTTTTCGATGAATTTACACGTTTTGAGATTTCCTTGCATTAAGTGAAATTGACTACTTATTTTTATTTTTTAAAAAGTGGATTTATTATTCTTTCCTCTGCATATATAAGTAGAAAATATAAGATTCAGAAAAGTTTTAGATTTTCGGTTTTCGATAAAGTTACACGTTTTGAAATTCCCGAACTCAATTCGACCATTTTTTGAAAAATATATTTTTTTTTTTTTTTTTTTAGTGCTAGAGGCCTATTTTAGTCAGACATTCTCTCTGATATATATATATATATATACATTTTTTAGTGCTAGAGGCCTATTTCAGTCGGTACAGTTGTCGAATTTTTATAATACACTCTTAATAGTGCTAAGGGCCTATTTCAGTCGGTTTATTGAATGGGGATTTATTGAATGAAGTCCCCCAAGGCACAACTTTGACATGAGTCCCCCCCCAGGCCCAACTTTGACATGAGTCCCCCAAAGGTACCCCTATTTCAGTCGGTACAGCGTTGTCGAATTTTCATAATACACTCTTAATAGTGCTAAGGGCCTATTTCAGTCGGTTTATTGAATGGGGATTTATTGAATGAAGTCCCCCCAAGGCACAACTTTGACATGAGTCCCCCCCAAGGTACCCCTATTTCAGTCGGTACAGCGTTGTCGAATTTTTATAATACACTCTTAATAGTGCTAAGGGCCTATTTCAGTCGGTTTATTGAATGGGGATTTATTGAATGAAGTCCCCCCAGGCCCAACTTTGACATGAGTCCCCCCCAAGGTACAACTTTGACATGAGTCCCCCCAAGGCCCAACTTTGACATGAGTCCCCCCCCAGGCCCAACTTTGACATGAGTCCTCCCAAGGCCCAACTTTGACATGAGTCCCCCCCAAGGTACAACTTTGACATGAGTCCCCCCAAGGCACAACATTGACATGAGTCCCCCCCAGGCCCAACTTTGACATGAGTCCCCCCCAAGGTACCCCTATTTCAGTCGGTACAGCGTTGTCGAATTTTTATAATACACTCTTAATAGTGCTAAGGGCCTATTTCAGTCGGTTTATTGAATGGGGATTTATTGAATGAAGTCCCCCCAAGGCCCAACTTTGACATGAGTCCCCCCCCAAGGCCCAACTTTGACATGAGTCCCCCCCCCAGGTCCAACTTTGACATGAGTCCCCCCAAGGCCCAACTTTGACATGAGTCCCCCCCCAGGTCCAACTTTGACATGAGTCCCCCCAAGGCCCAACTTTGACATGAGTCCCCCCCAGGCCCAACTTTGACATGAGTCCCCCCAAGGCCCAACTTTGACATGAGTCCCCCCCAAGGTATAACTTTGACATGAGTCCCCCCCAAGGCACACCTCCCCCTCATTGGGAAAAAGAGAAAAAACGTTGTTTTGCGGCTATAAGACAGTTTGGACTTCCAACGTTATTTGTTACAATATCTGCAGCTGAAACACATTGGTTTGATTTAATGAAAACTTTATCATGGAATTTAGATCGTCACGAATTAACTAAAGAAGAATTTGTCGATATTAACAAGTTTAGCAGTAGGCCTCTGGCACTAAATTAAAATCTGTCAATGTCAGATTTTCATGTTTTAAATAATGAAATAATGTCGTGTCTGTATAATTTATATTTTTTTTGTTCACACACTGTACTTTATGAACCAATCGAATTAATTTAACAGAATTTGATACTTGGTTTGACATGGTACCTATTAGCTTCTGGGCTGTATCACACAACAAGGGGCGTTTTCACGTTGCGATTTTCTCTCATTTCAGGAAAGGCTAACATCTACAGAGAGCAATAGTTATATTAAGTAAAACTCTGCTGATTCAGTTAGAGTGAATATCGGCAAACAATTGCCGCAGCTGTGTTGCAATTGCATTCCGTTTAGGACAAGGCAATAACTTTGCTTTACCTCGCTTTGCAAAAAAAAAAAAAAAAAAAAAAAATGGTCGAGTTTCGACCACTGGGCGATACTAGTTATTATTATTATCTATGTATGATGTTTTTCGTCCCATTTCGATTTAAATATGTATATATGTATAATTCCAAAAGCGATTCTATGTTTATTTTTAACCCTTTATAAGGCCACATGAATATTTTCCCCACCAAATTCGTCATCATTTTATTCAACTGGCATCATTTTTTAAAAAATAATGATTCTTGTGTATCATTTCTCAGAAAAATCTTAATATATATAAATCTCGTGTCACAATGTTTGTCCTCAATGGACTCCTAAACCACTTAACCGATTATAATAAAATTCGCACACCATGTGCAGTTCGATCCAACTTGAGAGATAGGATAGTTTAAATCTCAAATTATAGTCGCAATTTTAATTTATTGCTAATTATTTGTCTGTTATTATTTGACAGTCACAATTATCTGTTAACTCCAAATGATTCTAACAGATGTCGATACCTTTCGACTGGGTTGAGTAAGTAATCAATAGATGGCGCTGCTATGGTAAATCTACGAACGTGTCATATAAGCTACATTTTAACAGCATAATTACCACGTGTTGTTGACGCTATAAAATTCTCCTCAAAATATTTACAGTCTTTATTTGTAACAGATTACTTTCAACTTTCATATTTCCTTTCAAAAATGAAACGGGGAAAGTAGAGCGTGGAGCAATTACTCTGTTTCATATGAAAATGAAAGCTGAAATATATTTGGTGCTGCCATCTACACAAAGAATCTTCAACTTTTTAACCTATTAATAAATTTCGTATAATTCAATTATTTCCACTTTTTAAATTTTTGGTGTTAGCATAGCCGGCCACGTGTTACTTAGACTGAAGTGTAAATTGAATTCATATTATAATGAAGATAATACAGTGAAATTAATCCTGTTTTTTACTTATTTGTGCTTCATTGATCAAAACTTTATAATTTAATCTGTATATATATATATAAATTACGTGTCACGATGTTTGTCCGGGGTAAACTCCTAAACTAAGGAACTGATTTTGATGAAATTTTGCACACTGTGTGCAGTTTGATCCAACTTGAGAGATAGGATAGTTTTTATCTCAATTTATTGTCACAATATTGTTTTATTGCAATTATTTGTTAATTATAGACCTTTATTAAAGTTGCTCCAAAATATCTGTGAGTTCCATTAATTTAATTGTTGCCAAAAAAAAAAAAAAAAAAAAAAAAAAAAAAATACGAGTTCATTTTCTTTCGACATAAAAATAAATACATTTAATCAAACGTGAACGTTAAAAAATTATAAAAAGTTAAATTATGCATCTCACGAAAATTGACGTCATAATCAATTTAAAGATTTTATACACATTGATAAAGTGCTAATGTAGTTCTATCATAGATATAGTAATATATATAGATCTCTCATCCCCATGATATCGTAGAAAGATTTTTGATGCCGAAAACAGATAAAAAATAAAAGCTTTGGAAACAGCCATTAAGTGGTATTGAAAAAAAAAAAAAGAAAAAGAAAAGAAAGAAAGAAATATGAATTTGAAACTGTATCTGGAGTCTTCCATTCCCCTTTAGCAAATAAATTATTCATAAATTTTATTTGCTAAAATATTAGTATGTATTCCCGTGTGTATTCACTCGGGGAAAGACGGCCATATTTTGGTAAAAACGTCGTCTTTTCCCAAATGAAAAGGAATAACTTTTTTCTCCCCAATGATCACTCTATTCTATATATGCTATACTATATCTATGAGTTCTATACGCAAGCGAAGTGTGACTCACTGACCGTCTGTGCAGCCAAGAAAAAGATTTCCTATGTTAATTGCCCACTGGATTTTTTGTAAGAAATTATTAAAAATCGAGGAAATTTATTTCCCGATTTTAATCCTTATATTTGGGTATAGATATGTATTAGTTATCGCGGGTGTTAGATTGAATTATTTTGCTGTCAAATTGACAAAATTTTAATTTTAAATTTTTAAACTCTGTCGCCCTTGGCTTTTATTATTATTATTATTATTATTTGGCGATCAAAAGCGTAACACGAAAATATACATGCCAGATGTATGCATTGTACGAAATGTAATATGTATTATTCATTGTACGTATGTATGACATGTAATATGTATTGTACGAAATATTGTTTCATATTATTCATTACTCTTTTAATATAAGTTGTTAAAATAACCATGATTTTTGAAAGGAATTAAATATTTTCGCCAGATAATTTGGCGATATTCTTTTTTTTTCGCCAAGGATGACAGAAATGAAATCTATTCCGCTGCAAAATATTAGTATCTTACATCAGATATTTTATTTAGACATTTGAAAACAAATTTGACTTCAAACTATGATAGAATATTTATCATTTTCCTTTTAATTTGTATATTATTAGTATATTAAAATTTAAAAGCATGGTATATAAAAAGTTTTTTTTTTTTTTTTTTTTTTTTTTTAAATCTTATAATTATTCTTATCTTAATCCTCAATGTTTCCCATCTTTATTGACTTGAATTTACTATTAAAATTTTAACATACTCAAAAACTTCTCATCACTTCGTTAAAATACACTAAACTTTTCCAAAATCTTTTTGTATTTAAAATGATACATGTATTTACTTTAAATGTGCAATATTTCATAAGATTTCCAATTTTAAAGTTTTAAAATATTTATCAAATTTACTTATTTTTCTGGTTTAGCCTTATTGTTTTCCCTTTTATAACTTCAGCTGTTGCCCTCTTTAAAATATTTAAAATGATGAGGTCATTTAATAGTAAAATTATCCATTATAGCATATATTATATTTCACTCCTCCATAAAAATTGATTTTAAAATCGTCTGTTTCTTTTATACTTTTATTTTAATAGAATTTTAATAGAATTTAATTTATATATTAGTCATTTTAGCAATTTTATCCAAAGTAGCATTAGAAATAATATATATCACTTCTCCATTAAAATTTATAGGACCCTACAATAAAATTAATTTGTGCTTAATATCAACACTACGAAAATTTTTATCAATCGCTTCCAAATTTTGACCTAAGTTTCAAATCTCAACCCTGTGGGTTTTTACATCGGCTACAACGTTTTCGTCTTTGTTCGTAAATAATAATTTAACTGTACTAAATAGTTTACAGCCGTATAATTCAACGTATAACTTAGTCACAGCAACGCGTGGCCGGGTCTGCTAGTATCAGTATAAATATTTTTTTTATAATATTGGTGAGTAAAAAAAAAAAAATAATAATAATAATAAATAAAAATAGTCATTTGTGGCAATTCTGCTTATGCTAACACAATGGGTTGTGAGAAGTTTGCGATTAATTAAGAGAATAATGTGTCAAAATTAAAATTAATTATTTCTAATAAGCTAAATGATTTTTTTTCTTTACACCAATTTTTATTCGTGAAATTAGTGTAAGGTGTTATTTGAGGAAAAATTGGCATCATAAAGGGGTTAAATGGTATCATATTTTTCTGCTGCAAACAGGTATTTAGAAACATAACTGCACTGTTAAAAATTTCAACAGAAAACTCTGTGTAATCTATTATCTTAAGTCTTACGTAAAATGACAGAGAAAAATAAACGGAGATGTTAAATAACTTATTTTATACATTCATTTTAATAACTAATATTAATTTAATTAATTATTGGTGAGAATATATTTCGAACTTGGAATGCTTTTTCTAAAGTAGAAAAAGTCATTTTTAATTTTAATTAAAAAATTAAATAATAAAATTACGTAAAAATACAAAATAAAGATTGAGAATCTCGATTATTCACTTTTAACTAAGAACTAATGTAAATTTACAGAGACTCTGGATAAATATGTACATTAAATTTACAGAAATTTTTAACAGTGTGATAAAGAAACAAATGTTGCAAAAAAGAAGGAAATAAATAAGCATTTCGTGAACAAAATCTACATTTAAAACACAATAAATTTAGCACACAATGTTAAATATATCATCACATTACTGCTTCTTTTTTTTCTTCTTTTTTTATGTAGTATTTCAATAGAAAACTCATGCAAGCATTTACTGACAAACTCTTTGAAAAATTCACATTTGTCTTTATTTTTATTGCACAGAAACTTTTATTTTAAATCGTAATATGGGATTATAATATTTAATTTTAACATTTAGTAATTTAACATTAAACATTTATTTAAATTTAACATTTTATGGCATATCACAGTAACCATTTACATCCCCCCCCCTTTTTTTTTGTCCAACGGTACTTTTCAGTATCTTTAAAGTAAAATTAATTATTTTATTAAATATTTAAAAAAATAAGAAATAATTTCTGATTTATTAAATCTATTTTAATCATCTAATTTTTATAATATTTTCACTATAAAAAATTTAATATATTTTCTGTCATTAATGAATACAGTTATTCAGATAAATTTCTCTATTGATAATTTCGGGGTAAACTGAATAAAAATTTATTTTTCTCTAAAAGTGGCGATTTGTGGCGAAAATCCTTTTCACAGATTAAAATGTATACTTTTGGGAGTAGTAAAATGTGTTTGAAATTTTGGACAATTTTGGACAAAAAAAATGACACAACTTATAAATTTAATTTTGTTGTTAATTTTATATTCACATTTCATGAGTGAATCACAACATAAAAAACCAACAAAATGTTGGCAGAAGTACCTTAAACTATAATTAGGACATCATTAAAAGTATTTTTATATCGTATTTTTTCACAGTTATCTTAAGTGCCACTTGATGGCTATTCAAATAAAGTCACTGAAACTCATCGGAAAATCTTATTTCTGAAAGTTTTCGTTTTGAACTTATTTATATATAATAAAACTTCGCGTAATTAAAGAAATAACGAGATATTTGTATTTTTTAGACACTTTTTAAAATTATTTCACTGCAAAATATCAGCTATTTAGAGATTGATTTTTGGGCCTATGTTCGTATCTTAACATTGTTCGATCCACTGTACGACGGCTTTAGAAAAATCGCCCTTTCCATTTGTACCTTATTTGTAAGGAAATTTTTATTAGATTTTTTTTAAATTAATTAAAATATGAAAAGAATAAACTGGTAACAGCTTTAAAATTTGACATTTAAATTTTTTATTGTTGCCAAATAAATAAATAAATTAATTAATTAAAATTAAAAATAGAAAATAAATTACGAGTTATTATTATTATTATTATCATACGCAAGCGAAGTGTGACGTCACTAACCGTCCGTGGAAAGAAGAAAAAGATTTCCTATGTTAATCGCCCATTGTTTTTTTTTTTTTTTTTGTAAAAAATTATTAAAAATCGAGGAAAATTATTTCCCGATTTTAATCCCCGTGTTTGGGTATAGATATGTATTAGTTATCGTATGCATGTGTTAGATTGAGTTATTTTGTTGTCAAATTAACAAAATTTTAATTTTAAATTTCAAAACTCCGTCGTCCTTGGCGTTTTTTTGTATTTGGCGATCAAAAATGTAATACGTAATACATGCCAGATGTATATTTTCGTAATATGAATTGTACGAAATATTATTTCATATTATCCATTATTCCCTAAATATAAGGTGTTAAAATAACCATAATTTTTGAAAGGAATTAAATATATTCGCCAGATAATTTGGCGATTTTTCCCCCCGCCAAGGATGACAGATATGAAATCTATTCCACTGCAACATATTAGTATCTTGTATCAGATACTTTATTTAAACATTTGAAAACAAATTTTATTTCAAATTATGATAGAATATTTATCATTTTTCTTTTAATTAGTAGATATTAGTTCGCCATCATACTATAGGTATGGGGAACTTAGGTAATCGTGAAAATTTTCGACCTCGGTTTTTTTACTTTTTTACACGTTTTCAGGTGTGAGGAATCCGAAAATGACAAAATTTGTATGGTGTCTGTCTGTATGGTGTCTGTCTGTAGGGTGTCTGTTAGTGTGTTAGTCCATTAGTTTGTTAGTCTGTGTACACAATATCTCAAGAACAAATTGTCACAGAGCGGTCAAATCAGTTTTAAAATATTACTTTCGACACTGGCAAGAACCCTATTCATTTGCAACATTCGAATTAAAAAACTTCGTAAGTTATTAGAAATTTAAGATTTTCTTAACATGGGAGAATAGGACAAAAAATCACTTAAACGTGCATTAAATGGAAACTTTTTACGGTAAAAATGTCAGACCACTTTTAAAATATCAGTTTTGATGCCGAAATGAACATCAGTAACTGTAAATATGCTACGTTGAAAATTTCGCAAGTTGTTGGATATTTACGAACTTCTTAACATGGCAGAATAGGACAAAATTTGATATAAACGTCAATTTTTAGAGATATTTTCATCGTAAACATGTCAGACTACTTTTGAAATATTATTTAGGATACTGGCATGAATGTTATTGACTATGAATTTTCCAATATAAAAATTTCGTAAGTTATTAGAATTTTACGAATTTCTTAACATGGCAGAATAAAGCAAAATTTCACATAAACGTCAAACTTGAGGGATATTTTCAATATAAAGATGTCAGACCACTTTTGAAATATTATTTAGGATACTGACATGAATACCATACAGTATGAATTTTCCAATTAAAAAAATTCGTAAGTTATTAGTTCCCCATCATACTACAGGTATGGGGAACTTAGGTACTCGTAAAAAATTTCGACCTCGGTTTTTTGACTTTTTTATACGCTTTCAGGTTTGAGGAATCCGAAAATGACAAAATTTGTATGGTGTCTGTCTGTAGGGTGTCTGTTAGTGTGTCAGTGTGTCAGTCCGTTAGTGTGTCAGTCCGTTAGTGTGTTAGCCCGTTAGTTTGTTAGTCTGTTTACACGATATCTCACGAACAAATGATCGCAGAGAGGTCAGATCAGTTTTAAAATATTACTTTCGATACTGGCAAGAACCCTATCTATTTGGAACATTCGAATTAAAAACTTCGTAAGTAATTTGAAATTTACGATTTTCTTAACATGGGAGAATAGGGAAAAATTTCACTTAAATGTGCATTAAATGGAA
Source organism: Salticus scenicus (assembly GCA_963930645.1). Taxonomy (NCBI): domain Eukaryota; kingdom Metazoa; phylum Arthropoda; class Arachnida; order Araneae; family Salticidae; genus Salticus; species Salticus scenicus. The sequence goes on from OZ005653.1 coordinate 341,152,884, forward strand.
ACTTTTTACTGTAAAAATATCAGACTAGTTTTAAAATATCAGTTTTGATGCCGGAATGAACATCAGTAACTATAAATATGCTACTTTGAAAATTTTTGCAAGTTATTGGAAATTTACGAATTTCTTAACATGGCAGTATCGGGCAAATTTTTACATAAACGTCAATTTTGAGAGATATTTTCATCTTAAAGATGTCAGACTACTTTTGAAATATTATTTAGAACACTGGCATGAATATTAATGACTATGAATTTTCCAATATAAAAATTTCGTAAGTTATTGGAAACTTACGAATTTCTTAACATTGCGGAATAGATCAAAATTTCACATAAACGTCAATCTTGAGGGATATTTTCATCGTAAAGACGTCAAACCACTTTCGAAATATTATTTAGGATACTGGCATGAATATCATAGACTATGATTTTTCCAATTAAAAAAATTCGTAAATTATTTGGAATTTACGATTTACTTGACATGTCAGAATCAGGCAAAATTGAGCATAAACTTCCATTTTGAGGATTATAAATACATTAGACAACTTCAGAATCACATTTATGATATTTGTTTGAACATGATTGAATACAAATATTCTAATAGGAAAATTTCATAAATTATTCGTAATTTACGATTTTATCAACATAGCGAAATTGTAAATTTTTCATATATAAATATGAATTTTGAGGATTATTGCATTGGAAATAGTAGCATGAAAACTAAACAACGGAATTGACCCTGATAAAATAAATTAATAGATTAGAATAAGATAAATATATCGAAGTGAACGGTGGATAGCCTATTAGGCGGGGATTTCATTCCGTCACTGTATCAAGCTTTGGTCAAATTCATTTCTTTTAACATGATTATAATATGTCTCGCACTAGAAATTTATGAGAACATAAATATGATGGGGAACTGAGCAGAGTCCACCTTTGCCAACTAGTTAGTTGGATATTTATTGTGTAAATATCATCCTTCGAAATGAAATGTTTATGTTTTCAATCGAATATCAAAGTTTGCCTTTTTTTTTTTTTTTTTCTAGAATTTTGAAAATTAAAATTAAAATTTATCAATTTTACATAAAAACAACTTAATCTAAATCATGCACACGATAATTAATACATATTTATACCTAAATATGGGGATTAAATTCGAGAAATAATTTTCCTTGATTTTTAATAATTTTTTACAAAAAATCTAATGGACGATTAACATAGAAAATCTTTTTCTTGCATCCACGGACGGCTAGTGACGTCATCACTTCGCTTGCATATTATTATTTAACATAAAATGAAACATGCTTTCACGCGAAAAATAAACAGTCGTAAAATAATAAATTTGCTCATGCATATGAAAAAAGGAAAATAAGAAAATGGAGTAAAAGAACAACCATAACCTTTTCTAATATACTTCAATTTTAGAATTTTTTTTTTCTTTTTTGTTTTGTTTAAATACTGTGTTTTTGGTACGGACGAATCACGCTTGGCATCCTCTCTATATATAAACGACTAAGAGATTTATTTCCTTGGACTCAGATTGTCTGTGTGTGGACACAAGTTGCCACCAAATTTTCATACTTTAGTTAACTTTGAAAAAATCTAATTATCTGATCGATAAGCTGTTTAATCCGACGCTTTCAGAAAAATCGCCCTTTTTATTTAGTACCTTATTTGTAACGAAGTTTTGATTAGATTTTTTAAAAAAAAATAATTAAAATATGAAAATAGTAACCTGATAATCGCTTAAAAATTGAACATTTAAATTTTTAATTGTTTAGAAAAAGGGAAAAAAAAAAAAAAAAAAAAAAAAAAAAAAAAAACTAAGCATAAAACGAAATATGCTTTCACGCGAAAAATAAAAAATCATAAAATATTAAATTTGCTTATGCATATGAAAAAATAAATATATGAAAATGGAGTAAATAATGTTAATCTTATATAATAAAAGCCTAATAAAAAAGAGTGGATCGGGACAGCACACTTGCTCGTCTAGATTTGCGCTTAAATGACTGTCTTGGCGGAATCAGCCGTCTATCTACCCTATGTTAAATATACAGTTTTTCAGAAGTTATATTTTTTAAGCAAAATTTGAAAACTATGAAACTTAGGCTATTTTTAGGAATCAAATTTTAAAAGCTTAAATTATACAAAATCGGATGCTATATAAAATAGGATTTACTTTACATTAAGGAATTAATAAAAAGGTACTTATCCACATGCCAGCGAATAATCGCCAAAGGTCGCCAGATTTACATTAATATAAATATAGATGATACAGGAAATTTATAATTAATTATTTCTTATAATATATTTTTCCATTTTAATAATGTTTATATTAATTGTACTTACGGATAACACGTAAGTATCGTAATTGCGAGCACTTTTGCCATATATATATATATTCTTTTTTTTTTTTTTTTTTTTTTTTTTTTTTTTGGGGGGGGGGGGGGGGGGGTTGGGTTACGTGCGTGATACTGATTGCTGTGAAAACGAGTTACTTCTCAGATTCATGCATAGCGGGGTAGGGGTGTCCAGTGATTTTTTTTTTTTTTTTTTATGTGCTCGATAGAGATTGCTGTGAAAACGAGTTACATGCGTTCTCAGATTCATGCACAGCGAGGTAGGGGTGCCCAGTGATTTTTTTTTTCCATGTGCGCGAAACGTATATACGTGCATTATACAACACAAGTTTACATGTTTTCCAATTACATCTTTCGTTTTCTATTTCATTACTTTTAGTGGAAGGTTCTAAATTCATAACGGGGGTTTTCAGGTAGTAGGAGGCGTTTGCATGTCCGAGGGCAGTTGGTACTTTTTTAAAGTGGGGGAAAATAAGTGAGTGCAGTTAGTAGTCGCCCACTTATTGTTTATAATGATAAGTAAAAAAAAAAAAATAAATAAATAAATAAATTTAAATGGGTTAAACTAGATTGTCAAAATTTTTATTTTTTTACTTGTAATAAATACAGGAAGAAATAATAGGTTAATTCTATTTACATAGCGTGCAATTTCATATAATTTAAGCCTTTAAAAATTGATTCCTAAAAATAATCTAAGTTTTGTAATTTTATGATTTTGCCTAAAAAAATATAACTTCTGAAGAACTTTACATTTAACATATGTATCGATAGATTCCGCCAAGACAATAATTTAACCGCAAATCTAGACGAACAAGTGTGCGTGTCTCGATACACTCCTTAATAAAAAAGAGCCTCGTGTCTTGATTCCGGATCGTTCTCAATTGTTTAGCAAGTTGCCATCCAATTTTCACACTTTAGTTAATTTTAATCCAATTTTTATAATTTAGTTAATTTAAAAAAATCTAATTGTCCGATCGATAAGCCGTTTAGTCCGTCGTATTCGGAAAATTCACCCCTTTCATTTGGTACCTTATTTGTAACGAAGTTTTGATTAGATTTTTTAAAATTAATTAAAATATGGAAATACCTTCAAAATTGAACATATAATTTATGATTGTTGCCAAAAAAATTACAAACGGGGGGGCAGAAGGCAAAAATCACCTTTATAAGCATATCTCGGCTCCAAATTGCTTCACGGTGAAGAAATTGCAGATGGAGAGACTAGACTTCAATACAAAAAAATCATTTTCTGCGATTTTGGAATTTTGGATTTTTAAGGGGGTTAGGGGGTAAAAATGAGATTTTCGGGGGCGCATAAGGCAAAAACACATTTATAAGTACAACTCGGCACCAAATTACTTCACAGTGAAGAAATTGCAGATGGGGAGACTAGGCTTGAATAAAAATCTTTTTCTGCGATTTTGGAATTTTTGATTTTTAAAGGGGGAAGGGGGGTGAAAATGATTTTCGGAGTTGCTGAAGACAAAAACACCTTTATAAGCATAACTCGGCTCCAAATTGCTTCACGAGGAAGATATTGCAGATGGAGAGACTAGACTTGAATACAAAAAAATCATTTTCTGCGATTTTGGATTTTTGGATTTTTAAGGGGGAAAAGGGGTGAAAATGATTTTCGGAGGCGCAGGAGGCAAAAACACCTTTATAAGCATAACTCGGCTCCAAATTACTTCACGATGAAAAAATTGCAGATGGGGAGACTAGACTTAAGTACAAAAAAATCATTTTCTGCGATTTTGGAATTTTGGATTTTTAAGGGGGGAAGGGGGCAGTGGCGTATCCAGGATTTTTCAAAGGGGGGGGGGTTCGTCCTTCAGAATTTTTAATTAAGTTTATTTAAGTTTAATTAGGTTTAATTAAGTTTAATTAGGTTTAATTAAGTTTATTTTTAATTAAGTTTAACAATCTTTTAAAATATCATAATTACTTGCCGAAAATAAGAGTAAGAAAATGAAAAATAGTAAAATAAACTCACCAATTAGAAGATCAAACTAAAAAATCTTTAATTAGCCACGAATAACGTAGAGCCTGTACAAACTGCTACACAAAACATAAAATTCAATACATTAGTTACGCTTACGCAAAATATTTCATAGAATTTTCTTAAGTCCGATTTCCACTATAGCTCATTCGGCGGCTTCTATTCAGAATCCTTTGATGTGGTCAGCCCAGCTCACTCCAGCTTGAAGCCCTCGAACATACTAACCCCCAGCTGGTCCAACCCCCAGCTGAGATAATTGAGGGGCCGGGAGGCAGATATCTTTGTCAATTTTGCATGCTTTCCTTTGAAGTAACTGCGCAATCTGATAAAAAAGGGCTACAACTGATGACAAGACATTTGGCTCTTTGTGTCGGAAGCGTGATTAATGACGTTTTGAGCGTTGATCTTGAGCCCAAGTGCATATTGGCCTTTATTTTCAGAGCGAAGTCTAATCGACGAGAAGTTTTCGCTAGTTCATTTAAAATGTCTTCTACTGTTGGGGTATTGTTTGGGTCACTCCTTCAAGGTCACTACTTCAATGGTCACCCCCTTCCCCATATGGTCGACCCCTCTTGTCCTTGAATATGAACTCGTAAATGTGAAATCCTTTCAGGGAATTGTTTTCAGGGGAAACATGTTTTGCGCTGCGAAAATGAAGTGGTTTAGTTATTTTCAGGAGTGTTTATCGCAGAGTAATGAAAAAAAAAAAAGTTAGTCATAATTTTAAACCACTTCATAGAAAAAAATATTCTACGCTTGCCATACATTTTTTCCGCCTGAAATGAGAAAAAAAAATGTAAGGAAAAGCCTAATTTTTCTTATCATACATTTTGTCAAGGGGGGGGTTAAACCCCCAACCCCCCCCCCTTGCATACGCCACTGGAAGGGGGTATAAATGATTTTCGGAGGCGCATAAGGCAAAAACACATTTATAAGTATAACTCGGCTCCAAATAACTTCACAGTGAAGAAATTGCAGAAGGGGAGACTAGACTTGAATACAAAAAAATCATTTCCTGCGATTTTGGAATTTTGGATTTTTAATGGGAGAAGGGGGTATAAATGATTTAGAAAAATACGGATTTTTGAGTAAAAGTAATAGCTCAAAGATGTAAGATGTAAAGAAAAAAAAAAAAAAAAAAACGCCAAGCGTCTTCTCGAAAATATTTCCAAAAACTCATTTTTTGATTGTTTCCGATTTTTTTTTTTTTTTTTTTTTTTTTTTTGGGGGGGGGAGGGAGGGGGAGGGGGGCAAAAAATAAAAATAGTGTCAGATCGTTCAAAATTGGTACATAGAGGTTTTCGATACTTACAAATCGATTGCGGATATTTTCGAATTTGTAAAATTATTAGAAGGGGTGGGAAGGGGGGGCAGTATGGGGGCGGCTATTGGCAAAAACAAATAGAAATACAGTTAGGCCGTTCAAAATTCGTACAGATAGGTTTTAAAGGCCTGCAAGTCGAATGGGGATATTTTCGAAAGTGTAAAGTTTTTAGGAGGGACGAGAAGGGGGAGGGGAGAGGGGGGGCAAAAAAATAAAAATAGAGTTAGATCGTTCAAAATTGGTATATAGAGGTTCCCGATACTTACAAATCGATTGCGGATATTTTCGAATTTGTAAAATTATTAGGAGGGGCGGGAAGGGGGGTGTGTGTGGGCAAAAACAAATAGAAATACAGTTAGGCCGTTCAAAATTGGTACAGATAGGTTTTAGAGGCCAGCAAGTCGAATGGGGATATTTTCGAAAGTGTAAAGTTATTAGGAGGGCCGGGAAAGGGGGGGGGGTGGAGGGGCAAAAAAAAAATAGAATAGAGTTAGAGCATTCAAAATTGGTATATAGAGGTTTTCGATACCTACAAATCGATTGCGGATATTTCGAATTTTTAAAATTATTAGGATAGACGGAAGGGGGGGGGGAAGGGGGAAAATAATAGAAATAAGAGTTAAAGCATTTTGGGAATTTTTTCTGAAGGCAGTGAGAACCCGGTGAGACATTTTTCCTAATAAGATTTTTTTTTTTTTGTTTTTTTTTTCACGTGATAAAAATTAATGCAATTTTGAGAATTCAGTAATTATAGCGATTCATTTAAAAATAGGGACCAGCGAAGCAGGCGTTGCCTGCTAGTACAATATAAAATATCTTACCTGTTAAATATAATCCTCATTTTACATAACTTTTAGGGCTTTTTAGATTGAAGAACATCTAATCACTACTGTTTGCGATAAAATTTCTTTTAGATTCAAAACAATCTAACTTTTAAAGGGAAATAAAAATTAGAAAAAGAACTTTAAGAAAAAGGGAAAGAAATCGTCTGCGTCAAGAGAAAGCAGAGTTTAGAGCTTGGCGAGAAAAACTCAGTTTTGGCCAGTTTGGCTTATTGTAGTTCAAGCAGTCATGTGACTTTTTTATTTGTGATATTTGCCACTGAAAAAGGTTGCTGTTGTCTTGTGCACTCTTATAATGGGTCTATTACCTCGAGTCTCCTTTTGCCCCTAACATCTTCATGGTTACTCCTTTAAGTAATGCCATGATTAAGATTGTTAGTATGCTATATTAAACACTTTTTATGATTAATAAGAAGGACTTAAATTTAAAAATGATTATAGGGCTATGAATGCAAAATATATATGTTTGTTTATAATATGTTTGTTTTATCTTTTAGAATTGTAGAAATTCCTGGTGAGAAGAAATATTTGCTGATTGTCGACGAAGATGAATTTATATTGATTTTTCCTCAAGAAAAGCCTAAAAAGAAAAAAAGTTCGTTGAAAAAGTTTTTCTGCTCTTGCCTCACTTGCTTCAGAAAAAAACAGCAGTGATGGTATCTTTAATTAATTTTTCTTTTTAAACAGAAGGTAGATTTGTCATACTTTTTTTTTTTTTTTTTTTTTTTTTTTTCGCCAAGACAACTTATAGGATCAGTTATTAACTATTTTACTTTCATTTTTAATTAATTGGCAAACATGTTTGCATATTTATTCCCCAGTGACACCTATTCTAATCGTTATGATAATAATTATTATTTTAGAGATCTTTATTTTTCAAGTCTCAGTTTCAAGATTTATACAATAATCTTATTCATATAATTTTTAATAAACACTCACACTTTTAATATTCAATTTCTTTTTAACTGATTGAGTCAATTTGCCGCTTATAGTATTAGGTCGATTTTATATATAAATATGAAATGATTTAAAATATCTCGTTCCTTTTACAATAATCAAATTAATTTGCAGCTGCTCATTTCAAGTAAGTTTTTACTACATTTTGTATCGGTACAACTTTAGTATGGGAACCTTGGCGACTTTAAATATTTTTTTTTTCTTCGAATTTTGGCAGTGAAATGAAATGGATATCACAGTTGTGTAATTGAACTCCTTGGAGAGAAACGCTTAAAATATTTCCGTGCCAAATTTTAAATTTCGCCAAGGAAGTGCCATTCTAAAACTTTTCTTACTGCTTTTTAAGTAAAATGGATGTATATTATTAATTTATAAAATAAATACATAAATGAAGCTTTGTCTCAGTCGTCGTTTGGCGAATTTTTTTAGTTACAGCATTTGTACTGGAACCCTTTAGCAAATTTAAAATTATTGTCGCCATTTAGATGCGGATTTTTTTTTCTTGTTAAACAAGATTTAAAATTTCAATTTTTAATTAATTTATGGCATTTCACACTCTGTTTATATCAAACAACTAGATTTATAACGGTGCTTGCGGAACTAATGATGATAATTTTTAAAATGCACTCCCTCCCCCCCCTCTAATATAATCAAGCCGGACACATTTAAAATAGAAAAATTATGTAATTATTGCTACTATTACTATTTTCCAATATTTCATATTCTATTTATTAATTCATCGGAAAAGTTAAAATGGCTATCTCGGTCATAGAAATATAAATCTTGGTGGAAAACATCCGAGTTAATTTGGGGCCAAATTTCGAAAATACAAAATGGGTCCTAAACTAAAGCTAATTCCTGAAGAGTACAAAATAGAAATTCTTCTGTTTTGACTATTTTATTTTGACTATTTTATTTGAGTACGTATCCGTTAGACCACATTCGCTTGGCAAGTTGGCAGCTTTCTTTCCTGCCCCCCCCCCCCTACCATAAACTGCCAAACGATGTCTGAAATACTTGGTTAAATTAAAAGCAATTAAAAAAAAATTAAAAGGATTATAATAAATTTAAAAAAAAAAACTAATTACTTGATTATAATACGAATTTTAATAAGACCCAGCTAAAATAAATAAATAAACTGCAGAAAAACATTAAAAAAGAAAAAAAAAACTATAAATAATCTGAAGGTATTTGAAACAATAAAATTTTAAGGGGTAAAAAAATTACTTGCTTCTAAACTGTAAATTGTTTGCTTTTATAATGCAGCTTTTATGATTTTTGTTCCAAATACCTTCGGATTATCTGCAAATTTTTTTTTAGCTGGGAAATATAAATAATAATGATTCCAAAGCAAACTAATTTACAAATAGTTTATTTGTTTATGTTATGATAACAAATATAGTATAAACTGAAATAAAAGTCTGATGTATGCCAAGTGCATCAAATAGTGTGGCAGTGTAGCAGTCGTCCGACAGAAAAATGCCAGAACTTGTTAATATTACCTATTATTGAAAATAAAACATATTATAACGCTTTAATTAACGATAATCACCGGAAATATCCCGGCCTGTAATGGCATTAAACTGTACAAAAATGTAATTTTTAAACATAAATAAAGGTTTAACTATCACCTTTACACCATGCAATTTTAGACTTATTTAAATTTTATAAATTATTCCCAATAGTCCAGCTTTTTTACCTCTCGATATACAGTTTTCTACTAATGCCTGTACCTAAATCTAAGAATTTCTTTTAAGAATTTCTTCATAAAACAGAAATAAAAAATGTCTATGCAGTGGATATAATTTATACGATCTGTAATATCTTGTTGCTATGAATAGGATCATGTGTCTGATCAATTTTATGCGGAATTTTTTTTCATTTATCTTTATGCTGGACAAAAAGAGATGATTGGCTGCATTACATCAAGTGATAAACAAAATTTGAAATTTTTGTATTTACATAAATTGAACCGGGTAAATTAAAAAAAAAAAAAAAAAAAAAAAAAAAGGTTGAAAAGTTTAACGAGTGTTTCACAGAAATATTTTAGCTTCTTGTCATTCTTTAAACGTTTATGTATATAATTAATAAATGTTTCTAATAATTAATTAACACATTAAATTTGCCTTATTACACCAGACATCTATTTCAGAATTTTATAAAAGAAATCTGGAGATAATTTTTGTTTCTTTTCGCATATCGAAAAACTTTTTTTGCGATTTTAAAGATTTTCAAGGTTTTTGTATATCATTCGACAAACTTTATTTCTCAAAAATTATTCGCCATAACAACATGATCCATAGGAAAGGTATGAATAGAAATTGGAGTACAAACGTAACTGTGCAACCCAACTTTTAACCCAATTGCATCATAAGCGCAAATATGCGCGCATTTTGCCTGGCCATTATCACCAAAGCGCATATGTGCGCGCATTTCGCTTAGGCTCTTATCACAAAAACGCATATTATACCCGTGCATATTGGACTCGCAGTCAATGAAAAGTGGTGATCGGAAGTAGCTTCATGGTCAAATAACACGAAAAAGTGGAAAAAATGAACGATTGTGTTTCCAAAAGTAGTGAAGAGGTAATTAGATCTACAAAACGCAAACGTTTTAATGCGGTTTCTTTTGATAGTAGTGATAGTGATCAAAGTGCGAGTGATTTTGAGTAGGAAAAATAAATGACAAACCTAAAGTACAAAAACTTATATATCTTGGGTGTAAATAAAAACATAACAAATTTTACTAGAAAGAACGTTTATGAACTGTTTTTGACAAAAAAATCTCGAACATATTGTAACTAAAACTAATCGATTTGATGACAAAGATCCAAGTTTCAAAGGAGTTTCTGTAGAGAAATTGCAAGTTTATTTTGCACTCATTATATTGATGTCTATGGTGCAAAAACCTACGCTGCAAAGTTATTGGAGTACGGACAAGAGCACTGAAACGCCATACTTCAAAACAGTGATGTCCCGATATAGGTCCATGGCAATTTCAAGAAAATTGTATTTTGATAATAACGAACGTTTGCAGCGTGTTGCTCTCTTACGTAAAATTAGACCAATAATGGGTATAATAAAGAAAAGATTCAAAGAAGTATTCATGCCAAGCCGAGATATTTCCTTGAATGAGTCTTTGGTGAAATGTAGAAGCAGAATTCTTTACATTCAATATAATTAAACAAAGACAGCCCGATTCGTAATAAAATACTACAATCTACGCGATTTGAGAACAATATATATATACACAATTTTAGGGTTTATGTAGGAAAGGATAAGTGTAAAAAATATTGGTGATTAGAACAATTTTTCCATTTACCCGTGTGATGCAAATGGGTTAAGGTTTTTTTTTTTTTTTTTTTTTTTTTTAGAATCAACAGTTTTCAAAAATGAAGCTCATTACATCTTTTAGGTATTTTAAAACAAATACATGCAGCGACAAGAGCAATGAGTGCATGTAAGCAGGTTTTAATATCGAACAAAGTCAGCTTAGCTTCCGCTTCAACCACTTGACACTAAAACTTCGTTACACATTACCTGTGGGTAAGATTGGCATGATGATGCAGCTTTAGCATAATTATTTACAAATTAAACATTTTTCTTTATTTAATGACAAAAAATTATTAAAAATGCTTCACTACATGAAACAACAGCGGTGTACGGCACTCGTCTCGGGCTAGTAACATCTCCCAGCTTTTTTTTTTTGTTGTTGTTGTTGTCTCTTCCCTCATATTGGCCGGACAATATTTCACTTCTTCAGGCAACCTTAAAATCACTGGTCCTTGCTGCTATTTTTTTTTTTGTTGTTGTTTTGTTTTGTTATTAACATTTTTATTTATTTATTTTTTTTTTTTTTTTTTTCAAGGTAGGAAACATGTTTTGAAACTTTTTCGTAAAAATAATGTATTCCAAATGTGTGAATGATAGAATGACAATGTTTCATATTTATAACTTTGAATCTCTCTCTCTCTCATTTTTAAAGATATTTTGAGTCATATTTAATCTCATACCAGTTTTAAAGTATATTTAACTTATCTAATTAAAATTTCTTTATTTATTTCTTTATTTATTTATTTTTGTATTAATAGAAAAAACATCAAGAAGTACAATACTGACCTTTCTTTAGATAAGTTTTAAATAAAAGTTTTTTTTTTTTTTTTTTTACATTTTTTTTCTCACTATCCAATTAGATAATGTCTTGTACTGAATGTAAAAATGGATTTTGACACTAGTTTAAAAAGAAAACAAAAATAAATAAATATAGACAGTGAAATCATAGATTACGAACAAATCTACCTTCTGTTTTCATTAAAATATTTTCTTCCTTAGCAACGATTTATTTGGGCAAAAGAACTCTATTATCTGAGTAAAAGTAAGTATATTTCATTTTATCTACGCATTATTTCAATTTCTTTCTGCGGCCTATTTCTTGCAATTAAAATTTTTTAGTGTTTGAAATTTATTTAGATTAAGCTTGTGCTTAAATTACTTTTCAAAATTTCAATCATTCTTTTTTGGCAAAATTTCATTCTTAATGCAAATCAAAATTAATTTTGGTACTTCATAAAAGCCTTTCTTTATTCATAAATTTAATTTCAAATAGTCCATGTTCTCTAACTTTAATACCTATATATATATATTTATATTTACACATATCATTAGAATTAATAGCCAAATTAGATATGATTTATACAGCTACTGAAAATGTACAACTTGTAATCATATAACTTATTTAGCTAAATATTTTACTTTTTAGTATCTTTAATACAATACCAAACCAAGTAGCTTAAATCCCTCAAAATAAATATTAAATTTCGAATATTTGCAGTTGCATTATGTATAATATGTGAAAGATAAATACGACCTTATGCTTACCTCTTGAATTCACATCTTAACTTAAAAATCACATACGACCTCTTGAATTCACATCTTAACTTAAAAATATAGTACTTAGAAAAAAAAAAAAAAACTATTAGCTCATTCCATCTTTGTGCTACTTCCATCCACTAAGAAAAGAACCTTCAGCAACATTCAAAACATCTAAAATCTGGTTTTCTTCTGATAACTGACTTCTGTCCTAACATCTGACTGCATCTCTGTCTATGTCGGCTTCTTCCTTCGTACACAGGAAACCTTCTTCAAGAATCAAGAACTTCTTCCACCGTGGCTCTCTTCTCTGTGGCATACTATCTGATGTGGTTCTCGGCTTTTCTCGCTCTGTATCATAATCTCTGACTGCCTTGTTCTGCGCTGCTTGTAAAATAATAATAATAATAATAACAACAAAATAAAATAAAATCTCTATAAGCTTATTCCATCTTTGTGCCACTTCCATCTACTAAGAAAAAAACCTTCAGCAACATTCAAAACATCTAGAATCTGGCTTTCTTCTGATAACATCCGACTACCCTCTTCATTCCCTGTACACGTGCTCTCTCTGTCTATGTCAGCTTCTTCCTTCGTACACCAGAAACCTTCTTCAAGAATCAAGAACTTCTTCCACCGTGGCTCTCGTCTCTTCTCTACCTGATGTGGTTCACGGCTTTTCTCGCTCTCTAGCATCATCTCTGGCTTCTTCGTTCTTCGCTGCTTGTAAAAAAAAAAAGAAAAGAAAAGGCATTGATTATTAAATACTGCGCAAGTCTCAGATGGATATGGTCAAGTGTGTTCCTCGGAGTAAAAAAATAAAATGAGAGACTAGAAAAAATGAAACGTGCGGCTTGTATTTAGTTCGGATCGCGATGCGAATGATGACAAATATTGGAGTTGTTTGGAGATGACATTTTTGTGTTTTGGAGATGTTATACGGAAATAACAATTTTATCGGTAACGCGCCGTAATTACGTAATTAATCTCTTCCGATAGTAAAATCTTCGCTAACAGTGTGTCAGTGTCCATTATTTCACAAATCATTTCACATATTTGAATTACTAGAATACTTTTCGCAAGCGGAAGAAAATATTTTAGGAGATACGTTCGGTTTCGCTTTGAATCTGATTTATATTTTTTGGAGGTTACAGCTAAGGCTGTGTGTTTTGGAGACGCAAAATAAATTTATAAATGTAAACGGTACTTTTTTTTCAGTTTCTTAATGTATTTCTATATATCATGATGAGGTAATAAATTTTGTTATAATGCGTTAGTGTCTTTCTCTTTAAAATAATAATTCAAAATAATCATCAAACATTTCGTCTGCTATGATACGTTTAACAAGCATAAAAAATATAAAGATAAATAACAAGGGTGTGATTTTGCTTTTTTTTAAATTTTTTTTTTAGGGTTTACGCTAAAATAGTCATTATGCCATTAAACAATCATTATGTAACATGGATTTTTAAAGTGTTATATTTTTATTTCTAAAAGATTTCATAGAATCTAGAACAAATAATAATATCAGCATATCTTCAATGATTGAAGTTCCACATTCATCACGTTACTTTTTAATTTACCAGAGAGATAAATCATTAAACAGAATAAGAGTTTATATCTATTAAATACAAAACAAAAATTACATTGTCTGCTTCTATTTCTTTTTAAAATAATAATCATGTGTTAAGATTCTGTTCGAATGTCTTTGTATATCTACAACTTTGGTGCAATAAAATGAATGTTTTTTCAAGCTTTATGAATACATTTCTTTCACAATTATACACGAGCAAATATAACTTTTAAATAATATAACGGCCAGGATATGGGTTTTCATATTACACAGACTCTTAATTTTTTAGTGGCAAAAATAAATAAATTAAATAAATAAATATATATATATATATATATATATATATATTATAAATAAATATATATATATATATATATATATATATATTTATTTATTTTATGGTACCGGTTAGTGAGTCACATTCGTTTTTAAATGTTTTAAAAAATATATTTAAAGATCAATCAGTATATTACAACACATTAAGAATAAGGAAAAAAAAAACAAAAAAAAAAGAAGAAACAGTTTTAAATTCTGGATGATTATTCTACCAAAGTCTACAGAAATTTCACACATAACCAAGTTTATCTAGCAGCTGAAATATATCAATACTCTTTGTGATTAAAAATATAAATAACATTTCTTACATTTTCTTTTTAGTTTATTATAAAGCTATGCATGTTGATTCTGTTATTTTTAAAATGTATTTGAAACTTTAAGTTAATAAAATGAATGTTTTTAAAAATGATATGCTCGTTTCGTTTAACAATTACACTATTCCGTTTATCTAGGAATGTAACAAACTGCAATCAAATTACAGTTTAAATAGTATATTAATTAGCGAAACAATTATTATTATTATTTTTTTTTTTTTAATATCAGATAGTTTTTCATTGCTCCAATAAGAGATTTTATTAAATTTTAAATTTAAATAATAGTATCATGTAACATTTTTTAGCTTTAAGATAACATACAATATAAAATAATAATATTATAATAGTAAATGAATGGAATTGAAAAACGATGGAAGAGTGGACGAAACGGCTGAATTTCTGAACGGAAGATTTTATTATTAAGGCAATATTTTAAAGCAAAGCAAACGGTTTTTAATATCACCCAAACAAAATAATAATAATAATAAATAAATAAATAAATAAAATCAGGTCGAGATAGGTAGGGTCGTCGAAATGAAAAAATTGATAAATATAATAGAGGCAAATTTTTAAAGAAGTTCACAATTAAAGAACACCGAAGCTGCAATATAATCCTAGTGATTCAGCTTTGCATCTAACTGCACTCTCAGCAAAAGTTGCATTTAAAATAAAAAATGGTACGGGTTCAAATGAAAGTTCAGTCGTTTTTATGATCCTCTCTTCCGGGTGGTGGTGGGACCTTCTTCTTAAAAAAAAAAAAAAAAAAAAAAAAAAAAACTACCATACTAACGTTTAGGAGAGGTTTTTCA
Source organism: Salticus scenicus (assembly GCA_963930645.1). NCBI lineage: Eukaryota > Metazoa > Arthropoda > Arachnida > Araneae > Salticidae > Salticus > Salticus scenicus. The sequence continues at coordinate 341,168,265 of OZ005653.1, forward strand.
ATGAATCTGACGCCAATTGACCTTTCTTCTAAAGACCTCTTACATCCTGGAATAATACTTTCAACTTTATTTTCTAGTTTTTTTTTTTTTTTTTGTCTCCTTTTTCACTTAATGACTAGAACTTATTTTTTTTAACACTAAACTTTAAAATGAATTAGAAAGTGAGTTACCTTTATTTTAATGTATGTAAACAAAATATTTTGCGACTTATCACAAACTTTCATTCTTTTATGGTAAGGGAAATGTTAATAAAAAACGTCTTTTGCAACTAGAAGCAGTTAAATATTCAACATGATAATTTTAACAATGTCTATAGAAATTTAACGCACGGTCAGTTTTACAATACAGCTAAAAGATATTACTTTTCTTAGTTTTTTAATATAAAGAAAGCATCTTCTACATTTCCTTTTTAATTTATTATAAAGCTGTGTATGTTGATTCTGTTACTTTCAAAGTGCATTTATGATATTTAGCTAATAAAGTGAATATTTTAAAAAATTATGAGCATGTTTCATTTCAAAATTCGTTAACCGTTCTATTTAGACATGTAACAAACTACAATCAAATTACAGTCGAAAAAGTGTATTGATAAACGAAACAATAGTTTTTGAAACTCAGATAGTTTTGTCTTGCTCCTTTAAGAGATTTTATTACATTTTAAATTTAAATAATACTATCATGTAATAAATTTTTACCTTTAAAATCACACAGTATAAAATAATAATAATAATAATAACAATAATAATAATAAATGAAAGGAATTGAAAGAAGTTGGAAGAATGTTCAAAACAGCTGAATTTCACATGCTTAAGTTGACACAGGACAAAAAATTTCTGTAAAAATTAATAGGCAGCCAAAATTCTGATTCGATAATTAAGCGTATGATTTTTTTTTTACTTTATAATATTCTTTTAGCAAAATAATTCATCTAGAATTTGAAACCATCTTTTTCTATAAAATAAATACTTTTTTTTGTTTCCGTATTGAAAATTATTTAAAGTATTACAGAAATAAAAAAGTTATTAAAGAAAATTCACTCTAATTTAATCTCCAGAAAAGTTAATCAAAAAAGATTTTGTTATTTTATTATTATTACTAAACATTAAGACAATATTTTGGAGCAAATCAAACAGTTTTTGATAACACTCCTGCAAAATAATAATAATATAAATAAACAAATAAATGAAAGCAGGTCAACCTAGGGCCATCAAAATTAAGTATTAAATAAATAGCGTAATACATTTAGATTTTTAACTATAGATTAAAATTAAAAAATACCAAAGCTGCATTACGATCCTAATGATTCTGTTTGCTTCTAACTGAACTTCCAGGAAAAGTTACATTTTAAGTAAAAAATGGCATGGTTTGAAAAGAAAGTGCAGCCGTTTTCATGATTCTACCTTCCGGGTGGTGGTGGGATGCCCTCAAAAAAAAAAAAAAAAAAACCTTTTATACTAAGATCTAGAAGAGGTTACATGCAGTCATTCTGATGCCGATTTTATTGACCTTTTCCGATAAAGACCATTTACCTCCTAGAATAATACTTTCATATGTTTATAGTATTTTACATAGTTAAAAAATAAATTATCTGTGACACACCCGCAACATTTAGCATCGGAATGGGAGCGATCAAACAAAGAATCGCAAGCTTTTTTTTTTATATATAGTTTTTTCTTTTTTCTTTTTTTCTTTTTTCCTCCTTTCTTATTTAATAGTTTAGAACACTATTTTTGTAGTACTAAATTTAAGCTGTATTAGGAAATGAGTTACTTTTATTTTAATGTATATAAACAAAATGTTTTACGACTTATCACAAACTTTCTTTCTTTTGAGGCAAGGGAAAACATTAGTAATAGACAAAAAAATGTTTCACAGCAAAAGCAATTTAATATTCATCTTGATTATATAACGAAGTCTATGGAAATATAACAAATGTTCACGTAACATTTACTGAATAGCTTTAAAAAAATTTACTTTTCTTTGTGATTAAAAATACGAATAACGCCTCTTACATTTCCTTTTTAATTGATTAGAAAGATATGTATGTTGATTCTGTTACTTTCAATATGTATTTATGATATATTTAACTAATAAAGTGAAAGTTAACAAAAAAAATTTGAGTTTGTTTGTTTTCGCAATTACAATATCTATTTTACTTACACATGTAACAATCCACTTTTATGAAGTTATTTTTGCAAAACAAAGCATCTAATCCTAATAAATCTTTTACTATAAAATGCATACTTTTTTCTGTTTCTGTAATGAAAATTATTTAAAATATTACATTAAAAAAAGTTATTAAAGAAATATTACCTTGAGTTAACCTCCGAAAAAGTTAATAATCACAAAAGATTTTATTATTAAGGCAATATTTTAAAGCAAAGCAAACGGTTTTTAATATCACTCATACAAAATAATAATAATATTAATAAATAAATAAATAAAATCAGGCCGAGATAGGTAGGGTCGTCGAAATGAAAAAATTAATAAATATAATAGAGGCAAATTTTTAAAGTAGTTTACAATAAAAAAATACCGAAGCTGCTTTATGATCCTATTGATTCGTCTTTGCATCTCTCAGGAAAAGTTACATTTAAAATAAAAAATGGTACGGGTTCATATGAAAGTTCAGCCGTTTTTATGATCCTCTTTTCCGGGTGGTGGTGGGACCTTCTTCAAAAAAAGAAAAAAAAAAAAAAGAAAAGAAAAAAAGAAACTAACATGCTAACGTTTAGGAGAGGTTTTTCAATCAATGTGACGCAAATTGACCTTTCTTCTAAAGACCTCTTACATCCTGGAATAATACTTTCAACTTTATTTTCTAGTTTTTTTTTTTTTTTTTTTTTTTTTTTTTGTCTCTTTTTTTACTTAATGACTGAACTTAATTTTTTTTTAACACTAAACTTTAAAATGAATAAGAAAGTGAATTACCTTTATTTTAATGTATGTAAACAAAATATTTTGCGACTTATCACAAACTTTCATTCTTTTATGGAAAGGGAAATGTTAATAAAAAACGTCTTTTGCAACTAGAAGCAGTTAAATATTCATGATAATTTTAACAATGTCTATAGAAATTTAACACACGGTCAGTTTTACAAAACAGCTAAAATATATTACTTTTCTTAGTGTTTTAAAATAAAGAAAGCATCTCCTACATTTCCTTTTTAATTTATTATAAAGCTGTGTACGTTGATTCTGTTACTTCCAAAGTGCATTTATGATATTTAGCTAATAAAGTGAATATTTTTAAAAATTATGAGCATGTTTCATTTTAAAATTCGTTATCCGTTCTATTTAGACACGTAACAAACTACAATCAAATTACAGTTGAAAAAGTGTATTGATAAACGAAACAATAGTTTTTGAAACTCAGATAGTTTTGTCTTGCTTCCTTAAGAGATTTTATTAAATTTTAAATTTCAATAATACTATCATGTAATAATTTTTTACCTTTAAAAAAACACACAGTATAAAATAATAATAATAATAACAATAATAATAATAAATGAAATGAAATGAAAGACGTTGGAAGAGTGTTCAAAACAGCTGAATTTCAAATGCTTAAGTTGACACTGCATAAAAAATTTCTGTAAAAATTAATAGGCAGTCAAATTTCTGATTCGATAATTAGACGTATGATTTTTTTTTTTTTTTAACTTTATAATATTCTTTTAGCAAAACAATTCATCTAAGATTTAAAATCATCTTTTTCTATAAAACAAATACTTTTTTTGTGTTTCCGTAGTGAAAATTATTTAAAGTATTACAGAAATAAAAAAGTTATTAAAGAAAATTTACTCTAATTTAATCTCCAGAAAAGTTAATAATCACAAAAGATTTTATTATTTTATTATTATTACTAAACATTAAGACAATATTTTGGAGCCAAGCAAACAGTTTTTGATAACACTCATGCAAAATAATAATAATATTAATAAATAAATAAATAAAATCAGGTCAACCTAGGGCCATCAAAATAAATATTAAATAAATAGCGTAATACATTTAGATTTTTAACTATAGATTAAAATTAAAAAATACCAAAGCTGCATTACGATCCTAATGATTCTGTTTGCTTCTAACTGAACTTCTACGAAAAGTTACATTTTAAGTAAAAAATGGCATGGTTTCAAAAGAAAGTGCAGCCGTTTTCATGATTCACTCTTCCGGGTGGTGGTGGGATGCCCTAAAAATAATAATAATAATAATAATAATAACAATAATAATAATAAATGAAATGAAATGAAAGACGTTGGAAGAGTGTTCAAAACAGCTGAATTTCAAATGCTTAAGTTTAAATGCTATGTATGTTGATTCTGTTACTTTCAAAATGTATTTTTAATATTTAGCTAATAAAGTGAATGTTTTTAAAAATGATGTGCTTGTTTCATCTCACAATTGCACTATCCCTTTTACTTAGACATGCAACAAACTACAATAAAATCATAGTTAAAACAGTGTATTAATTAACGAAACAAAAGATTTTTTTTTTTTTTTTTTACTCAGATTGCTTTGTTTTGCTCCATTAAGAGATTTTATTAAATTTTAAATTTAAATTTAACTACTATCATGTAATAATTTTTACCTTTAAAATATCACCAAGTATAAAATAATAATAATAAATGAAATGAATTGAAAAACGTTGGAAGAGTAGTAAAAACGACTGAATTTCACATGCTTAAATTGATATAAAAATTTCTGTAAAAATTAGTAAGCAGCAAAAAATTTAGATTCGATAAATACACTTATAAAAGTCTTTTTTTAGATTTTATGAAGTTATTTTTGCAAAACAAAGCATCTAATCTTAATAAATCTTTTATTATAAAATGCATACCTTTTTCTGTTTGTGTAATGAAAATTATTTAAAATATTACATTAAAAAAAAGTTATTAAAGAAATATTAGCTTGATTTAACCTCCGAAAAAGTTAATAATCACAAAAGATTTTATTATTAAGGCAATATTTTAAAGCAAAGCAAACGGTTTTTAATATCACTCATACAAAATAATAATAATAGTAATAAATTAATTAATAAAATCAGGCCGAGATAGGTAGGGTCGTCGAAATGAAAAAATTAATAAATATAATAGAGGCAAATTTTTAAAGTAGTTTACAATTAAAAAATACCGAAGCTGCTTTATGATCCTATTGATTCATCTTTGCATCTAACTGAACTCTCAGGAAAAGTTACATTTAAAATAAAAAATGTTACGGGTTCATATGAAAGTTCAGCCGTTTTTATGATCCTCTTTTCCGGGTGGTGGTGGGACCTTCTTCAAAAAAAAAAAAAAAAAAAAAAAAACTACCTAACTTTTGGAGAGGTTTTTCAATCAATGTGACGCCAATTGACCTTCCTTCTAAAGATCTCTTACACCCTGGAATAATACTTTCAACTTTATTATATAGTTTTTTTTTTTTTTTTTTTTTTTTTTTTTTTTTGTCTCCTTTTTTACTTAATGACTAGAACTTAATTTTTTTAACACTAAACTTTAAAATGAATTAGAAAGTGAGTTACCTTTATTTTAATGTATGTAAACAAAATATTTTGCGACTTGTGATTAAAATATTTTGCGACTTATCACAAACTTTCATTCTTTTATGGAAAGGGAAATGTTAATAAAAAACGTCTTTTGCAACTAGAAGCAGTTAAATATTCAACATGATAATTTTAACAATGCCTATAGAAATTTAACACACGGTCAGTTTTACAAAACAGCTAAAATATATTACTTTTCTTGGTGTTTTAAAATAAAGAAAGCATCTCCTACATTTCCTTTTTAATTTATTATAAAGCTGTGTACGTTGATTCTGTTACTTTCAAAGTGCATTTATGATATTTAGCTAATAAAGTGAATATTTTTAAAAATTATGAGCAGGTTTCATTTTAAAATTCGTTATCCGTTCTATTTAGACACGTAACAAACTACAATCAAATTACAGTTGAAAAAGTGTATTGATAAACGAAACAATAATTTTTGAAACTCAGATAGTTTTGTCTTGCTTCCTTAAGAGATTTTATTAAATTTTAAATTTCAATAATACTATCATGTAATAATTTTTTACCTTTAAAAAAAAACACACAGTATAAAATAATAATAATAATAACAATAATAATAATAAATGAAATGAAATGAAAGACGTTGGAAAAGTGTTCAAAACAGCTGAATTTCAAATGCTTAAGTTGACACTGCATAAAAAATTTCTGTAAAAGTTAATAGGGAGTCAAATTTCTGATTCGATAATTAGACGTATGATTTTTTTTTTTTTAACTTTATAATATTCTTTTAGCAAAACAATTCATCTAAGATTTAAAATCATCTTTTTCTATAAAACAAATACTTTTTTGTGTTTCCGTATTGAAAATTATTTAAAGTATTACAGAAATAAAAAAGTTATTAAAGAAAATTTACTCTAATTTAATCTCCAGAAAAGTTAATAATCACAAAAGATTTTATTATTTTATTATTATTACTACACATTAAGACAATATTTTGGAGCCAAGCAAACAGTTTTTGATAACACTCATGCAAAATAATAATAATATTAATAAATAAATAAATGAAATCAGGTCAACCTAGGGCTATCAAAATAAATATTAAATAAATAGAGTAATACATTTAGATTTTTAACTATAGATTACAATTAAAAAAATACCAAAGCTGCATTACGATCCTAATGATTCTGTTTGCTTCTAACACAACTTCTACGAAAAGTTACATTTTAAGTAAAAAATGGCATGGTTTCAAAAGAAAGTGCAGCCGTTTTCATGATTCACTCTTCCGGGTGGTGGTGGGATGCCCTAATAATAATAATAATAATAATAATAATAATAACAATAATAATAATAAATGAAATGAAATGAAAGACGTTGGAAGAGTGTTCAAAACAGCTGAATTTCAAATGCTTAAGTTCAAATGCTATGTATGTTGATTCTGTTACTTTCAAAATGTATTTTTAATATTTAGCTAATAAAGTGAATGTTTTTAAAAATGATGTGCTTGTTTCATCTCACAATTGCACTATACCTTTTACTTAGACATGCAACAAACTACAATAAAATCATAGTTAAAACAGTGTATTAATTAACGAAACAAAAGATTTTTTTTTTTTTTTTTTACTCAGATTGCTTTGTTTTGCTCCATTAAGAGATTTTATTAAATTTTAAATTTAAATTTAACTACTATCATGTAATAATTTTTACCTTTAAAATATCACCAAGTATAAAATAATAATAATAAATGAAATGAATTGAAAAACGTTGGAAGAGTAGTAAAAACGACTGAATTTCACATGCTTAAATTGATATAAAAATTTCTGTAAAAATTAGTAAGCAGCAAAAAATTTAGATTCGATAAATACACTTATAAAAGTCTTTTTTTAGATTTTATGAAGTTATTTTTGCAAAACAAAGCATCTAATCTTAATAAATCTTTTATTATAAAATGCATACTTTTTTCTGTTTGTGTAATGAAAATTATTTAAAATATTACTTTAAAAAAAAGTTATTAAAGAAATATTACCTTGATTTAACCTTCGAAAAAGTTAATAATCACAAAAGATTTTATTATTAAGGCAATATTTTAAAGCAAAGCAAACGGTTTTTAATATCACTCATACAAAATAATAATAATATTAATAAATAAATAAATAAAATCAGGCCGAGATAGGTAGGGTCGTCGAAATGAAAAAATTAATAAATATAATAGAGGCAAATTTTTAAAGTAGTTTACAATTAAAAAATACCGAAGCTGCTTTATGATCCTATTGATTCGTCTTTGCATCTCTCAGGAAAAGTTACATTTAAAATAAAAAATGGTACGGGTTCATATGAAAGTTCAGCCGTTTTTATGATCCTCTTTTCCGGGTGGTGGTGGGACCTTCTTCAAAAAAAAAAAAAAAAAAAAAAAAAAAAAAGAAAAGAAAAGAAAAAAAGAAACTAACATACTAACGTTTAGGAGAGGTTTTTCAATCAATGTGACGCAAATTGACCTTTCTTCTAAAGACCTCTTACATCCTGGAATAATACTTTCAACTTTATTTTCTAGTTTTTTTTTTTTTTTTTTTTTTTTTTTTTTTGTCTCTTTTTTTACTTAATGACTGAACTTAATTTTTTTTTAACACTAAACTTTAAAATGAATAAGAAAGTGAATTACCTTTATTTTAATGTATGTAAACAAAATATTTTGCGACTTATCACAAACTTTCATTCTTTTATGGAAAGGGAAATGTTAATAAAAAACGTCTTTTGCAACTAGAAGCAGTTAAATATTCATGATAATTTTAACAATGTCTATAGAAATTTAACACACGGTCAGTTTTACAAAACAGCTAAAATATATTACTTTTCTTAGTGTTTTAAAATAAAGAAAGCATCTCCTACATTTCCTTTTTAATTTATTATAAAGCTGTGTACGTTGATTCTGTTACTTCCAAAGTGCATTTATGATATTTAGCTAATAAAGTGAATATTTTTAAAAATTATGAGCATGTTTCATTTTAAAATTCGTTATCCGTTCTATTTAGACACGTAACAAACTACAATCAAATTACAGTTGAAAAAGTGTATTGATAAACGAAACAATAGTTTTTGAAACTCAGATAGTTTTGTCTTGCTTCCTTAAGAGATTTTATTAAATTTTAAATTTCAATAATACTATCATGTAATAATTTTTTACCTTTAAAAAAACACACAGTATAAAATAATAATAATAATAACAATAATAATAATAAATGAAATGAAATGAAAGACGTTGGAAGAGTGTTCAAAACAGCTGAATTTCAAATGCTTAAGTTGACACTGCATAAAAAATTTCTGTAAAAATTAATAGGCAGTCAAATTTCTGATTCGATAATTAGACGTATGATTTTTTTTTTTTTTTTAACTTTATAATATTCTTTTAGCAAAACAATTCATCTAAGATTTAAAATCATCTTTTTCTATAAAACAAATACTTTTTTTGTGTTTCCGTAGTGAAAATTATTTAAAGTATTACAGAAATAAAAAAGTTATTAAAGAAAATTTACTCTAATTTAATCTCCAGAAAAGTTAATAATCACAAAAGATTTTATTATTTTATTATTATTACTAAACATTAAGACAATATTTTGGAGCCAAGCAAACAGTTTTTGATAACACTCATGCAAAATAATAATAATATTAATAAATAAATAAATAAAATCAGGTCAACCTAGGGCCATCAAAATAAATATTAAATAAATAGCGTAATACATTTAGATTTTTAACTATAGATTAAAATTAAAAAATACCAAAGCTGCATTACGATCCTAATGATTCTGTTTGCTTCTAACTGAACTTCTACGAAAAGTTACATTTTAAGTAAAAAATGGCATGGTTTCAAAAGAAAGTGCAGCCGTTTTCATGATTCACTCTTCCGGGTGGTGGTGGGATGCCCTAAAAAAAATAATAATAATAATAATAATAATAATAATAATAATAACAATAATAATAATAAATGAAATGAAATGAAAGACGTTGGAAGAGTGTTCAAAACAGCTGAATTTCAAATGCTTAAGTTTAAATGCTATGTATGTTGATTCTGTTACTTTCAAAATGTATTTTTAATATTTAGCTAATAAAGTGAATGTTTTTAAAAATGATGTGCTTGTTTCATCTCACAATTGCACTATCCCTTTTACTTAGACATGCAACAAACTACAATAAAATCATAGTTAAAACAGTGTATTAATTAACGAAACAAAAGATTTTTTTTTTTTTTTTTACTCAGATTGCTTTGTTTTGCTCCATTAAGAGATTTTATTAAATTTTAAATTTAAATTTAACTACTATCATGTAATAATTTTTACCTTTAAAATATCACCAAGTATAAAATAATAATAATAAATGAAATGAATTGAAAAACGTTGGAAGAGTAGTAAAAACGACTGAATTTCACATGCTTAAATTGATATAAAAATTTCTGTAAAAATTAGTAAGCAGCAAAAAATTTAGATTCGATAAATACACTTATAAAAGTCTTTTTTTAGATTTTATGAAGTTATTTTTGCAAAACAAAGCATCTAATCTTAATAAATCTTTTATTATAAAATGCATACCTTTTTCTGTTTGTGTAATGAAAATTATTTAAAATATTACATTAAAAAAAAGTTATTAAAGAAATATTAGCTTGATTTAACCTCCGAAAAAGTTAATAATCACAAAAGATTTTATTATTAAGGCAATATTTTAAAGCAAAGCAAACGGTTTTTAATATCACTCATACAAAATAATAATAATAGTAATAAATTAATTAATAAAATCAGGCCGAGATAGGTAGGGTCTTCGAAATGAAAAAATTAATAAATATAATAGAGGCAAATTTTTAAAGTAGTTTACAATTAAAAAATACCGAAGCTGCTTTATGATCCTATTGATTCATCTTTGCATCTAACTGAACTCTCAGGAAAAGTTACATTTAAAATAAAAAATGTTACGGGTTCATATGAAAGTTCAGCCGTTTTTATGCTCCTCTTTTCCGGGTGGTGGTGGGACCTTCTTCAAAAAAAAAAAAAAAAAAAAAAAAAAACTACCTAACTTTTGGAGAGGTTTTTCAATCAATGTGACGCCAATTGACCTTCCTTCTAAAGATCTCTTACACCCTGGAATAATACTTTCAACTTTATTATATAGTTTTTTTTTTTTTTTTTTTTTTTTTTTTTTTTTTGTCTCCTTTTTTACTTAATGACTAGAACTTAATTTTTTTAACACTAAACTTTAAAATGAATTAGAAAGTGAGTTACCTTTATTTTAATGTATGTAAACAAAATATTTTGCGACTTGTGATTAAAATATTTTGCGACTTATCACAAACTTTCATTCTTTTATGGAAAGGGAAATGTTAATAAAAAACGTCTTTTGCAACTAGAAGCAGTTAAATATTCAACATGATAATTTTAACAATGCCTATAGAAATTTAACACACGGTCAGTTTTACAAAACAGCTAAAATATATTACTTTTCTTGGTGTTTTAAAATAAAGAAAGCATCTCCTACATTTCCTTTTTAATTTATTATAAAGCTGTGTACGTTGATTCTGTTACTTTCAAAGTGCATTTATGATATTTAGCTAATAAAGTGAATATTTTTAAAAATTATGAGCAGGTTTCATTTTAAAATTCGTTATCCGTTCTATTTAGACACGTAACAAACTACAATCAAATTACAGTTGAAAAAGTGTATTGATAAACGAAACAATAATTTTTGAAACTCAGATAGTTTTGTCTTGCTTCCTTAAGAGATTTTATTAAATTTTAAATTTCAATAATACTATCATGTAATAATTTTTTACCTTTAAAAAAAAAACACACAGTATAAAATAATAATAATAATAACAATAATAATAATAAATGAAATGAAATGAAAGACGTTGGAAAAGTGTTCAAAACAGCTGAATTTCAAATGCTTAAGTTGACACTGCATAAAAAATTTCTGTAAAAATTAATAGGGAGTCAAATTTCTGATTCGATAATTAGACGTATGATTTTTTTTTTTTTAACTTTATAATATTCTTTTAGCAAAACAATTCATCTAAGATTTAAAATCATCTTTTTCTATAAAACAAATACTTTTTTGTGTTTCCGTATTGAAAATTATTTAAAGTATTACAGAAATAAAAAAGTTATTAAAGAAAATTTACTCTAATTTAATCTCCAGAAAAGTTAATAATCACAAAAGATTTTATTATTTTATTATTATTACTACACATTAAGACAATATTTTGGAGCCAAGCAAACAGTTTTTGATAACACTCATGCAAAATAATAATAATATTAATAAATAAATAAATGAAATCAGGTCAACCTAGGGCTATCAAAATAAATATTAAATAAATAGCGTAATACATTTAGATTTTTAACTATAGATTACAATTAAAAAAATACCAAAGCTGCATTACGATCCTAATGATTCTGTTTGCTTCTAACACAACTTCTACGAAAAGTTACATTTTAAGTAAAAAATGGCATGGTTTCAAAAGAAAGTGCAGCCGTTTTCATGATTCACTCTTCCGGGTGGTGGTGGGATGCCCTAATAATAATAATAATAATAATAATAATAATAACAATAATAATAATAAATGAAATGAAATGAAAGACGTTGGAAGAGTGTTCAAAACAGCTGAATTTCAAATGCTTAAGTTCAAATGCTATGTATGTTGATTCTGTTACTTTCAAAATGTATTTTTAATATTTAGCTAATAAAGTGAATGTTTTTAAAAATGATGTGCTTGTTTCATCTCACAATTGCACTATACCTTTTACTTAGACATGCAACAAACTACAATAAAATCATAGTTAAAACAGTGTATTAATTAACGAAACAAAAGATTTTTTTTTTTTTTTTTTACTCAGATTGCTTTGTTTTGCTCCATTAAGAGATTTTATTAAATTTTAAATTTAAATTTAACTACTATCATGTAATAATTTTTACCTTTAAAATATCACCAAGTATAAAATAATAATAATAAATGAAATGAATTGAAAAACGTTGGAAGAGTAGTAAAAACGACTGAATTTCACATGCTTAAATTGATATAAAAATTTCTGTAAAAATTAGTAAGCAGCAAAAAATTTAGATTCGATAAATACACTTATAAAAGTCTTTTTTTAGATTTTATGAAGTTATTTTTGCAAAACAAAGCATCTAATCTTAATAAATCTTTTATTATAAAATGCATACTTTTTTCTGTTTGTGTAATGAAAATTATTTAAAATATTACTTTAAAAAAAAGTTATTAAAGAAATATTACCTTGATTTAACCTTCGAAAAAGTTAATAATCACAAAAGATTTTATTATTAAGGCAATATTTTAAAGCAAAGCAAACGGTTTTTAATATCACTCATACAAAATAATAATAATATTAATAAATAAATAAATAAAATCAGGCCGAGATAGGTAGGGTCGTCGAAATGAAAAAATTAATAAATATAATAGAGGCAAATTTTTAAAGTAGTTTACAATTAAAAAATACCGAAGCTGCTTTATGATCCTATTGATTCATCTTTGCATCTAACTGAACTCTCAGGAAAAGTTACATTTAAAATAAAAAATGTTACGGGTTCAAATGAAAGTTCAGCCGTTTTTATGATCCTCTTTTCCGGGTGGTGGTGGAACCTTCTTCAAAAAAAAAAAAAAAAAAAAAAAAAAAACTACCTAACTTTTAGGAGAGGTTTTTCAATCAATGTGACCCCAATTGACCTTCCTTCTAAAGATCTCTTACACCCTGGAATAATACTTTCAACTTTATTATATAGTTTTTTTTTTTTTTTTTGTCTCCTTTTTTACTTAATGACTAGAACTTAATTTTTTTAACACTAAACTTTAAAATGAATTAGAAAGTGAGTTACCTTTATTTTAATGTATGTAAACAAAATATTTTGCGACTTATCACAAACTTTCATTCTTTTATGGAAAGGGAAATGTTAATAAAAAACGTGTTTTGCAACTAGAAGCAGTTAAATATTCATCATGATAGTTTTAACAATGTCTATAGAAATTTAACACACGGTCAGTTTTACAAAACAGCTAAAATATATTACTTTTCTTGGTGTTTTAAAATAAAGAAAGCATCTCCTACATTTCCTTTTTAATTTATTATAAAGCTGTGTACGTTGATTCTGTTACTTTCAAAGTGCATTTATGATATTTAGCTAATAAAGTGAATATTTTTAAAAATTATGAGCATGTTTCATTTTAAAATTCGTTATCCGTTCTATTTAGACACGTAACAAACTACAATCAAATTACAGTTGAAAAAGTGTATTGATAAACGAAACAATAATTTTTGAAACTCAGATAGTTTTGTCTTGCTTCCTTAAGAGATTTCATTAAATTTTAAATTTCAATAATACTATCATGTAATAATTTTTTACCTTTAAAAAAAAACACACAGTATAAAAAAATAATAATAATAACAATAATAATAATAAATGAAATGAAATGAAAGACGTTGGAAAAGTGTTCAAAACAGCTGAATTTCAAATGCTTAAGTTGACACTGCATAAAAAATTTCTGTAAAAATTAATAGGCAGTCAAATTTCTGATTCGATAATTAGACGTATGATTTTTTTTTTTAACTTTATAATATTCTTTTCGCAAAACAATTCATCTAAGATTTAAAATCATCTTTTTCTATAAAACAAATACTTTTTTGTGTTTCGGTATTGAAAATTATTTAAAGTATTACAGAAATAAAAAAGTTATTAAAGAAAATTTACTCTAATTTAATCTCCAGAAAAGTTAATAATCACAAAAGATTTTATTATTTTATTATTATTACTACACATTAAGACAATATTTTGGAGCCAAGCAAACAGTTTTTGATAACACTCATGCAAAATAATAATAATATTAATAAATAAATAAATGAAATCAGGTCAACCTAGGGCCATCAAAATAAATATTAAATAAATAGCGTAATACATTTAGATTTTTAACTATAGATTACAATTAAAAAATACCAAAGCTGCATTACGATCCTAATGATTCTGTTTGCTTCTAACACAACTTCTACGAAAAGTTACATTTTAAGTAAAAAATGGCATGGTTTCAAAAGAAAGTGCAGCCGTTTTCATGATTCACTCTTCCGGGTGGTGGTGGGATGCCCTAAAAATAATAATAATAATAATAATAATAATAATAACAATAATAATAATAAATGAAATGAAATGAAAGACGTTGGAAGAGTGTTCAAAACAGCTGAATTTCAAATGCTTAAGTTCAAATGCTATGTATGTTGATTCTGTTACTTTCAAAATGTATTTTTAATATTTAGCTAATAAAGTGAATGTTTTTAAAAATGATGTGCTTGTTTCATCTCACAATTGCACTATCCCTTTTACTTAGACATGCAACAAACTACAATAAAATCATAGTTAAAACAGTGTATTAATTAACGAAACAAAAGATTTTTTTTTTTTTTTTTTTTTTACTCAGATTGCTTTGTTTTGCTCCATTAAGAGATTTTATTAAATTTTAAATTTAAATTTAACTACTATCATGTAATAATTTTTACCTTTAAAATATCACCAAGTATAAAATAATAATAATAAATGAAATGAATTGAAAAACGTTGGAAGAGTAGTAAAAACGACTGAATTTCACATGCTTAAATTGATATAAAAATTTCTGTAAAAATTAGTAAGCAGCAAAAAATTTAGATTCGATAAATACACTTATAAAAGTCTTTTTTTAGATTTTATGAAGTTATTTTTGCAAAACAAAGCATCTAATCTTAATAAATCTTTTATTATAAAATGCATACTTTTTTCTGTTTGTGTAATGAAAATTATTTAAAATATTACATTAAAAAAAGTTATTAAAGAAATATTACCTTGATTTAACCTTCGAAAAAGTTAATAATCACAAAAGATTTTATTATTAAGGCAATATTTTAAAGCAAAGCAAACGGTTTTTAATATCACTCATACAAAATAATAATAATAGTAATAAATTAATTAATAAAATCAGGCCGAGATAGGTAGGGTCGTCGAAATGAAAAAATTAATAAATATAATAGAGGCAAATTTTTAAAGTAGTTTACAATTAAAAAATACCGAAGCTGCTTTATGATCCTATTGATTCATCTTTGCATCTAACTGAACTCTCAGGAAAAGTTACATTTAAAATAAAAAATGTTACGGGTTCAAATGAAAGTCCAGCCGTTTTTATGATCCTCTTTTCCGGGTGGTGGTGGGATCTTCTTCAAAAAAAAAAAAAAAAAACTACCATACTAACGTTTAGGAGAGGTTTTTCTATCAATGTGATGTCAATGGACCTTCCTTCTAAAGATCTCTTACATCCTGGAATAATACTTTCAACTTTATTATATAGTTGTGATTTTTTTTTTGTTTTTTTTTGTTTTTTTTTGTTTTGTTTTGTTTTGTTTTGTCTCTTTTTTTACTTAATAACTGAACTTAATTTTTTTTTAACACTAAACTTTAAAATGAATAAGAAAGTGAGTTACCTTTATTTTAATGTATGTAAACAAAATATTTTGCGACTTATCACAAACTTTCATTCTTTTATGGAAAGGGAAATGTTAATAAAAAACGTCTTTTGCAACTAGAAGCAGTTAAATATTCATCATGATAATTTTAACAATGTCTATAGAAATTTAACACACGGTCAGTTTTACAAAAGAGGTAAAATATATTACTTTTCTTAGTGTTTTAAAATAAAGAAAGCATCTCCTACATTTCCTTTTTAATTTATTATAAAGCTGTGTACGTTGATTCTGTTACTTTCAAAGTGCATTTATGATATTTAGCTAATAAAGTGAATATTTTTAAAAATTATGAGCATGTTTCATTTTAAAATTCGTTATCCGTTCTATTTAGACACGTAACAAACTACAATCAAATTACAGTTGAAAAAGTGTATTGATAAACGAAACAATAGTTTTTGAAACTCAGATAGTTTTGTCTTGCTTCCTTAAGAGATTTTATTAAATTTTAAATTTCAATAATACTATCATGTAATAATTTTTTACCTTTAAAAAAACACACAGTATAAAATAATAACAATAATAATAAATGAAATGAATTGAAAGACGTTGGAAGAGTGTTCAAAACAGCTGAATTTCACATGCTTAAGTTGACACTATATAAAAAATTTCTGTAAAAATTAATAGGCAGTCAAATTTCTGATTCGATAATTAGACGTGTGATTCTTTATTTTATTTTTATTTATTTATTTTTTTTTTTTTTAACTTTATAATATTCTTTTAGCAAAACAATTAATCTAGGATTTAAAATCATCTTTTTCTATAAAACAAATACTTTTTTCTGTTACAGTATTGAAAATTATTTAAAGTATTACAGAAATAAAAAAGTTATTAAAGAAAATTTACTCTAATTTAATCTCTAGAAAAGTTCATAATTACAAAAGATTTTATTATTTTATTATTAATACTAAACATTCAGACAATATTTTGGAGTCAAGCAAACAGTTTTTCATAACACTCATGCAAAATAATAATAATATTAATAAATAAATAAATGAAAGCAGGTCAACCTAGGGCCATCAAAATTAAATATTAAATAAATAGCGTAATACATTTAGATTTTTAACTATAGATTACAATTAAAAAATACCAAAGCTGCATTACGATCCTAATGATTCTGTTTGCTTCTAACTGAACTTCTACGAAAAGTTACATTTTAAGTAAAGAATGGCATGGTTTCAAAAGAAAGTGCAGCCGTTTTCGTGATTCACTCTTCCGGGTGGTGGTGGGATGCCCTAAAAAAAAAAAAAAAAAAAAAAAAAAAAAACTTTTATACTAACATCTAGAAGAGGTTACATGCAGTCATTCTGATGCCGATTGTATTGACCTTTTCCGATAAAGACCCTTTACCTAAAAGAATAATACTTTCATATGTTTATAGTATTTTACATAGTTAAAAGATAAATTATCTGTGACACCCCCGCAACATTTAGCATCGGAATGGGAGCGATCAAACTAAGAATCGCAAGCCCTTTTTTTATACAGTTTTTTCTTTTTTTTCTTCTTTTTTTCTCCTTTCTTATTTAATAGTTTAGAACTTTATTTTTGTAGCACTAAATTTAAGCTGTATTAGGAAATGAGTTACTTTTTATTTTAATGTATGTAAACAAAATGTTTTACGACCTATCACAAACTTTCTTTCTGTTGAGGCAAGGGAAAACATTCTTAATAGAAAAAAACTTTATGGATTTAAGTTCACATTATCGTATTACACACAAATGAAATCTTTTTCACACCCCTAAAACATTCAGTATCGGAATGGGAGCGGTCAGAGAAACAACCACGCATCTTATTATATAAATTTTTTTTCCCTTTCTCAGTTAATGGCTTAGAACTATATTTTTTCAACACTAAACTTCAAATTCTATTAGGAAGTGAGTTACATTAATTTTAACACTTTCACGACCGCTGACGTAGATTCGCGTCATTCTGAAGCCTGTAACTCCGACAGTCGGCGTTTCTTTTGCAATTTGTATGTTGCTATATTTCTTAAAAATATTCCCTATATTCATATTGGTACAATCAACATACTTGGGTAGAAAAATTTTATGAGAAAGAATATAATTATTATATGTATTCATATGTAATACAAATATGGATACAGAAAACCTTGTTCTGAAATAATGCACCTTAGGAAAAAATACACCCACAGGCGAAACTTAATTTCAGAAAGACTAAGACATGCGGTCGCGAAAGTGTTAATATACGCAAACCAAATATTGTACGGCTTATCACAAACTTTTATTCTTTTACTGCAAGAGAAATATTAATAAAAAACGTATTTTGTAAGTAGAACCAGTTTAATATTAAACATGATTATGCTAACAAAGTCGATAGAAATGTTACACAAGGCCAAGTTTAAAAAACAGCTAAAAATACTACTGTTCTTATTGATTAAAAAGAAAAAATAGCATACCATAAATTCCCTTTTAGGTTTATTATAAAGCTGTGTATGTTGATTCTGTTACTTTCAAAATGTATTTTTAATATTTAGCTAATAAAGTGAATGTTTTTAAAAATTATGTACTTGTTTCATCCCACAATTGCACTATCCCTTTTACTTAGACATGCAACAAACTACAATAAAATCATAGTTGAAACAGTGTATTAATTAACGAAACAAAAGTTTTTTTTTTTTTTTTTTTTACTCATTGCTTTGTTTTGCTCCATTAAGAGATTTTATTAAGAATGTAAACAGAGACTTTAAATGTAACGAAGTATCCTAAGTGTAAAAGAAAATTCCAGTTATAACATGTACAAATACCTAAATGTAATTATGAAACCTAAATTTAAACAGTCTGTAAATGTAAACAAAGGCCCTTCATGTAAACAAAGATTGAAATATCAACGAATACCCGGAATGTTAACAGACTATAAATGTAAACAAAGATGTAAATGTAAACAAAGACTTTAATGTAAACAAACACCCTAAATGTAAACTGATTATAAATGTAAACAGATCCTACATGTAAACAAAGATATGAATAGAAACAGATTATACATGTAAACGAATACCCTCTATGTAAACATAGATGTAAATATAAAGAGACTACAAATGTAAACAAAGACTAAAATTCTAATTAAATATATAGAATGTGATCATAGACATAAACGTAAACATAGGCTATAAATGTAAACAAAGTCCTTAAATTTAAAGAGAAAATATAAATTTAACAAGTACCCTAAATGTAAACAAAGACTCCAAATGTAAACAAAGTCCTAAATGCAAACAAAGTCCTAAAAGTAAACAGAGACTAAAATGTAAACAAATATTTAGAATGTGATTATAGACCTAAACGTAAACATAGGCTACAGACGTTTATGTAAACGAAAACCCTAAATGTAAATAGACCCTGCAGATGAACAGACCTAAATTTAAAGAAAGTCCTAAATGTAAGCAAAGACCTAAATGTAAAGAAAAACATAAATTAAAACAAAGACCTAAATTTAAACGATAAATATAGACAAAAAATTACATTTTTAAAAATGTAAACACAGACTTAAACGTAAACAAAGTATTTAAATGTAAATAAAAACTTAAATATAAATAAAGGTTATAAAAGTAAAGAGAACATAAATGTAAACAAAAACTCTAAATGTAAACAAAGTCCCTTAATGCAAACAGAGTACAATTATATACATAGACTTTTATGTAAAAAAAGACTTAAGTGAAACCAAAGTCTATAAACGTAAACATAAACCTAAATATATTAAGACTATAAATGTAAGTAAAGACAACAAATTTAAACAAATACCTAATTGTAAAAGAGCACCCTAAATATAAACAAAGACTATAAATGAAGATAAATAGGTAAATGTAAACAAAGGCACTAAATGTAAACAGACTATATATGTGAACAGACGTTACATGTAAGTAAAGACCTGAATGTAAACAAAGACACTAAATATATACAGACAATAAATGTAAACAAAATGTAAACAAAGACCTAAACGTAAAAGAAGACCAACATGTAAACAAAGGCCCGAGATGTAAGCAAACAGAGTAAATCTAAACAAAAATTCTGTATGTAAACAAAGATTATAAATGTAAACAAAGACCCTAAACGTAAACAAATATTCCAATAATAAACAGAGATCTAAAACTAAATTAAGACCCTAAATAAAAACGCTAAATATAAACAAAGGCCCGAAATGCAAACAAAGTCTCTAAATGTTAACAAAGAGTATAAATATAAAAAAATACCCTAAATGTAAACAAAGACTCCAAATATAAACAAAGACTAATTGTAAAGAAAGATCCTAAATGTAAACAAAGATTTAAAAGTAAACAAAGATCCTAAATGGAAACAAAGTAGTAATTTTAAACAGAATTTAAAGAAAAAAATGCCATATATGTACACAAAGACATAAATGTAAACATATTCCTAAATGTAAACAAAGACCCTGAATATAAATAAATCCCTAAATGTAAACAAACACTATAAATGTAAACAGACTATAAATGTAAACAAAGAGCCCCAAAATAAACAAAATCCTAAATTCAAACAGAGAACACAAGTGTAAACAAAGATTACAAATGTAAACAAAACTCTGAAAGCAAACACAGATTATATATATATACAAAGAACTTAAATGTTAAGGAAAATCTAAATGTAAAGAAAGTCTATAAACGTAAAAATAAATGCAAAATGTAAACAGATTATAAATGTAAATAAAAACCACAAATTTAATCAAAAGGTACAATTGTAATTATAGACCTAAATAAAAAAAAGTCCCTAAATATAAACAAAGACTATATGTGTAAATGAATATAGTACATATAAACAATGTCTCCAAATATAAACAAAGATATAATGTAAACAAGGACGCTGAAAATAAAGAGACAGTAAATGTAAATAAAGACCCTAAATGAAACAAAGACTATAAATGTAAACAAACACTTAAATGTAAAAAAATAATTTAACGTAAAGAAAGACCCTAATTGTTAACAGACTATAAATGTAAGCAGACTATATGTGAACAGAATATATGTAAACAAAGTCTCGAAAAATAAAAAAAGACCTAAATGTAAACAAAGAACCCAAATGAAAACAAAGACTAAAAATGTAAACGAAGTCGAAAACATAAACAGACTTTAATGTAAACAAAGGCCCTATATGTAAACAAAGCCTGCAAATACACAAATCTAAAAGAAAAATATATCCAACAGAACATAGTACCATAAAAACAAAAACTCTAAAAGTAAACAAAGGCCTTAAATTTAAACAGAGACTATAAATGTAAACAAAGACGCTAAATGTAAACAAATATCTAAATGTAAAGACACCCGAAATATAAACAAAGTCCTCAATGTGAACATAGGCCTAAATGTAAACAAAGTAGTAAATGTAATTAGATTTTAAAGAAAAAAATGCCATATATGTACACAAAGACATAAATGTAAACAGATTTTAAAGAAAAAACTTCCATATATGTACACAAAGACATAAATGTAAACATATTCCTAAATGTAAACAAAGACCCTAAATATAAATAAATCCCTAAATGTAAACAACTACTATAAATGTAAACAGACACCAAAATTAAACAGATTATAAATGTAAAGAAAGACCCCCAAAATAAACAAAATCCTAAGTTCAAACCTAGATCACAAGTGTGAAGAAAGATTATAAATGTAAACAAAAACTATAAATATAAATATATACAATATATATGAAAAACTATAAATGTAAACATAGACTCTGAATGCAAACAAAGATTACATATATATACAAAGAACTTAAATGTTAAGGAAAATTTAAATGTAAAGAAAGTCTATAAACGTAAACATAAATAAAAAATGTAAACAGATTATAAATGTAAATAAAAACTACAAATATAAACAAAAGGTACAATTGCAATTATAGACCTAAATAAAAAAAGTCCCTAAATATAAACAAAGACTATATGTGTAAATGAATATAATACTTAAAAACAATGACTCCAAATATAAAAAAAGACATAATGTAAACGAGGACGCTCAAAATAAAGAGACAGTATATGTAAATAAAGATCCTAAATGCAAACAAAGACTATAAATGTAAACAAAGACTTAAATGTAAAAAAAGAATTTAACGTAAAGAAAGACCCTAATTGTTAACAGACTATAAATGTAAGCAAACTATATATGTGAACAGAATATATGTAAACAAAGTCTCGAAAAATAAAAAAAGATCTAAATGTAAAGAAAGAACCCAAGTGTAAACAAACACTAAAAATGTAAACAAAGGCCCTATATGTAAACAAAGATCAAAATGTAAACAAAGCCTGCAAATACACAGATCTAAAAGTAAAAAATATCCATCAGAACATAGAACCGTAAAAACAAAAACTCTAAAAATAAACAAAGGCCTTAAATTTAAACAGAGACTATAAATGTAAACAAAGACGCTAAATGTAAACAAATATCTAAATGTAAAGACACCCGAAATGTAAACAATGTCGTAAATGGGAACATAGACCTAAATGTAAACAAAGACTATAAATGTAAACAAAGTCCTTAAATTTAAACAGAGATTATAAATTTAAACAAGTACAATAAATGTAAACAAAGACTCCAAATATAAACAAAGACCAAAATGTACATATAGACCCTAAATGTAAACAGACTGTAAATGTAAACAAAGACCTTAGATGTAAACGGAGATCTAAATGCCAACAACAACCCTGAATGTAAACAAAGGTTATAAATGGAAATAAAGATGTAAATGCAAACAGACTTTAATGTAAACAAGAACCCAAAATGTAAATAGGCTATAAATGTAAACAGACCCTACAGTTGAACAAAGATCTAAATGTAAACAAAGTCCTAAATGCAAACAAAAACCTAATGTAAACAAATGTCAAATGGATAAAAACAAAAACTACAAACGTAGAGACCGGAATATAAACAATATCCCTAAATATAAACAAGGTCCTAAATGTAAACAAAGACTATAAATTTAAGCAAACATTATAAATGTAAACAAAGAATACAAGTTTAAACGTAGTTATAAATGTAAACAATTACTATATATGTAAACAAAGACTGCAATTGCATACATAGATCTTAAATGTAAATAAAGACCTAAATGTAAACAAAGTTTATAAAAGTAAATATAACCCTTCATTTAACCCGAGAAAAAATGTAAACAAAGACTACAAATATAAATAAACACTACATATGGAAATATAGAACTAAATGTAAATAAAGTCCTTGAATTTAAACAGAGACTTTAAATGTAACGAAATATCATAAGTGTAAACACAAACTCCAAGAGTAACATGTACAATTATTTAAATGTTATTAAGAAATCTAAATGTAAACAGTCTGTAACTGTAAACAAAGGCCCTACATGTAAACGTAGACCTAAACGTAAACATAGGCTATAAATGTAAACAAAGTCCCTAAATTTAAACAGATAATATAAATTTATACAAGTACCCTAAATGTAAACAAAGACTAGAAATATAAGCAAAGATCTAAATATACATATAGACCCTAAACGTAAGCTGACTGTAAATGTAAACAAAGACCCTAGATTTAGACGAAGATATAAATGCCAACAAAGATCTTGAATGTAATCAAAGGCTCTAAATGTAAACAAAGATGTAAATGGAAACAGACTTTTATATAAACAAGAACACTAAATGTAAATAGACTATAAATGTAAACAGACTCTACAGTTGAACAGTCCTAAATGTAAGCAAAGACCTAAATGTAAACAAAAACCTAAATGTAAACAAAGACCTATCATGTAAGCAAATACCTAAATTTAAACGAAAAATATAGACAAATAATTACATTTTTAAAAGTGTAAACACAGACTTAAATGTAAACAAAGCATTTAAATGTAAATTAAAACTGAAATATAAATAAAGGTTATAAATGTAAAGAGAACGTAAATGTTAACAAAGTCTCTAAATGTAAACAAAGTCCCTGAATGCAAACATAGAATACAATTATATACATAGATATTAATGTAAATAAAGTCTTAAGTGAAACCAAAGTCTATAAACGTAAACATAAACCCTAAATATATTAAGACTATAAATGTATGCAAAGACAACAAATTTAAGCAAATACCTAATTGTAAAAAAACACCTAAATATAAACAAAGACTATAAATGACGATAAACAGGTAAATGTAAACAAAGGCGCTAAATGCAAACAGACTATACATGTGAACAGACGTTACATGTAAGCAGAGACCTGGATGTAAACAAAGATAATAATATAAACAGACAATCAATGTAAACAAAATGTAAACAAAGACATAAACGTAAAAGAAGACCATTATGTAAACACCCGAAATGTAAGCAAACAGAGTAAATCTAAACAAAAATTCCGACTGTAAACAAAAACCTTAAACGTAAAAAAAATTACAAAAATAAACAGATATCTAAAATTAAACTAAGACCCTAAATAAAAACGTTAATATAATGAATGCAAACAAAGTCTCCAAAATGCAAACAAAGTCTCTAAATGTTAACAAGGAGTATAAATATAAAAAAATACTCTATATGCAAACAAAGACTCCAAATATAAACAAAGATTATTTGTAAACAAAGACCCTAAATGTAAACGAAGATTTAAATGTAAACAAAGACCCTAAATGCAAACAAAGTAGTAAATGTAAAAAAAACAAACTCTAAAAGTAAACAAAGGCCTTAAATTTCAACAGAGACTTTAAATGTAAACAAAGACGCTAAATGAAAACAAAGATCCAAATGTAAAGAGTCCCCAAATGTAAATAAAATCCCAAATGTAAACACAGACCTAATGTAAACAAAGACTATAAATGTAAACAAAGTCCCTAAATTTAAACAAAGAATATAAATTTAAACAAGTACCCTAAATGTAAACAAAGACTCCAAATATAAGAAAGACCTAAATGTACATATAGACGCTAAATTTAAACAGACTGTAAATGTAAACAAAGGCCTTAGATGGAAACGAAGATCTAAATGTGACAAAGACCCTGAATGTAAGCAAAGACTATAAATGTAAACAAAGATGTAAATAAAAAAAAATTAATGTATGCAAGAACCATAATGCTATAAATGTAAACAGACCCTACAGTTGAACAAAGACCTAAATGTAAACAAAGTCCTAAATATAAGCAAAGACCTAAATGTAAACAAAGTTCTAAATGTAAACAAAAACCTAAGTGCAAAGAAAGACTAAAATGTAAAGCAAAGTAAAATGGAATATAAACAAGACTACAAATGTATATATAGACCGGAATGTAAACAATATCACTAAATTTGAACAAAGGTCTTAAATGTAAAAAAAGACTATAAATTTAAGCAAACATTATAAATGTAAACAAAGAATACAAGTTTAAACATAGTCATAAATGTAAACAATTACTATAAATGTAAACAAAGACTACAATTGCATACATAGATCTTAAATGTGAATAAATACGTAAATGTAAACAAAGTCTATAAAGTAAATATAACCCTTTATTTAACCAAAGTATAAATGTAAACAAAGACTACAAATATAAATAAAGACTACATATGGAAACATAGACCTAAATGTGAATAATGTCCTTGAATGTAAAGTAAACTTTAAATGTAACGAAGTATCATAAGTGCAAAAGAAACCTCCAAATGTAACATTTACAAATATTTAAATGTTATTAAGAAACCTAAATGTAAACCGTCTGTAAATGTAAATAAAGGCCCTACATGTAAACAAAGACGTAAATGTAAACAAAGATTTTACTGTAAACAAAGACAATAAATGTAAACTTATTATAAATGAAAACAGACCTTACATGTAAACAAAGACCCCAAAATAAACAAAATCCTAAATTCAAACCTAGATCACAAGTGTAAACAAAGATTATAAATGTAAACAAAAACTATAAATGTAAATATATACAATATATATGAAAAACTATAAATATAAACATAGACTCTGAATGCAAACAAAGATTACATATATATACAAAGAACTTAAATGCTAAAGAAAATTTAAATGTAAAGAAAGTATAAACGTAAACATAAATGAAAAATGTAAACAGATTATAAATGTAAATAAAAACTACAAATATAAATAAAAGGTACAATTGCAATTATAGACCTAAATAAAAAAAGTCCCTAAATATAAACAAAGACTATGTGTGTAAAGGAATATAGTACATATAAACAATGACTCCAAATATAAACAAAGACATAATGTAAACAAGGACACTCAAAATAAAGAGACGGTAAATGAAAACAGAGACCCTAAATGCAAACAAAGACTATAAATGTAAACAAACACTTAAATGTAAAAAAAGAATTTAACGTAAAGAAAGACCCTAATTGTTTACAGACTATAAATGTAAGCAGACTCTATATATGAACAGAATATGTCTAAACAAAGACTCGAAATATAAAAAAGACCTAAATGTAAACAAAGAACCCAAATGTAAATAAAGACTAAAAATGTAAACGAAGTCGAAAACATAAACAGACTTTAATGTAAACAAAGGCCCTATATGTAAGCAAAGATCAAAATGTAAACAATGTCTGCAAATACACAGATCAAAAAGTAAAAAATATCCAACAGAACATAGAACCGTAAAAACAAAAACTCTAAAAGTTAACAAAGGCCTTAAATTTAAACAGAGACTATAAATGTAAACAAAGACGCTAAATGTAAACAAATATCTAAATGTAAAGACACCCGAAATGTAAACAATGTCCTCAGTGTGAACCTATACCAAAATATACACAAAGACATAAATGTAAACAGATTTTAAAGAAAAAAATGCCTTATATGTACAAAAAGACGTAAATTTAAACATATACCTAAATGTAAACAAAGACCCTAAATATAAATAAATCCTTAAATGTAAACAAACACTATAAATGTAAACAGACACTAAAAGTTAACAGATTATAAATGTAAACAAAGACCCCCAAAATAAAAAAAATCCTAAATTCAAACATAGATCACAAGTGTAAACAAAAACTTTAAATTTAAATATATACAATATATATGAAAAACTATAAATGTAAACGTAGACTCTGAATGCAAACAAAGATTACATATATATACAAAGAACTTAAATGTTAAGGAAAATCTAAATGTAAAGAAGGTCTATAAACGTAAACATGAAAAATGTAAACAGATTATAAATGTAAACAAACACTACAAATAGAAAGAAAAGGTACAATTGTAATTATAGACCTAAATAAAAAAAGTCCCTAAATATAAACAAAGACTATATGTGTAAATGAATATAGTACATATGAACAATGTCTCCAAATATAAACAAAGATTAATATAAACAAGGACGCGCAAAATAAAGAGACAGTATATGTAAATAAAGATCCTAAATGCAAACAAAGACTATAAATGTAAACAAAGACTTAAATGTAAAAAAAGAATTTAACGTAAAGAAAGACCCTAATTGTTAACAGACTATAAATGTAAGCAGACTCTATATGGGAAAAATATATATCTAAACAAAGACTCGAAATATAAAAAAAGGCCTAAATGTAAACAAAGAACCCAAATGTAAACAAAGACTAACAATGTAAACGAAGTCGAAAACATAAACAGATTTTAATGCAAACAAAGGCCCTATATGTAAGCAAAGATCTAAATGTAAACAAAGGCTGCAAATACACAGATCTTAAAGTAAAAAATATCCAACAGAACATAGAACCATAACAACAAAAACTCTAAAAGTAAACAAAGGCCTTAAATTTAAACAGAGACTATAAATGTAAACAGAGCCGCTATATGTAAGCAAATATCTAAATGTAAAGACAACCGAAATGTAAACAAAGTTCTAAATGTGAACATAGACCTAAATGTAAACAAAGACTATAAATGTAAACAAAGTCCCTAAATTTAAACAGAGTTTATAAATTTAAACAAGTACCCGAAATGTAAACAAAGAATACAAATATAAGCAAAGACCTAAATGTACATATAGAACCTAAATGTAAACAGACTGTAAATGTAAACAAAGACCTTAGATGTAAACGAAGATCTAAATGTCAACAAAGACCCTGATTGTAAACAAAGGCCACAAATGGAAACAAAGATGTAAATGCAAATAGACTTTAATGTAATCAAGAACACTAAAAGAAAATAGGCTATAAAAGTAAACAGACCCTACAGTTAAACAAAGACCGAAATGTAAACAAAGTCCAAAATATAAGCAAAGACCTAAATGTAAACAAAGTCCTAAATGTATACAAAAACCTAAACGTAAACAAATGTCAAATAGATATAAACAAAGACTACAAACGTAAATACAGACCGGAATGTAAACAATGTTCGTAAATGTAAACAAAGACTATAAATTTAAGCAAACAGTATAAATGTAAACAAAGAATACAAGTTTACACATAGTCATAAATGTAAACAATTACTATAAATGTAAACAAAGACTGCAATTGCAAACATAGATCTTAAATGTAAATAAAGACCTAAATGTAAACAAAGTCTATAAAAGTAAATATAACCCTTTATTTAACCAGAGTATAAATGTAAAAAAAGACTACATATGGAAACATAGACCTAAAAGTAAATAAAGTCCTTGAATGTAAACAGCGACATTAAATGTAACGAAGTATCATAAGTGTAAAAGAAAACTCCAAATGTAACATATACAAATAACTAAATATAATTATGTAAAAAAAGGCCCTACATGTAAACAAAGATTTAAATATCAACGAATACCCTAAATGTTAACAGACTATAAATGTAACATGTACAAACACTTAAATGTTATTAAGAAACCTAAATGTAAACAGTCTGTAACTGTATAAAAGGCCCTACATGTAAACGTAGACCTAAACGTAAACATAGGCTATAAATATAAACAATGTCCCTAAATTTAAACAGATAATATAAATTTTTACAAGTACCCTAAATGTAAACAAAAACTAGAAATATAAGCAAAGACCTAAATATACACATAGACCCTAAACGTAAGCTGACTGTAAATGTAAACAAAGACTCTAGATTTAAACGAAGGTCTAAATGCCAACAAAGACCTTGAATGTAATCAAAGGCTCTAAATGGAAACAAAGATGTAAATGGAAACAGACTTTTATATAAACAAGAACCCTAAATGTAAATAGACTAGAAATATAAATAGACTCTACAGTTGAACAGACCTAAATGTAAACAAAGTCCTAAAAGTAAGCAAAGACCTAAATGTAAGGAAAGTCCTAAATGTAAACAAAAACCTAAATGTAAACAAAGACCATTAATGAAAACAAAGACCAAAATTTAAACGAAAAACATAGACAAAGAATTAAATTTTTAAACGTATACAGAGGCTTAAATGTAAACAAAGCATTTAAATGTAAATTAAAACTGAAATATAAATAAAGGTTATAAATGTAAAGAGAAAGTGAATGTTAACAAAGACTCTAAATGTAAACAAAGTCTCTGAATGCAAACATAGACTACAATTATATACATATACATTAATGTAAATAAAGACTTAAATGAAACCAAAGTCTTTAAACGTAAATATAAACCCTAAATATATTAAGACTATAAATGTATGCAAAGAAAACAAATTTAAACAAATACCTAATTGTAAAAAACACCTAATATAAACAAAGACTATAAATGAAGATAAATAGGTAAATGTAAACAAAGGCACTAAATGCAAACAGACTATACATGTGAAAAGACGTTACATGTAAGCAGAGACCTGAATGTAAACAAAGGCACTAAATATAAACAGACAATAAAAGTAAACAAAATATAAACAAAGACATAAACGTAAAAGAAGACCAACATGTAAACAAAGACCCGAAATGCAAGCAAACAGAGTAAATCTAAACAAAAATACCAAATGTAAACAAAGACTCTAAATGTAAAAATGACCCTAAACGTAAATAAAAATTACAAAATTAGACAGATATCTAAAATTAAACTAAGACCCTAAATAAAAACGTTAATATAAACAAAGGCCCGAAATGCAAAAGAAGTCTCTAAATATTAACAAGGAGTATAAATATAAAAAAATACTCTATATGTAATCAAAGTCTCCAAAAAGACTAATTGTAAAGAAAGACCCTAAATATAAACGAAGATTTAATAGTAAACAAAGACCCTAAATGCAAAGAAAGTAGTAAATGTAAAAAAAAAACTCTAAAAGTAAACAGAGCCTTAAAATTAAACAGAGACTATAAATGTTAACAAAGACGCTAAAAGTAAACAAAGATATAAATGTAAAGAGTACCCAATTGTAAACGAAGTCCTAAATGTGAACATAGACCTAAATGTAAACAAAGACTATAATCGTAAACAAAGTCCCTAAATTTAATCAGAGAATATAAATTTAAACAAGTACCCTAAATGTAAACACAGACTCCAAATATAAGCAAAGACCTAAATGTACATATAGACGCTAAATGTAAACAGACTGTAAATGTAAACAAAGACCTTAGATGGAAACGAAGGTCTAAATGTCAACAAAGAACCTGAATGTAAACAAAGACTATAAATGGAAACAAAGATGTAAATGGAAATAGACTTTAATGTAAACAAGAACCCTAAATGTAAATAGGCTATAAATGTAAACAGACCCTACAGTTGAACAAACACTTAAATGTAAACCAAGTCCTAAATATAAGCAAAGACCTAAATGTAAACAAAGTTATAAACGTAAACAAAAACCTAAGTGCAAAGAAAGACTAAAATATAAACAAAAGTCAAATGGAATATAAACAAGACTACAAAAGTATATATTGACTCAAATGTAAACAATATCCCTAAATTTAAACAAAGGTCCTAAATGTAAACAAAGACTATAAATTTAAGCAAACATTATAAATGTAAACAAAGAATACAAGTTTAAACATAGTCATAAATGTAAACAATTACTATAAATGTAAACAAAGACTACAATTGCATACATAGATCTTAAATGTGAATAAATACGTAAATGTAAACAAAGTCTATAAAGTAAATATAACCCTTTATTTAACCAAAGTATAAATGTAAACAAAGACTACAAATATAAATAAAGACTACATATGGAAACATAGACCTAAATGTGAATAATGTCCTTGAATGTAAAGTAAACTTTAAATGTAACGAAGTATCATAAGTGCAAAAGAAACCTCCAAATGTAACATTTACAAATATTTAAATGTTATTAAGAAACCTAAATGTAAACCGTCTGTAAATGTAAATAAAGGCCCTACATGTAAACAAAGACGTAAATGTAAACAAAGATTTTACTGTAAACAAAGACAATAAATGTAAACTTATTATAAATGAAAACAGACCTTACATGTAAACAAAGACCCCAAAATAAACAAAATCCTAAATTCAAACCTAGATCACAAGTGTAAACAAAGATTATAAATGTAAACAAAAACTATAAATGTAAATATATACAATATATATGAAAAACTATAAATATAAACATAGACTCTGAATGCAAACAAAGATTACATATATATACAAAGAACTTAAATGCTAAAGAAAATTTAAATGTAAAGAAAGTATAAACGTAAACATAAATGAAAAATGTAAACAGATTATAAATGTAAATAAAAACTACAAATATAAATAAAAGGTACAATTGCAATTATAGACCTAAATAAAAAAAGTCCCTAAATATAAACAAAGACTATGTGTGTAAAGGAATATAGTACATATAAACAATGACTCCAAATATAAACAAAGACATAATGTAAACAAGGACACTCAAAATAAAGAGACGGTAAATGAAAACAGAGACCCTAAATGCAAACAAAGACTATAAATGTAAACAAACACTTAAATGTAAAAAAAGAATTTAACGTAAAGAAAGACCCTAATTGTTTACAGACTATAAATGTAAGCAGACTCTATATATGAACAGAATATGTCTAAACAAAGACTCGAAATATAAAAAAGACCTAAATGTAAACAAAGAACCCAAATGTAAATAAAGACTAAAAATGTAAACGAAGTCGAAAACATAAACAGACTTTAATGTAAACAAAGGCCCTATATGTAAGCAAAGATCAAAATGTAAACAATGTCTGCAAATACACAGATCAAAAAGTAAAAAATATCCAACAGAACATAGAACCGTAAAAACAAAAACTCTAAAAGTTAACAAAGGCCTTAAATTTAAACAGAGACTATAAATGTAAACAAAGACGCTAAATGTAAACAAATATCTAAATGTAAAGACACCCGAAATGTAAACAATGTCCTCAGTGTGAACCTATACCAAAATATACACAAAGACATAAATGTAAACAGATTTTAAAGAAAAAAATGCCTTATATGTACAAAAAGACGTAAATTTAAACATATACCTAAATGTAAACAAAGACCCTAAATATAAATAAATCCTTAAATGTAAACAAACACTATAAATGTAAACAGACACTAAAAGTTAACAGATTATAAATGTAAACAAAGACCCCCAAAATAAAAAAAATCCTAAATTCAAACATAGATCACAAGTGTAAACAAAAACTTTAAATTTAAATATATACAATATATATGAAAAACTATAAATGTAAACGTAGACTCTGAATGCAAACAAAGATTACATATATATACAAAGAACTTAAATGTTAAGGAAAATCTAAATGTAAAGAAGGTCTATAAACGTAAACATGAAAAATGTAAACAGATTATAAATGTAAACAAACACTACAAATAGAAAGAAAAGGTACAATTGTAATTATAGACCTAAATAAAAAAAGTCCCTAAATATAAACAAAGACTATATGTGTAAATGAATATAGTACATATGAACAATGTCTCCAAATATAAACAAAGATTAATATAAACAAGGACGCGCAAAATAAAGAGACAGTATATGTAAATAAAGATCCTAAATGCAAACAAAGACTATAAATGTAAACAAAGACTTAAATGTAAAAAAAGAATTTAACGTAAAGAAAGACCCTAATTGTTAACAGACTATAAATGTAAGCAGACTCTATATGGGAAAAATATATATCTAAACAAAGACTCGAAATATAAAAAAAGGCCTAAATGTAAACAAAGAACCCAAATGTAAACAAAGACTAACAATGTAAACGAAGTCGAAAACATAAACAGATTTTAATGCAAACAAAGGCCCTATATGTAAGCAAAGATCTAAATGTAAACAAAGGCTGCAAATACACAGATCTTAAAGTAAAAAATATCCAACAGAACATAGAACCATAACAACAAAAACTCTAAAAGTAAACAAAGGCCTTAAATTTAAACAGAGACTATAAATGTAAACAGAGCCGCTATATGTAAGCAAATATCTAAATGTAAAGACAACCGAAATGTAAACAAAGTTCTAAATGTGAACATAGACCTAAATGTAAACAAAGACTATAAATGTAAACAAAGTCCCTAAATTTAAACAGAGTTTATAAATTTAAACAAGTACCCGAAATGTAAACAAAGAATACAAATATAAGCAAAGACCTAAATGTACATATAGAACCTAAATGTAAACAGACTGGAAATGTAAACAAAGACCTTAGATGTAAACGAAGATCTAAATGTCAACAAAGACCCTGATTGTAAACAAAGGCCACAAATGGAAACAAAGATGTAAATGCAAATAGACTTTAATGTAATCAAGAACACTAAAAGAAAATAGGCTATAAAAGTAAACAGACCCTACAGTTAAACAAAGACCGAAATGTAAACAAAGTCCAAAATATAAGCAAAGACCTAAATGTAAACAAAGTCCTAAATGTATACAAAAACCTAAACGTAAACAAATGTCAAATAGATATAAACAAAGACTACAAACGTAAATACAGACCGGAATGTAAACAATGTTCGTAAATGTAAACAAAGACTATAAATTTAAGCAAACAGTATAAATGTAAACAAAGAATACAAGTTTACACATAGTCATAAATGTAAACAATTACTATAAATGTAAACAAAGACTGCAATTGCAAACATAGATCTTAAATGTAAATAAAGACCTAAATGTAAACAAAGTCTATAAAAGTAAATATAACCCTTTATTTAACCAGAGTATAAATGTAAAAAAAGACTACATATGGAAACATAGACCTAAAAGTAAATAAAGTCCTTGAATGTAAACAGCGACATTAAATGTAACGAAGTATCATAAGTGTAAAAGAAAACTCCAAATGTAACATATACAAATAACTAAATATAATTATGTAAAAAAAGGCCCTACATGTAAACAAAGATTTAAATATCAACGAATACCCTAAATGTTAACAGACTATAAATGTAACATGTACAAACACTTAAATGTTATTAAGAAACCTAAATGTAAACAGTCTGTAACTGTATAAAAGGCCCTACATGTAAACGTAGACCTAAACGTAAACATAGGCTATAAATATAAACAATGTCCCTAAATTTAAACAGATAATATAAATTTTTACAAGTACCCTAAATGTAAACAAAAACTAGAAATATAAGCAAAGACCTAAATATACACATAGACCCTAAACGTAAGCTGACTGTAAATGTAAACAAAGACTCTAGATTTAAACGAAGGTCTAAATGCCAACAAAGACCTTGAATGTAATCAAAGGCTCTAAATGGAAACAAAGATGTAAATGGAAACAGACTTTTATATAAACAAGAACCCTAAATGTAAATAGACTAGAAATATAAATAGACTCTACAGTTGAACAGACCTAAATGTAAACAAAGTCCTAAAAGTAAGCAAAGACCTAAATGTAAGGAAAGTCCTAAATGTAAACAAAAACCTAAATGTAAACAAAGACCATTAATGAAAACAAAGACCAAAATTTAAACGAAAAACATAGACAAAGAATTAAATTTTTAAACGTATACAGAGGCTTAAATGTAAACAAAGCATTTAAATGTAAATTAAAACTGAAATATAAATAAAGGTTATAAATGTAAAGAGAAAGTGAATGTTAACAAAGACTCTAAATGTAAACAAAGTCTCTGAATGCAAACATAGACTACAATTATATACATATACATTAATGTAAATAAAGACTTAAATGAAACCAAAGTCTTTAAACGTAAATATAAACCCTAAATATATTAAGACTATAAATGTATGCAAAGAAAACAAATTTAAACAAATACCTAATTGTAAAAAACACCTAATATAAACAAAGACTATAAATGAAGATAAATAGGTAAATGTAAACAAAGGCACTAAATGCAAACAGACTATACATGTGAAAAGACGTTACATGTAAGCAGAGACCTGAATGTAAACAAAGGCACTAAATATAAACAGACAATAAAAGTAAACAAAATATAAACAAAGACATAAACGTAAAAGAAGACCAACATGTAAACAAAGACCCGAAATGCAAGCAAACAGAGTAAATCTAAACAAAAATACCAAATGTAAACAAAGACTCTAAATGTAAAAATGACCCTAAACGTAAATAAAAATTACAAAATTAGACAGATATCTAAAATTAAACTAAGACCCTAAATAAAAACGTTAATATAAACAAAGGCCCGAAATGCAAAAGAAGTCTCTAAATATTAACAAGGAGTATAAATATAAAAAAATACTCTATATGTAATCAAAGTCTCCAAAAAGACTAATTGTAAAGAAAGACCCTAAATATAAACGAAGATTTAATAGTAAACAAAGACCCTAAATGCAAAGAAAGTAGTAAATGTAAAAAAAAAACTCTAAAAGTAAACAGAGCCTTAAAATTAAACAGAGACTATAAATGTTAACAAAGACGCTAAAAGTAAACAAAGATATAAATGTAAAGAGTACCCAATTGTAAACGAAGTCCTAAATGTGAACATAGACCTAAATGTAAACAAAGACTATAATCGTAAACAAAGTCCCTAAATTTAATCAGAGAATATAAATTTAAACAAGTACCCTAAATGTAAACACAGACTCCAAATATAAGCAAAGACCTAAATGTACATATAGACGCTAAATGTAAACAGACTGTAAATGTAAACAAAGACCTTAGATGGAAACGAAGGTCTAAATGTCAACAAAGAACCTGAATGTAAACAAAGACTATAAATGGAAACAAAGATGTAAATGGAAATAGACTTTAATGTAAACAAGAACCCTAAATGTAAATAGGCTATAAATGTAAACAGACCCTACAGTTGAACAAACACTTAAATGTAAACCAAGTCCTAAATATAAGCAAAGACCTAAATGTAAACAAAGTTATAAACGTAAACAAAAACCTAAGTGCAAAGAAAGACTAAAATGTAAACAAAAGTCAAATGGAATATAAACAAGACTACAAAAGTATATATAGACTCGAATGTAAACAATATCCCTAAATTTAAACAAAGGTCCTAAATGTAAACAAAGACTATAAATTTAAGCAAACATTATAAATGTAAACAAAGAATACAAGTTTAAACATAGTCATAAATGTAAACAATTACTATAAATGTAAGCAAAGACTACAATTGCATACATAGATCTTAAATGTGAATAAAGACGTAAATGTAAACAAAGTCTATAAAATAAATATAACCCTTTATTTAACCAAAGTATAAATGTAAACAAAGACTACAAATATAAATAAAGACTACATATGGAAAGTTAGACCTAAATTTAAAGAGAGCCCAAATGTAAACAAAGTCCTAAATGTAAACAGAGACTAAAAATCTAAACAAATATTTAGAATGTGATCATAGACATAAAGTAAACAAAGGCTACAGACTTTTATGTAAACAAGAACCATATATGTAAATAGACTATAAATGTAAACAGACTCCACAGTTGAACAGACCTAACTGAAAACAATGTCCTAAATATAAACAAAGACCTAAATGTAAACAAAGAACTTTAGTGTAAACAAAGAACTAAATTTCAACGAAAAATACAGACAAAGAATTACATTTTTAAAAATGTAAACACAGACTTAAATATAAACAAAGTATTTAAATGTAAATAAAAAGTTAAATATAAGTAAAGGTTGTAAATGTAAAGAGAACGTAAATGTAAACAAAGACTCTAAATGTAAACAAAGTCCCTGAATGCAAACAAAGACTACAATTATATACTTATACTCGGGGCAAACCTAACTTGAGAACACTGTCAAAGGCTGAGCCTGTGTAAACAAAAACCTAAATGTAAACAAAGACTAAAATGTAAATATAGACCGGAATGTAAACAGTATACCTAAATGTAAACAAAGGTCCTAAATGTAAACAAAGACTATAAATTTAAGCAAACATTATAAATGTAAACAAACAATGCAAGATTAAACATAGTCATAAATATAAATAATTACAATAGATGTAAACAAAGACTGTAATTGCATACATAGATCTTAAATTCGAATAAAGACCTAAATGTAAACAAAGTCTATAAAAGTAAACATAACCCTTGATTTAACCAGAGTATAAATGTAAACAAAGACTACAAGTATAAATAAAGACTACATATGGAAACACAGATCTAATTGTAAACATAGTCCTTGAATGTAAACAGAGACTTTAAATATAACGAAGTATCCTAAATGTAAAAGAAAACTCCAAATGTAACATGTAAAAATGCTTAAATGTTATTATGAAACCTAAATGTACACAGTCTGTAAATGTAAACAAAGGCCCTAAATGTTAACGAAGATTTAATTATCAACAAATACCCGAAATTTTAACAGACTATAAATGTAAACAAAATTGTAAATGTAAACAAAGACTTTAATGTAAAAAAGACCGTAAATGTAAACTGATTATAAATGTAAACTGATTATAAATGTAAACAGACCCTACATGTAAACAAATATCTGAATGGAAACAGACTATAAATGTAAACAAAGACACTATATGCAAACATAGACATAAATATAAAGAGACTACAAATGTAAACAAAGTCCTAAATGCAAACAGAGACTAAAAATCTAATTAAATATTTTGTATATGATCATAGACCTAAACATAAATATAGGCTATAAATGTAAACGAAATCCTTTAATTTAAAGAGATAATATAAATTTAAACAAGTACCCTAAATGTAAACAAAAACTTCATATATAAGCAAAGACCTAAATGTACACATAGACCCTAAATGTAAGCAGACTGTAAATATAAACAAAGACCCTAAATATAAATGAAGATCTAAATGTCAACAAAGACCCTGAATGTAATCAAAGGCTCTAAATGGAAACAAAGATGTAAATGGAAACAGACTTTTATGCAAACAAGAACCATAAAAGTAAATAGACTATAAATATAAACAGACTCTACAGTTGAACAGACCTAACTGTAAACAAAGTCCTAAATGTAAACAAAGACCTAAATATAAACAAAGTCCTAAATGTAAGCAAAGACTTAAATGTAAACAAATTTCTAAATGTAAACAAAAACCTAAATGTAAACAAAGACTAAAATGTAAATATAGACCGGAATGTAAACAGTATCCCTAAATGTAAACAAAGGTCCTAAAGGTAAACAAAGACTATAAATTTAAGCAAACATTATAAATGTAAACAAACAATGCAAGATTAAACATAGTCATAAATGTAAACAATTACAATAGATGTAAACAAAGACTGTAATTGCATACATAGATCTTAAATTCGAATAAAGATCTAAATGTAAACAAAGTCTATAAAAGTAAACATAACCCTTGATTTAACCAGAGTATAAATGTAAACAAAGACTACAAATATAAATAAAGACTACATATGGAAACTAAATGTAAATATAGTCCTTGAATGTAAACAGAGACTTTAAATATAACGAAGTATCCTAAATGTAAAAGAAAACTCCAAATGTAACATGTAAAAATGCTTAAATGTTTTTATGAAACCTAGATGTACACAGTCTGTAAGTGTAAACAAAGGCCCTACGTGTAAACGAAGATTTAAATATCAACAAATACCCGAAATTTTAACAGACTATAAATGTAAACAAAATTGTAAATGTAAACAAAGATTTTAATGTAAACAAAGACCGTAAATGTAAACTGATTATAAATGTAAATAGACCCTACATGTAAAGAAAGATCTGAATGGAAACAGACTATAAATGTAAACAAAGACACTATATGCAAACATAGAAGTAAATATAACGAGACTACAAATGTAAACAAAGTCCTAAATGCAAAGAGAGACTAAAAATCTAATTAAATATTTAGAATGTGATCATAGACCTAAACGTAAACATAGGCTATAAATGTAAACAAAGTCCCTAAATTTAAAGAGATAATATAAATTTAAACATGTACACTAAATATGAACAAAGACTCCAAATATAAACAAAGACCTAAATGTACACATAGACCCTAAATGTAAGCAGACCATAGATATAAATGAAGATCTAAATGTCAATAAAGACCCTTAATTTAATCAAAGGCTCTAAATGGAAACAAAGATGTAAATGGAAACAGACTTTTATGTAAACAAGAACCATAAATGTAAATAGAATATAAATGTAAACAGACTCTACAGTTGAACAGACCTAAATGTAAACAAAGCCCTAAATGTAAGAAAAGACCTAAATGTAAACAAAGACTTTTAATGTAAGCGAAGACCTAAATTTAAACGAAAAATGTAGCCAAAGAATTACATTTTTAAAAATGTAAACACAGACTAAATGTAAAAAAAGTATTTAAATGCAAATAAAAACTTAAATATAAATAAAGGTTATAAATATATAGAAAACGTAAATGTAAACAAGGACTCTAAATGTAAACAAAGTCCCTGAATGCAAACAAAGACTACAATTATATACATAGACATTAATGTAAATGAAGACTTAAATGAAACCAAACATAAACCAAACGTAAACATAAACACTAAATATATTAAGACTATAAATGTAAGCAAAGACAACAAATTTAAACAAATACCTAATTGTAAAAAAACACCCTAAATATAAACAAAGACTATAAATGAAGATAAATACGTAAATGTAAACAAAGGCACTAAATGTAAACAGACTATACATGTGAACAGACGTTGCATGTAGGCAAAGACCTGAATGTAAACAGACACTAAATATAAACAGACAATAAATGTAAAGAAAATGTAAACAAAGACATAAACGTAAAAGAAGACCATCATGTAAATAAAGACCGAAATGTAAGCAAACAGAGTAAATCTAAACAAAAATTCTGAATGTAAACAAAGATTATAAATGTAAAAATGACCCTAAACGTAAACAAAAATTACAAAAATAAACAGATATCTAAAATTAAACTAAGACCCTAAATAAAAACGCTAAATATAAATAAAGGCCCACAATGCAAACAAAGTCTCTAAATGTTAACAAGTAGTATAAATATAAAAGAATACCCTATTTGTAAACAAAGATTTCAAATATAAACAAAGACTAATTGTAAAGAAAGACCCTAAATATAAACAAAGATTTAAAAGTAAACGAAGAACCTAAATGCAAACAAAGTAGTAAATGTAAACAGATTTTAAAATAGAAAATGCCGTATATGTACACAAAGACATAAATATAAACAGATGCCTAAATGTAAACAAAGACCCTAAATATAAAAAAAATCCCTAAATGTAAACAAACACTATAAATGTAAACAGACACTAAACGTAAACAGATTATAAATGTAAACAAAGATCCCCAAAATAAACAAAATCCTAAATGCAAACAAAGACCAGAAGTGTGAACAAAGATTATAAATGTAAACTAAAATTATAAATTAAATATATACAATATATCTAAAGCAAAACTATAAATGTAAACATAGACTCTGAATGTAAACAAAGATTACATATATATTCAAAGAACTTAAATGTTAATGAAAATCTAAATGTAAAGAAAGTCTATATACGTAAACATAAACAAAAAATGTAAGCAGATTATACGTGTAAGTAAACACTACAAATATAAACAATGGGTACAAATATAAATATAGACCTAAATAAAAAAAAGTTCCTAATTTTTAAAAAAAGACTATATGTGTAAATAAATATAGTACATATAAACAGAGACTCCAAATATAAAAAAAGAACTCTCAAAGACGCTCAAAATACAAAGACAGTAAATGTAAACAAAGAGTTTAAATGCAAACGAAAACTATAAATGTAAACAAAGACTTAAATTTAAAAAAAGAATTTAAAAGAAAGACCCTAATTGTTAACAGACTATAAATGTAAGCAGACTCTATATATCAATAGAATATATGTAAACAAAGACTCGAAATATAAACAAAGATCTAAATGTAAACAAAGACCTAAATCTAAACAAAGATCCTAAAGGTAAACAAAGATTAAAAATGTAAACGAAGTCGAAAATGTAAACAGTCTTTAATGTAAACAAAGACCCTTTATGTAAGCAAAGATCTAAATGTAAACAAAGTCCTAAATGTAAACAAAGCCTGCAAATACACAGATCTGAAAGTAAAAAATATCCAACAAAACATAACACCATAAAAAAACTCTAAAAGTAAACAAAGTCCTTAAATTTAAACAGAGACTATAAATGTAAACAAAGACGCTAAATGTAAACAATGATCTAAATGTAAAGAGGCCCCCAAATGTAAACAAAGTCCCCAAACAGAGACCACAAGTGTAATCAGAGATTATAAATGTAAACATAAACTATAAATGTAAATATATACAATATAAAGAAAAACTATAAATGTAAACATAGACTCTGAATGTAAACAAAGATTACATATACATACAAATAACATAAATGTTAATGAAAATCTAAATGTAAAGAAGGTCTCTAAACGTAAACATATACCAAAAATGTAAACAGATTATAAATGTAAATAAAAACTACAAATATAAACAAAGGGTACAATTGTAAATGTAGACCTAAATAAAAAAAAGTCCCTAAATATAAACAAAGACTAAATGTATATATAAATATAGTACCTATAAACAATGGCACCAAATATAAACAAAGACATAATGTAGACAAGGACGCTCAAAATAAAGAGACAGTAAATGTAAACAAAGACTCTAAATGCAAACAAAGACTGTAAATGTTAACAAAGACTTAAATGTAAAAAAAAGAATTTAACGTAAAGAAAGACCCTAATTGTTAACAGACTATAAATGTAAGCAGACCCAATATGCGAACAGAATATATGTAAACAAATACTTGAAATATAAACAAAGACCTAAATGTAAACAAAGACCTAAATGTAAACAAAGACTAAAAATGTAAACGAAGTCCAAAATGTAAACAGACTTTAACGTAAACAAAGGCCCTATATGTAAGCAAAGATCTAAATGTAAACAAAGTCCTAAATGTAAACAAATCCTGCAAATACACAGATCTAAAAGTAAAAAATATACAACAAAATATACAACCATAAAAACAAAATCTCTAAAGTAAACAAAGGCCTTAAATTTAAACAGAGACTATAAATGTAAACAAAGACGCAAAATGTCAACAAAGATCTAAATGTAAACAGGCCCCAAATGTAAACAAAGTCCTAAATGTGAACATAGACCTAAATGCAAACAAACACTAAAAATGTAAACAATGTCCCTAAATTTAAACAGAGAATATAAATTTAAACAAGTACCCTAAATATAAACAAAGACTCCAAATATAAGAAAAGACATAAATATACACATAGACCCTAAATGTAAACAGAGTGTAAATGTAAACAAAGACCTTAGATGTAAACGAAGATCTAAATGTCAACAAAGAAGTAAATGGAAACAGACTTTAATGTAAACAAGAACCCTAAATGTTAATAAGCTCTAAATGTAAACATTCACTACAGTTGAACAGACCTAACTGTAAACAAATTCCTAAATGTAAGCAAAGACCTAAATGTAAGCAAAGTAATAAATGTAAACAAAAACCTAAATGTAAACAAAGACTAAATTGTAAACAAAGGTCAAATGAATATAAACAAAGACTACAAATGTAAATATAGACCGGAATATAAACAATATTCCTAAATGTAAACAAATGTCCTAAATGTAAACAAAGACTACAAATTTAAGCAAACATTATAAATGTAAACAAAGAATACAAGTTTAAACATGGTCATAAATGTAAACAATTACTATAAATGCAAACAATGATTACAATTGCATACATACAGTCGGATGCAAAATTATTCGAGCACTAGCAATAATCCTTGCCAAAAAAAAGTACACTCAATACAGCTTTGTTAAATAAATCCTTGTCGAGTCATGTTCTTAATCAGTCTAAGAACATGATTCGACAAGGATTTACTTAGCAAAACAGTCTTAAGTGTACTTTTTAAATATAGGAATTATTGGCTAGTGCTCGAATAATTTTGCAGCCGACTGTAGATCTTAAATGTAAATAAAGAAATAAATGTAAACAAAGTCTATAAAAGTAAATATAACCCTTGATTTAACCAGCGTATAAATGTAAAGAAAGACTACAAATATAAATAAAGACTACATATGGAAACACAGATCTAAATGTAAATAAAGACCTTGGATGTAAAAAGAGAATTTAAATGTAACGAAGTATCCTAAGTGTAAAAGAAAACTCCAAATGTAACATATACAAATACCTAAATACACTGATGGAAAAAAAAAATCCCAACACCAAGAAAAAATTATTGTACAGCAA
This sequence comes from Salticus scenicus, assembly GCA_963930645.1. Taxonomy (NCBI): domain Eukaryota; kingdom Metazoa; phylum Arthropoda; class Arachnida; order Araneae; family Salticidae; genus Salticus; species Salticus scenicus. Next base: position 341,211,724 of record OZ005653.1, read on the forward strand.
TGAAATTTCAGCAATACATTTGTCTAGGTAACATATTTAATTGATTAAAGTTTCAAGATCACAGGTAGAGCCATTGGCGAGAAGAGCCATTTCAAATGTGAAATGTTGGTACATTAGTAACCGGTGTAACCGCCAGAATTTTGAATGCAAGCATGCAAACGTGCATGCATTGTGTCGTACAGGTGTCGGATATCAGTTTGTGGGATGGAGTTCCATGCCTGTTGCACTTGGGCGGTCAATGCAGGGACGGTTAATGCTGGTTGTGGATGACGCTGGAGTTGTCGTCCAATGATGTCCCATACGTGATCGACTGGAGAAAGATCTGGTGATCTAGCAGGCCAAGACAACATGTCGACACTCTGTAGAGCATGTTGGGTTACAACAGCGGTATGAGGGCGAGCGTTATCCTGTTGGAAAACACCCCCTTGAATGCTGTTCATGAATGTCAGCACAACAGGTTATATCAGTAGACTGACGTACAAATTTGCAGTCAGGGTGCGTGGGATAACCACGAGAGTGCTCCTGCTGTCATACGAAATTGCTCCCCAAACCATAACTCCAGGAGTAGGCCCTGTGTGTCTAGGCCGCAGACAGGTCGCTAGCAGGCGTTCACCTGGCCTCCTTCTAACCAACACACGGCTATCACTGCGACCAAGGCAGAACCGGCTTTCATCAGAAAACACAACAGATCTCCACTCCGTCCTCCAATGAGCTCTAGCTTGACACCACTCACGTCACAAACGGCAGTGGTTTGGAGTCAGTGGAATGCACGCTACAGGGCGTCTGGCTCGGAGCTGTCCTTGAAGTAACCGATTTGTAACAGTTTGTTGTGTCACTGTGGTGCCAACTGCAGCTCGAATTTCAGCTGCAGACGCAATACGATGAGCCACAGCCATACGCCGAACACGGCGGTCTTCCCTCTCAGTAGTGCCACGTGGCCGCCCGGAACCCGGTCTTCTTGATGCAGTACCTTCCCTTGACCACTGCTGCCAACACTCATGCACAATGGATACATTCCTGCCAAGTCTTTCTGCAATATCGCGGAAAGAAAACCCACCTTCTCGTAGCCCTACTACACGACTTCGTTCAAACTCAGTGAGCTGTTGATAATGGCTTCTTCGTCTTCTTAGAGGCATCCATGACTAACATTAACCCACTACGTCAAATCTCATCTGTAAATAACGATTACGAACCTTACAGCGCTTATTTAAAGCAAACCTCATTTGCATGTTCATAGTGTCGCTACTAGCACCACACTTATGCGCGTAGCTCGAAATTTGAATCGACGTCATCTTTCAGATGTATAAACACGCCTACCAAATTTCGTTTATCTAGCACAGCTCCTTCCTGGTGTTGGGATTTTTTTTTTTCCATCAGTGTATAATTATGTAAACAAAGGCCCTACATGTAAGCAAAGATTTAAATATCAACGAATACCCTAAATGTTAAGACTATAAATGTAAACTGATTATAAATGTAAGCAGACTCTACATGTAAACAAAGATCTGAATGGAAACAGACTATAAATGTAAACAAAGACCCTAAATTTAAACATAGACCTAAATGTAAAGAGACCCCAAATGTAATCAAAGTCCTAAATGTAAACAGAGACTAAAAATATAATTAAATATTTAGAATGTGATCATAGTCCTAAGCGTAAACATAGGCTATAAATGTAAACAAAGTCCCTAAATTTAAACAGATAATATAAATTTAAACAAGTACCCTAAGTGTAAATAAAGACTCCATATATAAGCAAAGACCTAAATGTACACATAGACCCTAAATGTAAGCAGACTCTAAATGTCAACAAAGACCCTGAATGTAAACAAAGGCTATAAATGTAAACAAAGATAGAAATGGAAGACTTTAGTGTATACAAGAACCCTAAATGTAAAGAGGTTATAAATGTAAACAGAACCTACAGTTGAACAAAGACCTAAATGCAAACAAAGTCCTAAATGTAAGCAGAGACCTAAATGTAAACAAAAGACTAAAATGTAAACAAAGGTCAAATGGATATATACAAAGACTACAAATCTAACTTGATTGCAAAGTAATGATATTAAAATACGTTTAAACGATATTCACCCCCATACGCTGCAATGTTAAGAATTTTGGCGTGTCCCTGTACACAGTTTATAAACAATATAGCAATAAAAATTATACAGCTACTTATATGCAAAGCTGGAACGTGTGCGCCAATTTGCAAGTCAATCGAAGGATTTTTGCGGCCGCTATTGCGGTACATACAAATTCTTCCCATATGCCGTATTGTTAAGAAACACTTTGGCGTGTCCCTGTACACAAACGACAAATGGAATGCACACCTAACATTATACGGCTAATTCCGTTGGGCTCATGAATATGTGTACTAAATTGCAAGTCAATAGCGATATTCTGGGAGCCGCTATCGCGGTACATACAAATTCTTCCCATAGGCCGTAATGATAAAAAAAACTTTGGCGTGTCCCTGTACACGAACTACAAATGGAATGCACACCTAAACTATACAGCTAAAATTTGGTGGGAATCATGACCATGTGTACAACATTTCAAGTAAATAGCGTGATTTTTGCGGCCGCTATCGCACGACAGACAGACAGACATACGGACAGACGGAACCCAAAATCCTTTTGAGTCTCAACAGAGGGCCTCCACTGACGTTTCGGCAAAAATTGGAAGTCAATAGCTTGAATTTTGCGGTGGCTATCGCGGTACATACAGATTCTTCCCATAGGCCGTAATGATAAAAAATCTTTGGCGTGCACGAATTACAAATGGAATACACACCCAAAACTATACAACTGATTTCGTGCGGCACATGAACACGTGTACCTAATTGCAAGTCAATAGCGTGATTTTTGTGGCCGCTACTGCGATACATACAAATTCCTCCCATAGGCAGTAATGATAAGAAAAACTTTGGCGTGTCCCTGTATACGAACTACAAAATTTTCAATCACAAATCTTCAATAAGTGCTTTGATACATACACACAAAGTTGACCTATTTTAAAGTAAATATGTAAATTAATTTAAGTCGAGGCCATCACAAAACTTTCTTCTATATTGCCAATGCCTGCAATAAAATTTATTTATTAAGATTATTACTTACTAGCAGGCTATGCCCGCTTCGTTGGTTACTCTATTTAAATGAATTTTCAAAAGAATTGAATGACTGTTTTTATACCACTTTATAAATAAAAACTAAAAAATATTTTTTTTTCAAGATTTTTATGAGGATTTTAATTAAAATAATAAAATCTCAAATTAAAAAAAAAATATTTTATCAAAACTAATTATAGCCTATAGATTTTTTTTTTTTTTTTTTTTTTTTTTAATTAGTTAAGTCCAGAGATTACCCTCCACATATAAACAAACTTTTCCTCTTTATATATTAGTATAAGATTAAACACTTTCCATGATGACTGCAGACATTTTTCATTGTACAGAAGTATGTTAAAAATAAATCAAATTTTCTGTTGGTATCTGTGTTAATGCTTTTTTTTTTTTAATCCAAGATTTTTTTTGTTGTAGTTAAAAATGAAACTATAACTTTATTTTAAATTGTCACAGACGTATGGTTCAACTTAAAGGCATTGAAAAGTTATTTTGAAAGATACCCATATGGAAAATTTTCACCACGTGGGAGGGGTGAAAGGTAAGTGATGCTTCTACATAGACAAAAAACATTTCCTAGTTAAATATTATTCATTAAAAATAATTCTCTTTGCCCATATTTATAGGAAAATCCATCGTATATTGCCATATTAAAAATTATTAAAAAAAAAAAAAAAATGGGCTGGCAATATTACTTGTCAGGCAGTGTTGGGCATAACTGATTAAAAAGTAATTGAATTACAATTATAATTATTTTACTGTCAATCAATTAACAAGTAATGGATTACAAATAAATTGAATTATTTATTTAATTTATTTGTAATCAATTACTTGTTAATCGACTGACAACAAAATAATTATACTTGTAATTTAATTGTAATTCAATTACTTTTTAATAAATTATGCCCATCACTGTTGTCAGGTAATTTTCACCAAAAATTGATAGGCACCAATTTATGTTATGTCAAGGTCCTACTGCATATAAACTTATATGAAATTCTAATCATTTTAAATGTAAAAAAAAAAAAAAAAAAAAAAATTCCCAGATCTTTTTCAAGAAAATATTAGCAATGCATAACAAAATGGTATGAGGGTGGTAATCCATTGTCCATAATATTGGTTTAACCTGATATTAATTTTTCACTCTTTATTCTCTTTTAAATAAAATACGATCATGATTAGTTAATTATTTCTGTATTTTTTGTTATACTTTTTGTAAAATGATTGGAGATTGTAAGGTGCTATCTTATTATCCTTCATAGTAACACAAATTCTTATGCATTTTTGTAATTATCATTTAAACAGAGAATACAGGAAATAAAAAGGGACAATTTCATTTTTCCAGATTTTACAATCAAATTTTCCAGAAATTTTAATGCAAGTTTTCACTTTCCGTGAGATTACACTGAGATTTGGACAGGACCTTATTTAAGGGAGAGCAACAAATGCTAAAGCCCTGTGGTCCCCACAAAAATGCCTTCACAAACTTTCCTAATTTTACAAAATATTCTTTTAAAGAGGAAAAAATAAATAAAAATTTTATCATAAAATATTATAATAATGCAAAATTTAATAAAAGCTCGGTGCTAAATGCATGAGTGGCGAAAAAAGAAAATTTAAATGAAATTGCAATACTTGTCTAACAACATTCTAAGCTCCTGGTACAGTTTCGCTGCCACTTTCTTCTTGTCTCCTGCTTTGATAATGAGATGGATATTTCTAATTTTCAGTTATTTTATTACAATAGGATTACTTTGTAATCATACGAGAAATGAAATACGGATTGCTGATTACAAAAGTTTGCATTGCGCATCTGAACAGCTGAAGGGCACCCTCAGAAAATGAAATAACAACACTACTGCTGCATCATGGTAGAATTCTGGAAACTGGGAGCTCAGAATTAAGGAAAATCCCTGTTGAGATTCTAGAAAATCGTATAATCTGAAAGAATGTCTAAAATATGCATTATAACAAGGTAAACAGCCAAGATGGCAAGTTAAAAACTACTGCAAATAAGTAATGTTCAAGAATGAGACGCCAGCAGCTGAAGAAAAAACTACGAAATTTAAAAGTTGTCTTGGAAAAAAAAAAAGAATCAATTTGTTTCCTTATCATTGACAGGAATATGTAAAAAAAAAATCTATAAGTAAGAAACTGAGAGAAAGGAGCTTGTCATTTTCTTCTAGTATAAAATGCTTTAAAATCATAATTTCAAAGCTGCATTTCCTAAGTCCGAAATAGTATTGAAAATGTATTTAGTATCGATATCTTACTACAGTGGTGAACGAGTCATTTTCTAAAATAAAAGTTGTTAAAAACAAATTTAACACCAGCTGTTCTTTTATCATTCCTTAGCATAGTGAGATAGAGAGTACTTGATTTTACTGTGGATGTGATGAAAGAAACTTTTTTATTGAACCAAAATAGATCTATATGTTTATATTTTAATTTTAAAATGTTGTCAAGCAAAACCAATAAAATAGGTAAAGGTTTGTATTTTATCTTAATTTCATTAACATATGTAGTATCGTTGTAGCTACAAATTGAGTCAATCGGGCTAATTTGTTAATTGCTGCTTGGGGTAGTCTTAAAAATACTTCCAATTCCTCAAACAATATAAAAAATGTCTTTAAAAAATAAATAAAAAAAGTATTTTCAATGCTATTGCATACCTGCCAACTTCTTGTGGTAAAAAATCAAGAAGATTGAACTTAACAGGAAGATTTCATTAAAATCAAGATTTTCTCTATATAGTAGGTATAGCAAAAATAATTATTTTATTAAGTAAAATCGTAGATATCAATTCTAAAATAAGCCAATTAGCTTAGTTTTGAACATTTAAAACCTGGGGGACAAAAAATGCAGTAAACATTATGTGAATTTATGTTTGACACCTTTAGAAAAGTAAATTCTATTGCATATGCATATATTGCTTCTTAACAGAACTCATTTTTTAAAGTAATATTCTTCAAGATAGCAAGTATACAATTCACACACAAAAAAAAAAGTTCTCAAAAGCAAACCTGGGAGAATTGTCCTATTTGTAGATTTGTACACACCCAGTTTTGTGAGGAATTAGCACAGTAAAAGTTATTATTGCAAGAAATCATAACACAAAAATCGGGAAATCTTATTGGAAATCAAGAAGACTTGGCAGCTATATGATTATTGTCCCAAAAAAAGAGCCACTTGTATCCTCTCTAGATATGATACTGAGCACAGAGGGCTCCCCATTGTCTTTGCCCCAGGGTCTCCCCAAACCTCTCTATACAGCCCTGGATTTGGAACTAAAATTTTAATTCCCTGAGTACTTTAGATAATCCCTGAGGAGTATGAACCATGCATCACTTCTTGAGCTAGAGTTGCCACAAAATTTTTTCCCACACACAGACAGACATTTCCTAAACATGGTCAAATTGCATTCTAGACATTTCAAAATGTGTGTAAATTTTTGAAAACAAAAAGTACAAAATTGTAGTACAAAAAAAAGTACACACCCTTTTCTGTAAATAAAAATTGTTCAAAATCATTTCCATGTTGATTTATTTTTTTTATATTTTGGCATTTTACATATTTTTTTGTGATTGCTGAGCCACATGATTCCATGGATACACACATGATACGCCACATGATTCCATGGATAACTAACTGCAAGTTCACTATATGTATGTGTGTTAAGGCCTTAGCAGACACAAGGACTTTTGGGACAACCAATCTTTAAACCAACTTTAGCGCCGATTTTGCCTTAGTAAAAACACTGTAGATGTTACAACAGACAGGTGAAAAGTTGGATGAAAGAAGTCTAATTTTTTATGCATATCACTTTTCTTGGCGCAAATAAAATATGCAATGGTTAGTGTTAAAATTCCCTTTCATTTGTGTAAAATATCGCATTATTATTTCTACTTTGATCTTTATTACAACTATTGTCATATCGCCATACGAAAATAAAAATGATTAATTCAAAATTCTTATCATTTAATGGTAAAATAAATGTGCTTAACGATAATATTTCTTGTTCAAATCTCCACTTAAAGTGATTTCCGTGTTCCACCATCTTGGAAATATGATGTATCAAAATAACACATCCTAATTGGATGAGTCTGTGGAAAAACTGTTTATCGAGACAATTTTATCAAGATAGCACTGAAAAAGTTGGGCAAGTATGGCCTATCACACTGGGAGTAGAATCAACTTCCTCTGGAAAATCGGTGCTAATCAGTGGTTGCCTCTAAAATTGCCTGTAAAGTGGTTGTGTCTGATAAGGCCTTTAAAAGAACATTTTATACTTCTTTTCTGCTAATGTTACGAGTCTTAATAATAATAATAATAATAATAATAATAATAAAAATACAACGAATAATTTTTAAATATATTTTTATTGGATGAAATACAATAACAAAACAAAAAAGGAAACAATTTTTTTGGTTAAGAAATAATTATGAATGGAAGCACTAAATGACAAGAACTCTTTCAAATAACAAAGTGGCACAAAAAACACTAACAAACATTTTAAGATTAGGAACATAATGTCACAATCCAAAAAGGCATTTTTTTTTAGACTAGTTTCAAAAGCAACAAATCGATAACAAGCTTTAAAAATCAAATGCTTTATACAAATAATATCTAATGTTTTTCAAATGCACAATCCGTTTAAAATCTTATTGGATCATTGTTTTATAAATATAAAATTTTTAAAACATTACAAAAGCTAATATCGATAAATATATTAAAAAAGCAGCTAACAGCAGTTTATAAATATTTTTAAATGAGCAATAAAGCAGTCTATATTTGCGAGTGTCAAAAAATATAAGTAAAATATGGCTTGAGCAAAAAAGATATTTTTATGCAAACAAAAATGTAATTCTTTATTTTTTATCTATTTATTCTGAACATTATATTGCATAATTAATTTTTATGAATGTGGAAATTTTCAATAACCATTTTGCTTTAATTTTTTTATGATGACAATGAAAAATATATCACAATAAGTAAATATCTACAATAAATGTAACTTTAATATAGGTTGAAAACAAAATATTTTGAACAAAACTTTTTTTTTCTCCAAAAAACAAAATTATATCTTAAAAATGCATCAATACTTTAGAAAGAACTTTCACTTCTTCCTACATGGAAAATAGAATTGAAATAAAAATTTAGTTAAACTAAATAGATACTTATCAATGTATTAAAATTCAAATAAATTTTAGTATTGATTGTAATTAGTAACAAAATATGAGAAAACTAAGTATAAACATCACTCCTATTCTAATTATCGGTACTTTTTCCTTTGAAGACCACATGCTATTTGGCACATTTGGCTACTACTCACACACAATCCAAGATCTAACAACACTGCTATCTACCATCTTTAAAGTTTAAAAAAAAAAATGTAAATTTTATTGGCTGATATTTTTAACAATAGAAATTAAATTCATTTAAATATACAGATATATCTTATTTTCCTAAAAAATGCAACATTTATTTCAAAATTTAGTCACAAAATTCTTTTATTTTGATTATGCATAACAGAAAAAGGCGGGCTTAACACTTAGAAGGTTAAATAAATCACTTATCTTTCAGATGAAAATAAATAAAATACAGAAGTTATCTACATTAAAAGTGTTAATTTAAAAGCCCCAAAATAAATTGAAGAAAATATTGCCGATGATATTTAATTAAACACTATTTTTAACATTTGTTGCAGATTTTGCTTTATTAAAAAAAGAAACATCAAAATGCAGTTCATAGGAAATTTTAAATCTACTTTCATTGCAATTAAAAATTAAAATGTTCTATCAGATAATCAGGTTTGAAATTCAATTTTTAATTTTCTGATCTGACTGAAAATACGCTTACAATGAGTATTAGCTTAATTACCAACACAGCCAAAAAAAAAAAAAAAAATCAAGTACATTCTTTCCCACATCCTTAAGCTAACGACAAATTTATAAACATATATAAGTTTACGATTTGGATTTACAAATAAATGTGTTTACATAGAAAAACATTATTCTAAATCCCCAAAACTTGAGATATCGTTAAAATCAATAATGTTCTTTTTTTACATATACATCTAATAAGCTTCGTCCCATTTGTATATTATCCTCTATATATTTACAGAAAAATCACAATTATTTATTTATTTATTTATTATTATTATTATTATTATTTTTTTTTTTTTTTGGGGGGGGGGGGGTAAGTTCTTGGGGGGAAAAAGTAGATTTTAAACAAAATCTAGTAGACATGACATGATATGTATTGAAAACCAACCTATTTGAGATTTTCTTCTCTCACACGATTCACAGACTATTTTTCAATTTTACTGTTATTTATTATAATCATTTTAATGATTTTTTTTTTTTTTTTTTGCTGCTTCTAAAAATGTTTTGAACATAGCGCAGTGGTTTATTGTGGGAGCCACGAAAGAAAACCATATTGAATCAACAAGTGTCAGTCCTCAAGCGGAAAAAGTACTTAATTATTTATATAGAATTTCTCAAAGAATAAGAAACAAAATTATATACACAAATATAACATATAAATTCTGATATATTTTTAAAATCAAAACTATTCACTTGATGCCAATATAAAAAGCTATTTTTAATATTTTTTTTTTCTTTTACAATAATTGATAATATGTAATAAAATAAAGTAACATTCATATTAAATTGTACTAATTTTAATGAATGTGTTAAATGCATTCTATAACAATTTTTAATAGGATAGGATTTCAGAAACATAAAAAGTTAAGACATTTTGATACATTTTATTTTTTAATGCAACAACAGAAATGGGCCTATAAGCATAATTTAAATTTTAACTGAATGACAAATTAAAATCTTAAAATTATGCTATAAAAATCATAGATATAGTAATATACATAGATCTATCATCCCCATGTTATCGAGCAAAAAATTTTGGTGCTGAAAATTTTTTCTAAAATCAGCCATTAGAGAGTATTGAAAAAAAGAATAAAAAGAAAAATGAATTTGAAACTGTATCTGGAGTTTTTCATTCACCTTTAGTAAATAAATTATTCATAAATTTTATTTACTAAATTATCCGTGTGTATTCCTGTGTGTGATTTACTCGGGGAAAGGCAGCCATTAGAGTGACTTTTCCTGAAAAAAAAAAAACTTTACTTTTTCCCTCTCGCTGATCAGTCTATGTCTTATTACTATATCTATGATAAAAATAAATAAATAATTTAACTAAAATATTCAAAGTGTCTGCAAAATATTCAAAACTGTCTGCAAAATTCTTGAAGTACCAAACAAAATAGCTAGATTTGATAAAAATTATAGTTTTTATGAGATAAAGTATACTTTTTCTCAAATAAAGTTTGGAAATTGGAAGTATAGGGGATAACATAGTGCCCCCTTCACCGGTTACTGATACATTCTACCAGACAACTCACACGAATTTTTTTTCAATTTGTCATTTACAGTTACATATCTCTTAAGTGAATCATCAAAAATAGTTTTCATTATCTCAAAGTTGGCACTTTGTTAATACCGTGAGCTGTGACCATGGCAACAATTAACAAAAGTTATCACACAATTCACTGACAGGAGAGATTTCAGGATCGTTTTATAAAAATTGGAAGAACACCACGAAAAAAGACAACATCCAAGTATAGATAGAGACTAATTTAAAAATATTCACCAATTACACTATTTAACAATATTTAATGATTTTGTATAGATGTCTCAAAAGCTAACAACAGAAACAAATGAAGAAATATTTAAATTACTACTAGATGTAGATATATATATATAGTATATATATTAGATATAGGCTCTAAAATTGTTTATTCAGTAAACAATGTCAAAAAGACATACAACATTGAGAGAAGGGGGGTAAATTACAAACGTAAGAGATGAAATGACTATAAATCCTAAAAATACTTCTCTACAAGAAACATGTAAAAAATATAAAAACTCATTTTCTTTTTTTTATAATACAGTGAAGCACCATTTATAGGTTTTTCTTTTACATTTTTTATGTTAATTTAGTCTAGTCTCAAAGCATTCTTATCCATTTTTATACAAAATATGTTTCATTTATAGATGTGCCAATATTAGTTAAATATCATTTTTCTTTTTTTTTAAAATTTCACTGATTTTCTACTTCAGTTCTCATTTCTCTGTTATTAACACATTGAGCACCACACGAATTCTTAAAATCCATTAAAATTCCATAATGATTCCTCCTGTTATAAATAAAAATTAAGCAAATTTTTAATAAATTTTCAATCATTAAATGTAATATTTTTAGTTTTATATCCTATTTTATATCCACCACCGATGGTTGACGCGGCTTTATATCCTATTTGACACTGTCAGCCAAAGATAGCTGAGAGGGCGCTCATCTTCTTAATTTTTTATTGGTACTGCTTTTACTTTTGGGGTAAAACTTTCACTGAAATGTTTGAAGTATAGCATGTTCTGTACACTCCTAAAGTTTCAAGATGATTCCTTCAGTACTTTTAGGAATATATGACAAAATGTCTAGAATCTAGAATGACTGACATGGTGCTGAATGTGTTAATCTTCCTAAACTTTATTCAAAACTTCAATATATACAAATTAGTCACACTAATGAAGAAAAAAAAATCGATGAAATTAATTCAAGAAACTGTATTTGATATTGATAGACCAACAGCACTTCAATCGATTGCTAAAGATTTTTTTTTTTTTTTTTTTTTTAATTAAATGTCTGACAAAATGCTTAATAACTAGAACTTAATTTGCACAAGGTATATTAGATAAAACTCAAGATGTATGTATTTGTACTCAAGCTATGCAGCCCCAAGTCAAACTTTTTTTCCCTCACTTTTATGAAAAATATCTTACTGTAAAATTTATTTCAATACAATAAATACCACTAAGAATTAACAAACTATCTTAAAAAAAAACTTAAAATCACACCTATTACACTAAAACCACATTTCTATAAATTAGTAAAAATCAAAATTGCTTATTAACTCTTTAATGTTCACGCCTTTCAAAAATAGCACACATAGATGATCATAAATAAGTGAAAAGAAAAAAATAGTATTTTTAATGTCAAAGAAATTCTTAGTTTAAAATATATATTTGTTAATCTGATTAAGTTTAAGCAATAATTAATTTTATCAATAAATAATTTTGTAAGTAAAAACTATAAATTGAAAAAAAAAAAAACTTTTAAAAATTGTTTTAGGCAAAACTAGCACAGTCCTTCATCATGCGAAAAAACTAGGTGCAAGTGCATCATTAAAGCAGTGACTATGCACTAGTGCCTAAGAAATTTCAAGCGACTTCTGCATATGGCTTTCTCTGAAATATTTTTTTGTTAAATTTCATAGTGCTGTTATAACTACCAAAAAAAGAAGATCCAAAAGTTTAAAAATTGGTTATAACAAGAAAAAAATATTGAAAAACATTGTATAAAATAAATGTGAAAATTTTGTTTTCAGTGTGAAACAAATGCACGCTGAAGAGTTAAAAAACTTAAATTATAGTCTTCTCATCTGTACGGTTGCTTTATGGAAGTCCCTTGAAAGGCAGCACCCACTTTACACTATTGGAACCACTGGCAACAGATCTTTTGTTACACCTCCCCAGTGGCGGATTTAAGGGGGGAGAGGGGGGCTAGGGGGCTGAAGCCCCCCCCCCCTCCAAAAAAAAAAAAAGCACTAACATTCCCAATTGGATGTTACAATTGTACATTTTTCATTGATCTGGAATAACATCTTGAAAACTCTTAGTCAATCCCCCCCAAAAGTTAAGTTCTGGATCCGCCACTGCACCTCCCCCTCCAATAGATATTATGCCAGGACAGCATATAAATTTCTTGGGACACCAGGTAAATTTTTTGTGACTCTGATCTTCCTCACAAAAGAATGAATAAATAAATAAATAAAAACTAAAAAAAAAAAAAAAAAAAAGATTACTATAAGTTACTATATTAAGACTTATCATTTACCAATATTATAAATGAATATAAATTTAAAAATAAAATTACAATTTTTGTAAAAATTGTGTTAGATGGGTCGCAGTGTTCAATATTCTTTGCCAATTTTGCTTTTTGGCAATCATCTAAGTTCGCCTTATGGTAAAGTAGGCCCTCTTAAAAGATGCATAAATGGTGCTTGATTTAAAATCTTTGATAAAATCAGCTTACATCCATTTTCAATAACTAACCCCTTTATTCTTTCACAGGCACTTATTTAAAATGAATGTCGTCCTGTATTGCCATTCCTACATAAATAACCTGCAAGTATTACAAAAATACTATTATCAATTTAAACTGTGCTAAGAATGTTCTAAAAACCAATATTGCTTCATAGATTTTTTTTTTTTAAATCACATTTTATTTTCTTGTGCATTAAGTTGAAATTTGGAAAAAACTAAATTAAATAAAACTGTTGCTCTAAAATTTGAAAACAACTGAAATTTGTTCTAATTAATCCATATCAATTCAAAATTAGTTTTAAATGAAGTAAAATTGCTGATAATTTTCCAGTGCGATGAAAATTTTTACTACTTCTGCATAATTACATCCTTCCTGCTTGAAATTTTCTCAACAGTTTGTCCTTTTTTAAAAGCTTAGTTTTATGATTGATTTTGGAACATATAACTGTTGTTATTATTTTTTTAAATAATACTGGAAGAAAAAAAAAAAAAAAAAAAACTTTAGCTAGATATTATATTTACTTTATTATTAGTATTGTAAGCTTATAGTAGAGAAACAACAAGTGTATATTTCACCAAATATTATATAGATATGGTTCTCAATCTCAATAAAACACGTTTACATATTCATAATTTTATAATCATGTGATCTTGGGTGCAGAATTGCACTTTGATTGGCTGTAATCTTGGATTATGAGTTTTTTTCCCCCTATTTTTCTTTCTTTTTGAAAGTCTATTGATTACTTTCCAATTCTAATAACAAATAAATTTGCAGATTTCAAATAAAATTAAACATTTTAAATATTTCTTCCTTTCTTTTTTCTTCATCACATATCTTATTTACTAAGCTCTCAATCAGATGATTAGGAAAGAAGAAAAAAGAATTGATTTTTTAGCAGATTATTGCTAAAATCATCAAAGATAACAGGAGTGCTAAAAAATTACTAAATTGCAGACTATATTTAAAAAGCATTTCTAATATGAATAAACACAAACAAATAAAATCATGGTACCTGAAGTTATACCAAAATGTACATATAAATAAAATGCAAATATATATATACTATACAAAACTTTATTCGACATTCTCATGTATTGTTACAGAGCATTTTGGACCTATATTACATTTCACCCATAACTGCCTAGTAACAACATCTGAAAAATCATTATTTAATTCTGTTCATGATTTTTTATTTTTATTTATTTATTTTTTAACAAAGGAAAAAATCAATTTTTAACACGCTTTTATTAGCTTCACCTGTATGTATGTTTGTAACCGCTCTGGGAGCAAACAAAAAATCTATATTGTAAAAAAAGACTTTCCCTACGTGAACGCTGTGGCTGTGAGGTAAAGCTCCGGTCTACGAACCTAAAGGTCTAACGTTCAATCCCAGTCAGGGGAGATTTTTTTTAAATGGTTTTTGTTTAACTCTAAATTATTTTATAATCACCCTGTAACAGGGTGTGTCACTCACACAATTTTTTCTTGCCCTGCATTTTAATACTATAAAGATAGATACTTTGTGCTTTTTAGTTCACATTTCAATAAAAGCGTGTTCTTTAATTTTTGACAAGTATAATATTATTAGAGTTTATAAATCAATATTAAATTTAAATACCCAGGAGCTAACATATTGGCAATTTAGTAATTAAAAATTTTGCTTATCATTTAGAAAATGAATAATGCATTAAATTTTCTTCTTCAGATGATGTCCCTTAAAATGCTCTATAATATGATAATCATTTAAAAATGCAATATTCACAAGCAAAGTATTTACAAAATATGGAGTAATAATATATCTGTCAACATTCATTCTGATTTTTATTTATATTTTTTAAATTTTCTTTATTTACCAATTGCACACCAGAATTTGACAGCACAAGTTAAAAATTATCTACTTAAAAATACATTATTAACCCGTTAACACCCAAATTAATTTTGCAAAAAATATTCTGATGAATATTTCTATTCTAAACTAATATGGACAACTGAGAGTGAAATATATTAAATTTAAAAAACTCTTCTAATAGCTTTAAATTTAAAGCCTATCTTCATTTGAGGACATTTAGTATTCTAGCGGGGGAAAAAGAAAAACTTTGAGATAACAGATTAATTTCCTATTATATGCTGACAAAGACCTCAAAAGTAAAGTATTATAATTATATATTATAATTCAACTTGATTTTAGTTGGTATACAAGAGCATAAAGCAAATATATGTGTGACGAATGAAAAATCATAAAATAGCTATCCAAATTATGAAATAATAATTAATAGTAGGCATATAAAACTTTCAGGGATAATGGGCTCTTCCCACCTGACGTCAGAGGTCACACAATAGAGGAAAAACAAATAGACGAAGTCTTGTTTATCTATAACGTTGGCTGAAATAACATATTTTCTATTCTTATTTTTGATCAATCGTATTTAATCTGTGTTATTTTTTTTTTTATACATAATCATTTTAAATCTATTTTATATCCTTATTCATCATCTTTTGTTTGCTGTATACATTTACAATCATCATTTAGTTTATATTTGTTATTGATGTGCATGAAGAACATGTTAAATACTCTGATTTTTGGTACTTAAATCAGTGACAGTGCAATATCGTACTGTGTAAATCCATTTAGACCAGTAACTAAGTTAATTAACTTGTTTGTTGTAACACCCTTATGCAATTAAATTAAATGAAAATATTTTAAAATTTTAAATTATAATCCATAAACATTCCACAAGAACAAGCTATTATTTATTGCTAGATCAGTTAATGTAACAGTTACACTAGATCATACAAAAATCAATTCTTACAGTTGAAAATAAATAAACACAAAGTGTTTTTAAAAAATTATAAATTTACAAATATAACTATTCTACTGTTTACAAATGCACAATTTTACTTTTATTTTATTTTATATTAAATACTAACATTTTTGTTCTTAAGAACAATATTTAATTGAATTCGATTATTCGTTTTCCTCTATCACATGATTGAGCAGACGAAACTGGGAAGAGTCCATTTAGAGTGATGCTATAAACTGTCACTAAAAAACAGAAATAGTTCCAAGAAACCACAAAAAACATCCATGCCATTTTTCTAGCTGTCCTCAAACAAGGACATTGGGCGTTAACGGGTTAATTAAACAAAAGTTCAAATTAAAAAAAAAGTATTGTAAATGGAAGGATATATTTTATCATAATAGATTTAGTACCAAATATAGTTTTTCATGTATAATTTACATGGACCAAGCAAAAAGGACAGATAATTCTTATTAAAATGGACAATTTCAATATACAGATATAAGGTCCTATTTAAATAATAAAAGTCATATTTCATTTTTAATAATTTTTATATGTGAATAGCACACAGCATTACGATAAGATTTAAAGTTTGGGAAGTTGGTTTATTTTCAAACACAACGTTACAATAGTGTGTGTGTTGGGGGAAGAATAAACATACTTCCACCAAAAGTTATTTTTTCTGCATAAAAAATATTTAAACATACAATATCTGTCTCCTAACCACAAAGGAGAAAAATTTTTTGTAAGTCTTTGTGTTTAACGAACAACTTGTTGGCCATTAACCATTGTTGTCACAGCATTGGATTTATTTCAGAATCTTAACCCGATCAGGTAATCGTTTTTTCAGCACCTTGTCAGGTTATCTTAGATCGCTGAGGACCCGAGGTATGTTAGAACACGTAATTTATAATGAAAAAATACCAGATAAAACTCTTGAATACTTCTATTTTAAAGGCAGACCATGAATAACGCAAAAAATTTAAACAAATATTTTAATATTCGTCATAAACACATCTACCACCCAAAAAATACAGGCATTTATTAAAAGATTCATAACTTTTGAATAAATTGAGATATTTCAAAAATTAAACTTGTATATTAAAGTTTAGGAATGGTATTTTTAAGGCCAAAATCGCACACTCGGAGAAAAAAGAAATACTTAAGTGTGCAGTATTTCTTCTATACGTAGATTCTCAGAAATGAAACAAGAGAAAAATAACTCGGGTCTCCAACAACCCACGATAACCTGATCGGGTTAAAATAAAGTTATTTAGAAGCAGTGGAAGAAATAAGAATACATTCTAACTGCCGACAAGAATTGTGGTTAGTTTCTACACAGACTACAGTGACATTGCATTTAGAAAACAAATGGTTTCAGACTGTCATTTAATTCTACCAAGATACACAATTATACCTGATCCCTCTCAATAATTAAATTGAAACATAATCCAAGCAAGATAAATTAATAGATTCATAATACCTGAATGTTTAGTTTAAAGTTTTTCACAAATTAGTCAAAAATTTTAATTCCAAACGAAGTGGAAAGAAATAGAAATAGAAAAATGAAATATTTTCTAAACATTGTTTAATTAATAAAAACAAGAAATGTACCACTATTTTTTGAACTATACTTATACAGTGAACTCTCATTAAGATGGCCCCGTTTAAGATGGATTTATCGTTAATACGTACAAAAACAGAATACCCGGCTAAGTCCTATAGGAATTGCATGTAATAAACATCGCTTTATATGTACAATTTATTCGTTAACATGGGCATTTTTTTCCTTCAAAGCTTATTTTCTTGGAAAAAGAGTCAGTTCCCAAATTTTTTTCAAATTCAATATATATGTATATATATTTTTTTTAACATGAAAAGGTCGAATAATAAAAGGCTTAATCTCTTTCAATCTGTGCTATTACACTGTGGGAGGTAAATAGTATTGATTGACAGTGATAGTTCAGGTCAACAATTTGCACCTGTCTCCACTTCTATTGTGGCGATATAGCAAAGGATTTCGTTATCAAGTTGTACTCTATGAAGAAAACAAGTTTTGAAAGTAAGTATCGGTTTTCATGCTTTTATATTTTTAGTGAATAAAAGGGTTTGAGGAAACAAATTTTCATTCATGGAATACTCTGTATGTGTACATAATAGTGATTTTAGAGTTCATATAGAACTTCAGTTTATGAACTCCTGTTATAATGGACTCTCGTTAATATGGACAAAAACTGCTGGCCCTTGATTGTCCGTTTTAACGAGAGTTCACTGTAATTATATTAGGTGTTTATAAAATTCAAAACAATTTATCAAAATGGTTTGAAAACATAAAAAAGAATTCAGTCATCCACGATCAAAGCAGCTTTTAAATTAAAATCTTTACAATCACCAACTATTGGGGCAATGCAGAAATGATTTTATGAATAAAAACATATTTAAATGCAACCTAAGTGTGTCACGAAAAATTGATTTAAAAGTTTTTCAGCATAAATTGTTAAATTCTTTCAGGCGATATACAAAAGTTTCAAAAAGGCATATTGTGGATTTTTGTATATTTTTTTTATAGACATAATTTAATTTAATTAACAATCTTTGTTTTGGGATATTTTTTAATAAGATCTGCTTTACACTTTCTGCTTTGTCACAAGTGAGTAATAAGATGACATGAAATTTAAATTAATAAATGCAGAAGAAAATGACAGTTCATTAACTCATTATTTACAGTATAGAAATCAAATCCAAGTTTATTTACTTATGATATATCACTACAATTTGCTTGACCTTCTTTTTTATTTCATTTAAAAAATAAAATAATAATTTAATAAAATAAGTACAAAGCATATTGAAACAAATTGATAATGTTAGTTTAAAAAAATTATATTCTACAACTTCGATAAATTAAAAGTCCAACTATACAAAATTAAAACATAACAAAACATTTTTTCAACATTTACAACGTCATAACAATAGGATGAAGTTCACATACTCATTCGTTCTCATTAGTTATTCCGGTAAAATTAATAGACCATAATGTACAGTACACAATAAATGACTGGAGTTCATTATTTACAAAGCCCTACCACGGGCATATATTTATATATGATTTGGAATAAAATAGAAATCACATTCTATACAAATTCATTGGTCCCAGGAGACGTTAAAGGTTCCAGGCTCTGCAAGAAACAAAAACAGTATTTATTAAAATTGTTGCGAAAATAAACTTTTAATTCATATTTTCAATAGAAAAATTCAATATACCAAAAGAAACAGAAAGAAAAATTTCTGCCAAATTCATAATTTCAATTAAAAGAATAAATATAAAAAAGTAAAAAGACAAAATTCCAATAAGTGACAAAAAAATTGAAATTCATAATTTCAATTGAAAGACTAAATATAAAGAAGCAGAAGTGCAGAAAACCATGTTAATGTGGGGAGAGAAGATAAAATTGGGAAGGGGGTATTTTAAAAATGGATCAAAATCAACTACATAGCAATGGAGAAACTACAATAAATATTTGAACAAATATTTTACTGAAAAATGTACTAATAAGATCAATAATTCCAATCTGATTGGCTGTGTCTAATTTCTCATTTTACTATTTGAAAAATTATATCATTTTACAAGCCAATAGTCGGTAAATCCTTTTAGTTAACTAGTCCCTTTTTAACAATTTTTTTTACATGATTATTGAAATTAAATCATTTTCTTGCCAGGATTTTTTGAAGAAACTTTTTGAAATTGTCTAATTTTATGAAGTACCATTTTAAAGTTTGCAACATTTGTGAAAACTCCAATTCAAAAAAGTCAATTTCTTGAAAAGATTCCTTTTTGCACCTATACTTTTCCTAGATCCTGAAAACACCATTTTTCAATAATCACTTGCTAACAATGGACTCTTCGCACCTGACGTCAGAGGTCACATGATAGAGGAAAAACAAATAGCCGACGAAGTCTTGTTTATCTATAGTGATTGCTGAAACAACATATTTTCTATTCTTATTTTTTATCAATTGTATTTAATCTGTATTACTTTTTTTATACTTCATCTTTTTTAATCCATTTTATATAATTATTCATCATCTTTTGTTTGCTCTATACATTTACAATCATTATTTAGTTTATATTTGTTATCGATGTTCATGAAGAACATGTCAAATACGCTGATTTTTGGTACTTAAATCAGTGACAGTGAAATATCGTACTGCGTAAATCCATTGAGACCAGTAACTAAGTTAATTAACTTGTTGTAACACCTTTATGCAATTAAATTAAATGAAAACATTTTAAAATTTCAAATTATAATCCATAAACATTCCGCAAGAACAAGCTATTATTTATTGCTAGATCAGTTAATGTAACAGTTACACTAGAAAATACAAAAATCGATTCTTACAGTTGAAAATAAATAAACACATAAAGTGTTTTTAAAAAATTATTAAATTTACAAATACAACTATTCTACTGTTTATAAATGCACAGTATTACTTTTATTTTATTTTATATTAAATATTAACACTTTTGTTCTTAAGAACAATATTTAATTGAATTCAATTCTCAGAATTTGATTATTCATTTTCCTTTAACACGTGATTGAGCAGACGACGGTGGGAAGAGCCCATTGAGCTTTTTCATGGGTAATTAAAAAATAAAAAGTGATATTTTTATGACTGACTGCCAAACTGTAAAACTATTTCCCCACTGTTTTTTCTTTCTTTCTTTTCTTTAAAAGGTTGATTGCAGCTAAATATAGAATAAAAAATGTGTAATCTTTTTTTTTTTTTTTTTTTTTTTTTAACCATAGGCTAAAATTTGCAATTATTTCTCCATTAATAAGGGGAAAGAAAGAAAGAAAGAAAAGAAAAACTTGAGAGTTTCCCAGGGCTGATTTCCAAAATGCAAAACTATTTTGACACTGATTTAAAAAAAAAGAAAGAATAATTAATTGCAAGTAAATGCAGAATATAAAATACAGGGATTTCTTTTCACTGTTGGCTAAAAAGGGAAACTATTTCAATATTAATCAACAAAATTTGAGATTTTCTTAGAACTGATTTCAAAAATACATTATTATTTTTTTGCAACAAATTAATAACATTCCTGTTTTCTTTTGTGCCTGATAGCTAAAAAGATTTTTGCTGCCTTTTTTCGGAATTGAAGGATAATTTTTGAAATGTTGGTACTATTATACTAAGCAGTGCATGAAGATGAAATTTAGTGCATAAAAGATAAAAAAGATTACATATTGCTATCAGTTTTAAAGATTGAGAGAGAAAAAAAAAGCTTGGTTTGGGGAGACTACAGAAATAGAGTTATTTTGTACTGACCTAGAGTTGAAAAAGGCATGAGAAGTAGTCAAATTAGTAAAGTTTAGGTGTCAGATAAATAATTTGGATAAAGCTAGAATAAATAGAAAGAATAACTTTTTAAAAAGTTAACCTTTAACGGAAAAGCTCTGACAGTTCAAGGAAAACATGCTATGTAACATTTATAATCTTATTTCCATAACCAATCAAATTATATACCAGAAAAGCATGAGTACTTAGCTTAGTAGCATTTTATAAATACAATGCTAATTTTTTAGATTACTCATTTTAATTTATATTATTATAAGAAAGTGTTTATATTTTTAATGTGCCTGTGTGCCCAATGAAAAATTAATATTTAGTTACATTATTGTTCATTAATTTCATTACACCTGAATTTTTAAAAAATTTTCATCAAAAGCATATAAAAACTAGTATGTTGTGGCCACCACATGACTTTCTTTCTTCTATATTTTCCTATAAAAATTCACTCAGTAAAAATAATTTATTAAAATTATTATTTAAAAAAATTATCTGCCATGATAATTTTCCATTTTAGAGAATAAATACCCCCCCCCCCCTCACCAAAAAAAAAAAATTTTTTTTTTGTTAAAAATGAAAAAAATCGATAAATTTATTTTAAATTATCGCAGATCGATGATTCAACCATTTGTTTTAAGGGTATTGATGAGCTCTTTCGATAGACACCCATCATAAAAATTTACTCCCCTCGAGGGGGGACTTCCCCCCCCTGGGGGGTGGCGAAGCTCCTACACATACAAAAAAATTTTCCCAGTTGACTATCTCTATTATAAATAATTCTTGTAAATTTCATAATGATTACTAAAAAATAATTCTCTTTATGCACGTTTATACAAAATTTTGTCCTATACCACCATGTTAAAAATTTAGAAAAAGTGGAATGGCAACGCAACCTGTAGGACAATTTTTACCAAAAATTGATAGGCACTCATTTATGTCAAGGTGTAACTACATACCAATTTGTATGAAATTCTGAGTAGTTCCTGAGATACAGTTGTCACAAAATTTTGTCACACACACACAGACAGACATTTTCTAAAAATGGTCAAATCGTGTTCTACAGCTCTCAAAATGTGTAAATCCATCAAAAACCCAAGGTCAAAAATTTTTACGAATCCAATACTTTCTTCTACTGAATATAGCAGAAAGTAAAAACAGTACTTCATTGTAGTATTCGTGTAGCTGTGTTTGTAAAATTGATTCTATTCATTTCTGTATGAAACATTGGTTGTAAAAAAAAAAAGGCAAATATATACCTTTGGCATGTTGCCGAAAAACAAACATTTTAGAGCAAAGTGTATTGTATTTGATCACTGCATCCTATTAAACAAAATACACATGAGTGACGTACGTATGAGTGATGTAAGTTGTTTGGTATGATGTTAAGTGAATGTGCACATGCTTAAGTTTAAAGCAAAATTAGTTAATAAAATAAGCAAGACTGCATAAGAGAATTTTCTAGATAGGGATTATGTTATTATTTTGAACAAGTATGTTATTTTCTGTTTCTGTATGGCTCCTCGAAAAGAGTTATCAATTGAAAAACGTTCTATGATTGTTACTCTAAAGCAAGCAGATCGTAGCTTGTGGGGTGTTGCCCATTTACAGAAAGTTTCCGCTGGTGGGGATACAGTACACTCTTAAGAGACATGCTCTTACCAGGAGTGTTTTGGCTGTTCCCATCTTGGGCAACCCTGGAAAACTTCAGAACAGGAAGATAATTTTATTAGAGTGATATCCAAAATAAATAAGTTCAAAACAACCCATCAAATTTGTGCTGAATGGGTGGAAACAACAGAAACAAGTACATCAATATGTACAATCAAACATCGTCTCCAAGCTCCTGGCTTAAGGGGCTGTGTGGCAGCAAGAAAACCACTTCTACAGAAAATTAATGAAAGGAAAAGGCTTAACTGGGCTAGAATTGGACCCGTGATGAGTGGGAAAAAGTACTTTATACTGATAAATCGAAATTCAAAATATTTAGTTCTAAGAGGCATTAGTTTGTTCGTCATGTTGTCAGTCAGCGCATGTTATCTGCTTGCATTTAACCTACTATCGAGCAGGGAGAAGGTTCTACCATGGTTTGGAGAAGTTTTAGTGGTGGTCAGTTGGTAATCTTGTAAAAACAAATGTGATCATGGACTCCAAGTGATATCACAGCATCCTTGTGCAGCATGCTATTATCTCTGGCACCTGCCTTATTCATTGGGGATTCATTCTACAACAGGACAACAAAATGAAACACACTTCAGGTCTATGTAGAAAGTACGTTCAAGCCAAACAATGTCAACAAGTGCTGCAAAATATAGTACCCCCTGACTCACAACATGATGAACTAGTATGTTGTGGCCACCACAAGACTTTCTTCTATATTTTCCTATACATATTCACTCAGTAACAATATTAAAACAAAAAAAATTACGATTTTTTTTTCTAAGTTTTTTTTTTTTTTTTTGTTTGTTTGTTAAAAGTAAAAAAAAAAATCGATAATTTTGTTTCAAATTATCACAGATTTATAGTTCAACCCTTCCTTTTAAAGGTATTGAAGAGAACTTTCGAAAGATGCCCATCTTGAAACTTTATCCTCCAGGGAGGAACCGATGCCCACACATACACAAAATTTTTTTCCTAGTTAACTACTACCATTATCGAAAATTCATATTAATTTTACAATCACAAGTTAAAAATAACTCTCATTATGCACATTTATATGAAATTTTGTCCTATACTGCCATGTTAAAAGTTTACAAAAAATGTGATCACTGCACCATCTGTTGAGCGATGGATCCCCAAATCTAATCAGCACCAGTTTATGTCAGGGTGCAACTAAATACCAAGTTTTGTTAAATTTCGTTCATTGGTTCGTGAGATACAGTGTCCGCAAAAAAGTGATACAGACAGACAAGACATTTTCTAAAAACTATCAATTCGTGTTCAAGACATCCCAAAACGTGTAAATCCTTCAGAAAACGGAAATCGAAAATTTTCACGAATCCAATACTTTCTCCATATTACATATAGAAGAAAGTAACAAACTATATAACCCCCTTCCTAAAAACAAACAAAAAAAAAAAAAAAAAAAAAATACAGACTGCTGCAAGCCAATTGAACTACTTTGGGATCATTTAGGCAGGTAGAGATATAAATATTACAAGTCAAAATCATCTGTGAAATGAAAGGTGATTCAATGCAATGGAAATAACCCCTGGATCCAATATTTTGAATAAACTAACCAATAGAATGTTACGAGTGAGTGTGGCGGTAATAGTTTCTAAAGGTAGTAATTTTGATGAAATGAAGATATAGGTCAAAATTCTGTTGTGTATGCTAAATTATGCCAAGAATTTCTTTGTTCCAAATTTCTTTGGTTGAATAAAAAAGTTCATTTATGAGTTTATTATTTAGCATATTTCATGGAAAAAACTGAAAAAACAAAGAGTGAATCAATATTAATGAGCAATAGTGTATGTTCTTATCACCACAGAGTTATAAAATTTGGCATGGTCTAATTTTAATCTTTATGATGCATCTAGAAGCCTACTTTTTATTTTGTAATTAAATTTTGAAAAATTAATTGAAATATCACCTTTTGAGACTAATTTGCATTAACAATATGACATTTTAATCAAAACCAATTATAGACAATAATCATAGTTTATGAATGTGAATTTAAAATAACACTTTTTCAACAACCCATTTTCAATGAACTTTAACAAAAGTTAAAAATCAGCTGTAAATAGTGATTATGAATTCATAGTAAAAATATCTCCTTGATTAATATATATACCAAGTATTAATCAAAAATGAAATTTTTTTTCCTATTAAGCTGTCACAGGACTTATTAGCAAAGAGAAAAATCACCATTCATTTGATTGTACAGGTACAGAATTGTACAGGTAAAGAATTTGTAATTAACAAAATAACATTTATTTTATTTATTTATTTTTTAAAACTTCAGAAATTTCTTTTAATTTATCATTTTAGCATGAACTGAAAAAAAAAAAGATAAAGAAAGAAGAAGTAATTAGTAGAAAATTACAGATTTTAGGAAATTAAATATTTAAACTGAAAGAAAAAAAATTATAGCACATGCAAAGTCATGCAGGTTTGCTTGTCAAAAATAGATGTAATGATAGTAAGCAGTGTAAGAGAATGCTAGCATAACTAGCACTGCCAAAAGTATAACATGGTTTAAAAGTACTGATTAAGGAAAAATTACATACATATATATATACATATTTTTTTATATAATGAAATTACAAGTGACTTTCTTATGCATAAAAGAAGTAATATATTTCAAGAGAAGAGTAATGAATACAGTAATTTAAAAACAACACATCTAAAATGTTCAAAGATATGTATTATTCAACATTCTTAAAAAATATTATCAGATCAAAAGTTTATATTCATAATAATATTCCATACCCTTCATACCATCATCAAACCAAATTTCTACATTTATGATATTTCACAAGCCATGACAAGATTTTCACATTATCACAACATACAGATGGTTAATAATAATAATTAAAGTAGAAATTATGTAAGTATAGTACAATCTGTAGAACTTGATTTAATTATAATTATAATATGATTACAATTAAAACAAATTATTTCATTAGGAAATTTAATATTTTCCTTTGTTTTCTAATTTACATATAATGTGTCAAACAATAGGCAAATAATAGAAAAAAAAAATAAATAAAAATACAAAACAAAACTAACACACAGAAAATTTTGGAGCCATATTCTATAATTTCAAATCTATGTTAAAAAAGGATAATATACAGCAGCAGCATCAGAAAAGATTTCAGGAGAGACAAATTTATGTTTTGGTATAAAAAAAAAAACAGTTAGACACATATTATCAATGGGCTGAAATGATTAAGCAAGTCTATACAGCCATTTGCAAAAGTTTAAGACCAGTAGCAGATTTTCAGTACTTTAACACATTGCATCATTTACAAAGATTATTGCATCATCTCATGTGCTGATTGCATCAGACACATCCTACTGCTATAAATAAAGGTGGCCAGCGCGTTTATCGCAGGTTGTTTATTGGACTTTGTCACAGACAGTGCTGTTGTGTAATTATTGTAATGGGTAAAAAGCCTTCACTTACTGTTACAAAAAGGTCAGAAACAGAAATAATGAGCCTGCATAAAATTGGATTTTCTGAACGTCAAACAAGTTTGAGGATAGATGTGAGCAAGACAGCTGTGCATCAAGCTATTAGTAAATTTAAAGTTTCGTGAAAAATTTGTGGATCTTAACAGAAGCGGCTGCCCTAGAAAAACGAGCGCAGGTGATGATCATGTGATAAGAAAGATGGTCATACGAGATTCAAGAACCTTCTGCAATATGATTGGACATTCTCTGGCTGCAAAAGGCACCAATGACAGTTTGAGTACTATTTCAAGACGTTTGGCCAAAGATTTTGGTTTATTATCCCATAAACCAGCAAGGAAACCTCGACTTACTCTAAGTATGAAAAAGAAACAACTGACTTTTGCCAGAAAATATCAGAATTGAACAGTACAGCAGTAGAGTAGGGTCTTATTTTCAGATGAGTCAAGCGTGCAGTAATTTTCTGTACGTGCTACAAGTGCACAAGTTATTAAAAACAAAGGAGGTCCTACAAAATACTGACTTTAATTACAGTAAATAACTATGTACAGTCTATTTCGTTCTTTTCTTTTATATGTAAAATATGTATGTTATTTTTTCGGAATTCCATTAAATCTGATTTTTCTATGGGTGGTCTTAAACTTTTGCAAATGACTGTATATAAACATCTGCTATAATTTTTTAATATGTGAAATTTAAACCAAGAAATTTTATTTACAAAAATTACATAGCATGTTCAATATCAACTCGAACTTAAAAAATTTATAATCAAATTGCTTCAAAACCCACCTCAGATCAAACCCAAGTTGATGTATGGGTTAGGTTGGTTTATTTTGCATTCATTAAAGAAAGCATATTCTCTCTCTCTCTCTCTCTATATATATATATATATATATATATATTTAAATAAAAATTAGAATTTTTTTTATTCAAAATTCTGAGCATATGAAAGTATAATATTTTATAAAATTTAGACTGAAAATTTTGAAAAATTCAACAGGTTGTTCCTGCTTTGCACCCCACAAATTACCTTGCAAAATTAGTTATATAATCGAAAAAAAAAAAAAAAAAAGAAGAGGAATTCATTTGTTCAAAACACTAATCAATTCTATTTTTAAAAAGTGTGTAAACTTTCAATAAGATCGACGCATTAGGTTTTGAGAAACCACGTCCACTGCTTTTCTGAAGGGTAGGGTCTCCGGAAACAAGCTGAAATTATCCAAATTTCGTAATGAAAAATTTTATAAAATATTGTTCAAATGTTGCTCTTTTATAGACTCAAAATTTTGAATAAGAAAGAGAAAATAGCTTTTTTTTAGCCTTCAAAATCCATGTAACACCTTAACGAAGCAGGACACTTTGGTCTCGCCGTTTTGGTCGCGAGGAAATTTTGGTCCCTGGCCATTTTGGTCCCGCCAATTTTTTAAATATATATCAGTTTTTTAATATGATAACATATTTATTGATACGGGAGAATTGAAAAGCTCTTAGAATATCGTTAATTAAGGAATATCATTTATAAATTTTCGACATTAGAATTTCTGCCTAGCTATTGAGATTCGGAGAATTTTGTACTAATTTTTTTACGAAAATTATATATATATATATATATATATATATATATATATGCAATTGCGCTTTTTTTTTAAATTGAGATTCTTTTTCATTTGATTTCGATTTAACTTGCTTCAATTGTAATTTGATTTTTAATTTACCATCTGTGACAAAATTCTGTGATTTTAAAAGTATTGTTAACAATAAAAACAGTACCTTCTTATTAAAAAAAGAATCCCCATTTGATTATATATATTGATAAAGTTTGAATTATTTTAAAAATAATAAAATACAAAAAAAAAAAAATTGTTTAAATAAAGGGAAAAAGAAAGAAAGAAATTCGGTTTTGGGGAAAAAAAATATATATATTTATTTATATTCCAACGATGTACTTCAAAGAAGGGGTTAATTGATATTTTTCTCCTTACGATATTAAATATAATTTGCTTTTAGTGGCAGAATGCTATTTTTTTTCAATTAAATGGTTTTAAATGGACATTTTCTTAAACTATATTTGTAAAGGGTTATAATGGAATAAAAATGCTTTCCCAATTCTATGTAATATGTAACCATTTCCTGTGTTTGACAAATATATCCGGATTGACAGAGAAGAAAATGACTTAAGTTTAGCATCTGTACAAATTATTCCAGAGATCATTATTTAGGTTCCTCGCATTTTCTTTTATTATTAAACTCTAACATTTAAGAGGTGCTTTGATAAAGCATTGATTTCCTACAAACATTGTATTCGAGCACTCTAAATATGAATGTGATAATTAAGAGCCGCATTACAGTGTTTTATATTAAAAACCTTGTATTTCATTTAAACTGAAATTTTGCAGACTTAGATAAATTTACAATGCTTAGATCTGCGCTGATAACTAATACCTTTATCATTCAAAATTCGATCCGAAATAATAAATTTTCTGTTCTATGTGTCCTATAGTTACATCATTTTGAACAAAGGTTCAAATATTCAACACTCCAATTGAAAACATTCGTCTAAGTTCTCTTTTGCCCGAAGTTCCCTCATGTATTTGCTGTCCTTTTTCCTCTATCGTACTAAGAAAAAATCTAAATCTCAAAAGTTTAGACTTTTTTTACAGTTTTATTTGTTACTACAATTTTCTGTTGGAAAATAATAATAATAAAAATCATGTATTTTTAAAATATTCATATTTCGCATATTTTTCCTTTATTTAAGATGAGTATTTTTTTTTTTTTTTTTTACAATTAATTAAAAATAAATAAATAAAAAGGGGACTGATGTGCAAGTTGTACCTGACGGGACTAAAGTGAAAGTTTTACCTCAAGTGACTAATGTGAAAGTTGTACCTCACGGGACTAATGTGCAAGTTGCACCGAACGAACAAACAATTTCTTTCAACGAAAATGCCTACTAACCCCTAATATATCGTATCATATTATATATCGTATTTATCGTAATATAACTCAATACTTATTTCGCTTCCTTCTTCGACTCGTTTTAATACGCATTTTTTTATATGCATGAGCAGCCCCCGAAAAACAAAAACATTAAATTCATTTTTTTTACTTATTTTTATATCTTATTATTTCACGCGCACTTTTTATTTCCTAATTCAAAATTATTAAAAAAAATCTTTTTCGATATCGCTTGCAACGATACTGATTATTATTAATTTTCTTTTTCTTTCAATAATAATAATAATAATAAAAAGATTTTGATGAAATTTTGGCAAAAGCAGAATTTAGTTTAGGACGGAGGATTATTAGTTTTTTTTTTTTTTTTCTTTTTTCAAATTATAACATCGCTTTCAAGTTATTCAATTATATTTTCGATAAATTTTAGATTTCGACAAATGTCCAACTATCGAAATCGACAACGCAAAAATCCCAGATTGAGACTAATAGGCCCTCAGTCCTAATAATAATGATAATAATTTTTCTACCCCCATGTTTTCAAGTCAAATGACAAAAATTCGAAATATGAAAAAGAATTTCGCTTTTTTGCTGTAATACATTGATTATTCCTGATATTGGGACCAAATTGGCGGGACCAAAGTGTCATGTATCCACACCTTAAGGGCCCTCTTCACTCACCGCCGCCGGAAGCCGAAACTAATGTTATTCTATGAGAAATTTTTCTTTACAAATTATTAACTAATACATATTTTTTAATTCTGTTTTCACATTCAGAAAATTCCCAGCTGTTCAATGGACGGACCTTTTTTAAAAAGCTATTTTTTTTAATTTTTAATATTTTATTTTGAAGCTGCAAAATACGAATTTTCAATATGTGAATTTTTTTCTTTTTGCAATTTCAAAATAAAATATTAAAAATTAAAAAAAAACATTTTTAAAAAAGGTCCGTCCATTGAACAGCTGGGAATTTTCAGAATGTGAAAACAGAATTAAAAAATATATATTAGTTGATAAGTTATTTGTAAAAAAAACTTCCCATAGAATAACATTAGTTTCAGCTTCCGGTGGTGGTGAGTGAAGCAGGCCCTTAAATAAAAAATATGAAAAAGGTTATTTTTTTAGTGATTAGAATTTTTCAGGAGGGGGCAAGTGCCCTATCTCGTACTTATGTGCTAATGCTATAGTTATATAGGGAATCCTGTAATAGTTAAATATAGTTGGCTACATTTTTCTGAAGATAATATCGAGAAAGAGCCCGGATTCAGATCTTTGATGAATTAGTGTGCTCGTACAAAAATGCAATAAGCCAATGGCAAGCAATAGACTGAACTTAATTTTAGCCCAACAATGCCCTGCGCCAGCATGAAAACAGCAGTACAGCAAAGCACCATTTATAGGTCTTTCAAGGGACTGGCGTAAAAGGATGTATAAATGAAAATTTAATAACTCTTTGACAACTACAAATTGAATGACACTTAAGCAAAATTTATATCAAAATACTAATATATAAAGTTTCTTAACCTAGTAAATGTATATTATACTTTTTTTAAGACAATAATTAATTAAAAAAAAAAAAAAGATTTATTATAAAAAGTGAGAAAAATCATACAATTAATGCATGATTGGGTACTAATTACATATATGATATACTGAGTATTGTATTACATTTCTGAAGAACTGTATGAATACATTTGACATATTAATTACATATATTGCGTATCTTTAATAATGAGCATGTGATTTATACAGATAGTTATTTAATAACAAAATCTTTAATATTTGTCTGATTTGCTGCTTGTCTATACAGGATCTGTCCAGACTTTTCACACAGGGTCCTGTTTTTGTGAAACTGTGAAAAATTCTACATGTAATTTTGTGAATCTAAATTTAGTGTGAAAATAAAGTTTTTCAGAACTTTTTGGCTAAGGTCGTCTTTTTGTGAAACTGCAAAAAATGTAATTTCGCAAAATAAAATTATAATTAAGATTACGTTTTAGAGACTGACACTTGAATTTTACAGAACTAAACTCACATATAATGCATAGAAGCTCTTTATAAATTTTAAATTGAACATCAGTTTTTTTTGGGAAAATACAACAAAGCACTTACGATTATTAAGGCAGTCTGCTCATTCCATTGAAGATTAGTTTTCAAAATGAAAGAGATTTATCAAAGGTCTGTTTTAAAGGTCCTTTTCAGGATTAAAAAAAATTTGTGAAGGGTCCTGTTTTAGGATAATAATTTTGTGAAGGGTCCTGTTTTAGGATAAATAATTTTGTGAAGGGTCCTGTTTTATGATGAATAATTTTGTGAGGGGTCCTGTTTTAGGATGAATAATTTTGTGAAGGGTCCTTTAACGGACAGAGGTTTGCCTCTGGACAAATCCCTGCTATGAGTGTTAAAAATTCTACTGTGAATTCAATTGATTCTTTGATCACTATTGTTTGATCTTTCCAGCGTTCCTCCATTTAAGATGCTTTCTAGGAAAAATCAGTCTTATTTAGAATGGAAAATGCTGACAGGTCGAGAAATTTTGTGAATTTTAGTACAGTGGAAAAGACGTATAACCGATATTAGCGGTGTATAAACAAAATATTTTTGCATTAAAATGAATAGGAATGAATCGGGACTTCACTAAAAAGATGTATCAATGGTGCTTTACTGTAGTACAAAACATTCAATATAGAAAAACACTAAAGTTGAACATTGAACTATGAGTAATGTTTACCAAGCAAACAATGAATATTGGATGCTTATTTAAAATCCGTAGATTGATTCTAAGAGGATTGGGACAGACATTTTATAAATATCAGAAAATATTCGTTTCCATTTTATAATTAATGTGAATAGGAAACAGAAAAAAAGTTTAGTTGAGGAATTTGTCATGCATGTATATAAAGTTGATGACTTGGTGACATTTATTAAATTGTGACGCTGGGATAAATCGTACCTTAAAGAATACTTATGAATTAACATATCCAAAATAAAACAAAAGCTGAATGAGAACTTACAGATGGATAAGACCTAGCTGGTTGATACTGATTCTTTTCAAGGCTAAATTGATCCTCCGTCGTTTTGCGATAAACTGGGTTGTCGAAGTTCATGCTTGTGATATTTCGCCTCAAATGCTGTTTGTAGATGAAGAAACCAACCTACACAAACATCAAGCAAATATCAAAACACTTCCATTACTTGATTAGCAACAGAGGAATTTGCATTATTTAATGCATTTAAATTTTTATTACTAAAAAACAAAATTTGAAAATTTAATGTTTTTTTCGTTCAAACAGCACATAAAAATTATGAATCAATATCATAAAAGTTACAACTGTTTGTAATGAAAACATAACATATGATATTTTAACACATATTCTATAAGAATGTAATTTTAAAAAGAAAAACAGGAGGCGTCAATTAAATATTGAAATATTTGCATTTTTAATATATTTAAGAACCAATCAAGGATACAAGTAATATTGATAATCAAGGGTAATAATAGTATTATTGTTTAGTTTGCTCACAAACTTGAAATAGATAAAAACAAAGCATTGAAAACCAATATTTAAAACTTTTTTCAGAAAGCCACAGGTTGTTTATCACTACTCTAATCCTACTATTATATTTTTTTGTGTCTGTCATGGCAGCAGCACAGGGTTGTTATTTTGTCCACTTTTTTGTCAAAAGCCCAGGACACTGGGCAAAACTGGAAAAAAAACCATTGAAACTGGACAAAATAAAATCCATTCAACTGTACATGTTCGCTGCATAAAATTATTCTGTTAAAGCAATAAATTGTACTTTTAACTTTGAATTAGCAATTTTAGCAATAGAAATATTTTATTAGAAATATATAATCTGATTAATGAAAAGTGTAATTTCATTTTAATCATGATCAATAAAAGAAAATGACAATTATATTAGTTATGTATAGTTTGCAAATGTAACAAAGTAAATCTGTTGTGGGCTATTATAACATTATCATACTGGATATTAAGAGAAAAAAAAAAAAGTTATTTAATGCTATACCTAAATCTTTAAAAACAAAAGAAATAGACAAGGCCGTAGCCAGAAAAAGATTTCATCTGTAATGTTCACAGTTAAAAAAAGAGAATAACTTAACCCCCTAACACTGAACACTCCTACCCTCTCCTAAAGAAACTAATTTTAATATTAAAGTTTTTCACGATAAACATGATTGATTAATACATATATTATTATAATCTTAAAAAATTCAAGTTGTTTCTTTATCATTTTGTACTTAACATGGAAATATCTTATTTAACATTTCTATACTAGATTAAAAAAAAAAAAAAAATCTCATAAGTACAGATTTAATTTTTTATCAATTTATGTCAGCAAGTCCTTTCAAAGCAAAGTTTTCAATTCTGTATAAGATTTTATTTGCGATACCAACCTGTCATTTTTTTTATCCAAGAGTTTAAAAAATCAAATTTACATAATCATTGGATAATTTTATATTCTTATTTTAATTTTGTAAAAAAAAAAAAAAAAAAAAAAATTATTAATTGGTAATAGAAATTCCAGATAAAAAAAATACAAAATTAAAATTTTACTTCCAAATAGAAAAGTTATTTATTTTTTTACAAAAGTAATGTCTATAATAATATAAAAGTGCACACATATATATATAATCAATTTAGTAAACATGCAGAAGCTTTAAGAGGAGAAATAATAAAAATGTCGATTGACTCAAATTTCTGAACATTAAGTAATTCACTGTTGTTTAAATGAAATAAGGGGTTAAATCTGCCAAGGCTGTAGCCAAGGAAGGAGGTGGTCTGAAATTTTGCAGATTTGTAAATTTTTTAAGTTATATATATATTATTTTCAACACTCAACACTGTAAGCTAAAGCATGAACTTCCTTCAAAATTTTTTCCTTGAAACTGGGGGAAGGTACAAACTGATTTTTTTTTTTTTCTTTATGGATCGTGTTCAGATCAGGTTGGCTGATTTCTTTTCCCTTGTGAATTGGAATAAGTGAATGTTTTGTGGGTCACATTTGTTTATTGAAATTTTTTCTGTGGATCAAGTTAAGAATAAGTTAAAAAAAAAAAAAATACAATAATAATAAGCAAATATTTGTTTGATAGAAATATAACTGCACAACTAGAATTTAAACTTTCCAAATATGCCAATGACTAAATAGGTATATGAAAATTCAAATTGAACGTCTCTATTAAACAGACACTTTTTCTATCTCCAGTATAAATACTTTTGAATTATTATTTGGTAGGGGGAGTTCGGGTCGAGTGGATTAAAAATAAAGACAGTTATCAATTTTGTTAAATAATTCTGAATCAGAGAAAAATGTATAAAAAATGAAGTATGACTCAGAAATTTTTGAGAAATCCGTAAAATTTCAGGACAGGGATGCGGGGTGGGGCCAGGGCTTGGCTGCAGCCCTCTTCACACTGTTTACAGATGATTGGTAACAAACTAAAGAAACTTTTATAAAATGTAATAAACAGAATTATTCACAAACTTACAGCACTAATTATTATAGTTAAGCCGCCTAATACTCCAATAATAATTCCTGCAATTCTGCCGGAATCATCGATTTCTTCTTGTATTTCACGCAGAGTTTCATTCATCAAAAACGACTGCTGTGAATTTTCTGATGGTGTCGAAAGAATGGGTGACACAGTTTCAGCTGCAGCAGAAGATGCAGAAAGGGTAGTTGTAGAAGTAGTAGTAGTTATACTACTAGCCGTACTTTCTGCAAAAGAAAAAGAAATTCAATATTATTTACCTTTATCATTAATTTTTATCTTTAAACACATAATTACATATTAATATAATTTTGAAATAACCATAAATTTAGTTGATTGTTTAAATAGCTGAAGACCAAGTTATTCCACATAGAAATTTGTTATGGAATTACACATTGCCATCTTTTTAAATTCAGTTTCTCACATTCAGAAAAT
This sequence comes from Salticus scenicus, assembly GCA_963930645.1. Lineage (NCBI taxonomy): Eukaryota > Metazoa > Arthropoda > Arachnida > Araneae > Salticidae > Salticus > Salticus scenicus. The sequence continues at coordinate 341,247,209 of OZ005653.1, forward strand.
TATTCTTTTTGTTTCTATTAAAATTCACACATCATCAAACTTACCTTGTAAACATGGCCAAATATGTCTGAAACATATCAAAACAGAGTAGGACATTTCTTGGAACATAAATTGGGTGGATAATAACATTCCTTGTTAAATTTACTTTACAAAGATAGTCGATATATGTCTGTATAAAATCATTCATTATATTGCTTACTTAAAAAAAAAATTAATGATAGCAGTTTTTTCATTAAAAAGCTCCGAATTAAACAGATAAAGGAAAACGAGAGTACCACACTTACTTCTCAACAGAGTAACAGTTTTTTACAAAGTATTTCTTAACAATTTCTTTTTGCAAAATTCATTGTTTATATCCAAGAATTTTTGCCTTCTATAGAGAAGTGCATTATATAGAATTGTGTTATAGATAAAGATCTTCTACTGTATATATATATATATATATATATATATATTTTTTTTAAATTCCCAAGATCTACTTTTGTTGTTGTAGTTGTTAAGGCAAATGACTATGCGAGAATTTTAGACCTGAGCAGTACAACTACTCCAGGTCCCCATGCCAAACTCGGCGCACAAATCAAATGTAAAATTAATTCAATTGCCCTGTTTTGATATAGATAGTGTTCTTTTCTATTGAAAAGCACAGAATAAGAACTTTGATTGGTCAAATTAAAAGGCAAATAGAGAAGTTCATAGCATCACCATATAAATAAAGATATTTATACATATTTCTTTTTTTAAGATAGAATATTGGGTTCTTACGTATTATCGCAACCAGGTTGGCACGATTTGTAAGTTTGAGTAAGAAAGTTAAGTTATTAGTATTAATTAAGTTATTATTATTAGTTATTATTGTTATTATTATTATTAGTTATTATTATTATTAAGTTATTATTATTATTAGTTAAGTTATTAGTATTAGTTAAAGTATTTCACATTTCTTTACGAAAAACCACGTATAACACGTAGGGTTGCCGTAAGTAGGGTCGCCAAATTTGGCAATTTATGCGAATTTTGGCCTGGTTGCGTTAATACGTAAGTACCGAATATTGTTTACACAGAAATTTTGGATTTCTATAATTATTATTTAAATGTTTACTTAAAAAAAAAAAAAAAAATCGGTCGAGTTTCGACCACTGGGCAATACTAGTTTGTATTGATTTTAATAAATTTCTTTATTATTTTAAAAAGGTCCACATGATCATGTGCTTTTATAAAGGAGCCACAAATGACTGCCGGTTTTGAATATCTTTATTTAGATTCTATTACTGCTGATCATAGTTATAGAACTAATATATTACACATTAATGTTTCTTGGTCAATAATGCTATATATATATATATATATATTTTTTTTTTTTTAAGAAAAACTTTTACTTGTTAGAAAAACAATGTTATAGCTTTATATATGAATGATAGAAGAGAACTTTACCCTATACATAATCAAAATTTTTGCTTTCATTTAAAATTAATCTTCCAAAACTTCAGATTAGTAGATCAGAGATTGCTTGAGATAAGAAATTGATATATATGAAGTCATATGATTCAGATTTGAAAATAATATTTGAAATTTTGTTTGCTCTTACAGAGGATAAATAACTTAAGAAATCTTTAATTATATATGAAAGACTTTGTATTAAAGAATTCAAACAGTCAAAAATATTTTAAGATTAAAATTTTGCGTGGGAAGCAATCTTTAAAAATAAAATAAACATTTAATTTAAATAAATAAACATTTAATTTAAGGTACATTTTGGAAGAATCAGACGATTACTAAAGAATACACTCATAACACATTAAAATCTAAAGCAAAATTTAACTTTTCACAAAAATTAAAACACAATATGCGAATCATTTTTTACAATAAATAAAAAAATACTTATGAAATAAATTTTATATTAAACAATATACATTTTAAAAATTATGAAAATGAATCTTTTAGCTTAATATTTTCGTGTCATTTTACAAAAAAACAATAATTTTAAATACATAATGGTTAACATAGAGACAAGATAGCAGCAGATATGCTGTACATGAAGCAAAATATGTAAACAAGCGGTCTCCCGTTATCTTGCAATGAGCTGAAACAATAAAAATTATGAGAATCTGACAGTTACATCTATAGACTGAAAGACAGAAGTCTTATTCTGACATCAATATACATTACCACTGACATTGGTGTCTCCGCACGACCAGCTGAAAATCGAAAACACAGCGTAAACGAAAAGTAAACAATTTTTGCGAGGAGCCATCTTGAAATGCGCAGCGCAGTGAAGTAAAAAAAGAAAACACTCCACTCCACTCGCTCGTCGCGCTAGATCTTCCCGTACTAAGAAAGAATACCGAGAGTAGACACCAGGTGTAAAAATCAACACTGCCTTTAAGGTTAAGGGGCGATGGTTATATAAATTTCGAATATCGGGAAATAAATGCTTTTCATATGTTCAGATACAATACAGATTAAAAAATAAATAAAAATAAATGCTTAAAATGACAAAAGATGCAAAGTTTTAATGTTTGAGCAATTTCCTCAAAATTAAAAATTTCTGAAATTTTATTATAATTATTATTGAAATACTATAATTTTAATAAGAAACGGGATTGCAGGAGGAGTCCCCCCTGTAAACTTGGATTTTAAATTTTCATTTTTCTTTCTTTTTTATGTATAAAAAAAAAAAAGTATTTGTTCCCGAGGAGGATTTAAAATGATTAAATATTAAAAGATTGGTTTGGTTTATAAGTTAAGGCGGATTATCTATGCAAAGGGGGCTGGGATAGGCCTGACAGAAATTGCGTTCGATGAGGGGTCTTTCAAAGGAGTAAAATATTGTAGAATTTTTTTTTTTCTTTAACTACTATATTAAAGTGAATTAAACTGAAAAAGTAATGATAATAAAAGTTTTCTGTTTATCCGTCTGTTTGGTTATGCTCTTTTATGCTGAAATTTTCATTATAAAATATCTTATTTTCCAAGAGCTTTGAATGTGATACAGCAATATATCACTTAAAATAAATAAATAAATATAATTTATTTATTATTTTTTGTGATTTTATTTTAAAAGGAATGGATCAACAATGTAAATCACCATCTTCAGTCACGCACGCCGGCAAATACGGGCGGAGGAGGCCCTCCCTAACAATTTGAAGTTTAATTGAAATTGTTTTTATCTTGTATAATTTTGAAAAAGAAAAAATAATAATAATTAAGTATTATTATAAAAGCATTATATTTCATTAAAGCACGATCATCTTTCTTTCATTATAACCTAAAGCGAAATTGCTTTGTGATCAATATGTCTATCAACTATAAAATTATTAAATACTACAATAATATACACGTATTTTTAAATGCGTTTCTGTAGTCTGTATTTTCTTTCTACTTTAAATTTTATATAACCATAACCATACCTTACATTTACGCAACAAATTTTTTTTAAATATTATATTATTTTTTAATATACAGTCGGTAACAAAAGTGTCCGAACACTAGCTATGTAAAAAAAGTACACTTCACACGGTTTTGTTAAATAAATCCTTATCGAATCATGTTTTTACACTCACTAAAAACAGGACTCAACAAGGATTTATTTAACAAAACCGTATGAATTGTACTTTTTTTTACATAGGAATTTTTGCTAGTGTTCGGACACTTTTGTTACCGACTGTACGTATATACATAAGAAAGTACTGGATTTTTGAATTTCCTGTGAAGTTTTTTGGATGCGTAATCCAAACTTTACGCACTTTAAAGTTTGATATTTTTTACTTTTCAATATATTCATAAATTCTAATAACAAAATTTTAGCTCGAATTCGTTTTAACAGTAGAGAAATAAGAGTTTAAACAGTGAAAAAGAGTTATAATTTTAAAATTTTCTATAGATTTAAGATTTTCTTATTCTTTAAAAATTATAAATGAGACATAGGAAGCATTTTATCCGAAAAAAAATCTTGAAACTTTTTGCTTGAGAAGGGGAGAAGCGTATGAATATATATATGTAAAAAAAAAGTATTTTAAAACAATGCAATAGTTGAAAAATTTTATTTAAAAGAGGTGTGTCCGTTAATCCGTAAAAATAATACATCTGTGTCATCATTTTATTTTGTATTTGAAATCGCGATGTATTATTATTATAATTACTTTTATTTTAATGCCAATTAAAAATATTACAAAAATGTCTTATATTCGGGTTTTAGATCAAAATGTATATGTACAAATCAAATATCTTTTAAAATAAATACTAAAAAAGTAAGTATTTAAGTTTCAGCAAGCGTGATACTTTTTCGAATATCGAGTCTGAGTGTCCGAGGCCACTGGGTCATGGTGGATTACCCTCCGTTTTATTTATTTTACTTTATTAATTTAATTTTTTTTTTTTTTTTTTTTTTGGGGGGGGGGGGGGCTTTTTAAAGGGTTCTAGTATATGCCTGGCCGAATTTCGGAGAAAACTACGGAAAACTCCGAACGGCTAGACCGACAAGTGAGATCTGGGTTCGAACCCGCCTACCTACCAGCTTAGACAGCAGAACTTCTCAGCAGCTGGTAGGTCCTTGGAATCAACAAAAATGTAATTAAAAATTTTTAGATTACATTTATGCGTTAGTGTATTTATTTTTTAATGGTTTGATTTGTTTTACTTTACTTATTATTTTTATTATTTTACTTTAAAGGATAAAATTCTACAATTCGACAGTGTACACCCTACATGTTTGCAATTTTGGTAATGAAAAATCAGAGACGATCGCAAAATTCATAAATGCAGAAAAAAGTTCTTCGAAATTACTGATACAGATACTGATGAATAAAAATGTTGAAATAATCACGACCCTTCATCAAGCTTAAAGAAAAGAGAGAGAGAAAAAAAACAGATACGCTGCATTGTTGCCAACTTTACTATCATTTCGACCCGAAACTCTACTTTTTGTTCCTATTTCAATTTCAATTTTATTTTAATTTAGTAACTTCTACAAACACATCACAATTTGCGAATATTATTATCTTCAGCGGTTATAAATGAGCTCGAATAACTATGAATTTATATTTCTCAGTTTATAATTCTTATTTTCAAAATGTCACTTAGCCCGCATGTTTATTTGCAAAAGCAGCTCAAACAAAAATTGCAAAACGCGTCAACTGTGCAATATTAATTTCGTCACTGATTATCTGAATAATTGCTAACCATTACCGATTATTTCGCACATGAACCTATAAAGAGATTATGTAACTTCATGATTTCGCAATAATATGTGAGTTGAGTTGTAATTCATTCACAAAATTATTGCCGTTCCGTTTGACAGTTAAGTATACCAATAACGTCTAACAAAAGAATGTTTGTCAAAGATTTAAAATATATCGAAGCCTAAATTTCTTTCTTTCTTTCTTTTTTCGAAATAGGAAGAAAAGAAAGTCGGTTCGATATTAAAGAAAATAAATAAATAAAAATAAATATTTTAATATTTTTCACCTGGAGCCATTATTGACAACTAATAGCAATGAATTTTTTGTTTTATTAATTTCCTTTTTAAAATTTAAAACTAATCTATTTTTCCGCTTATCCGCGTTTGTAATGATCGATAGATGGCGCATTCTGAACTGCAGTTGTTAGTAAATATAATAGCCACGTGTATGAATTATTGTTCTTTCTTGTTATTCTATCATTGTTTCAGCGTGAAAGCTGTCAGTGGTATGATAATTTCACCTTAGCCCACCAGAGGGCGAGTATTTCATTACAATAGCGGATTTAACGAACAGTGTCTTAGGAAATCGTTACGAATTACTTAAATATTTAAATATTTCGTAAGAATTTAACTAATTCGTTTACCAATCAGTTTAATTTTCATGTTTTTTCTCTTGTTTCTTAATTATTCATTTATTCCCTCAAAAAACTGTGTGAAAGTGAATAATTGATGTGATTAGGGAAACAAGAATGAAAAATCACACGGTTGGCATAGATTATTAACATTTTCCAACAGTACGCACTCCTTGTATAGTTTAACATTCAGTATATTTTGTCTACGTGATCACAAAACGGACAGACAGAACTGAAATACAAACAGATAAACTAACTGAATTCATAATCACTCATAAACACTTTTGGAAAACATAAAAAACGCTTAATATAAACGAAAATGCAATCCCAGCAATTCTGATTGCAGCCCTTAATGTAACTGAAAATTTCTGTACAGCCCTGCAAATCTTAATGATAAACATTACTATATTCTATAGTTTTTCCTTGTGCATATGAATGGCAAACGTCAATTTCATTATGATTTGTACAAAATAAAAGTATTAAAATGTTATTTATAGGATAACTCTCATAAAACGCAATACTTTGGAATTTTTTTGGATGTCCCTGTACATAAACCAGTGGTTGTATTTATTCCATTTTAAGTCGGGAACATCCCATAGTGAGCTTGCATAACATATAACAGTTTCACGAAATTCTGTGAATATTTAGGGAATTTAGAGTGCGGACAGACAGATGGACAGAAAGAAAATATGTAGACGAATTCATATCAGGATCACTTTTAAACGTCGTTAGAAAGTGTAAAAAAGGAATTCAAACGAAAAGGTAATTCCAGCAATTTCCAATTATAGCTATTATTGTAACTGAATATTTTTGTATGGCTCTGTAAATGTTAATCACACTGTATTCTATAACAAACATTTTCTTGTCCATATGTATTGTTAATATCAATTTCATTATGATTTGCGTGAAATAAAAATGTTAAAATATGATTTATAGAAATACCCCTTATAGGACGAAACGCTTTGAAATTCTTTCGGGTGTCCCTGTAGACACAAACCAGCCGTGGTATTTACCCCATTTTCAATAGAGAACATCCCATAGTGAACTTAAACAACCTATACCAGTTTCAAGAAATTCTATGGATATTTAAGGAAGTTAGAGCACGGGCAGACGGACAGACAGACAAACCGAAGTCAAACACTTTTCAATTTTGTTGGAAAGTGTTAAAAAAGAAAAGAAGGATGCGCGAGCGTGAAAAATGCGTAATTAAAGTTGATAATTGAAAGTGAAGTATTTTAAAGAAACAAATCTTTATCGAATTTCAAGCAGGAAACGGCACAGACAGTTGATTTAAGTCACATGCTACCAAGTAATGCCACAAAAAAAAAAAAAAAGAAAAGAAAAGAAATGCAGGAATTAGAAATTTGAAGAACACATTTTCTTGATGAGATGATTTCTTAAAGAAGCGTGAGGGAAAAACACTGTGTACAGTTCAATTTAAATAACTTTAATTTGCTAAATATTCAATGAGGAATTTGCACACATGGGGGATTTGAACAAAATCCCATTTTTCTAGTAGTTTTAAGACCTTAAATTAAAAAAAAAAAAAAAAAAAAATTTAAAGTGCAAAAAAAGTTCTCATTAATTTAAAAAATAACTTTAAAAATTAACCAAAATTCACGTGACTTCAAAACGCTGCCTGACGTCACACTTTATGAAGCTTCAATGTTTGCATTTTGTTAGCCTAGTTAGCAAGCAGCAATTCGTTTTAACTTTCGTAATTATCGATCGTTTATGTGATTTTTGAGCATTTCTTTTTCATCTTAATAATCATTTAATATTATTATCACCATTTTCCATTATCATTATTTTCAATTGTTTTCTTTTCATGGCGGTTGTCCAATGTTTTCGTTTAATAGGATCCTGTGGAACGCTAAAGAATAGTTTTTGAGAAGCATTAGCCGTTGTATTAGTGCAGAGTGGTACAATACAATATTTATACTGCGAGTTTTTAATATCCATCATTATTATAAAATACAAAACCTATTTCACTGACTCAAGAAGCAAAGCAAAGCACGAAATCGAATGTAAACAACGATTACTCCCGTTTGTTGTCATAAAGAGTGACGTCACGATATATTAAACTGCGTTTTCTCGAGAGAGGAAATAGTGCGATGTTAAAATTGTTATAAATCAGTTATTGGGAACACAGACCATATTCACACGAGATTCGCGGAAAATCGAAGAAAACTCCAATGAACAGTCAGGTGGACGAGCTTGACCTGGGTTCGAACCCTGAACTTCTTTGTCGAAGGCAGCGGGTACCCGAAGCGATTCAGAGCTATTTCAGTGGAATTTTTTTTAGTTTTTATTTATAAAACTATATAAGGCTCGTTAATTATTTAGACCCGAAACGTTTGATGCGTAATTACGATGTTAACTTAAAAAAATTCTAATCATCTTCTTTTCATTTGGTTTGGTCTATCGCTCTACGGTCATTTTCTTTCTTTCTTTTTTGCATATTAAGGTTTATTAGACCGGGATATGCGGCTTAAAATGCATTCTGAACCACTATGAAACTATATACCCACGAACCCACGCCTGAATGGAGAATCAAAATCATCACCCTGGAAACTGATGGTAAGCACGTTAATTATTCCATAATGTAATCAGATAGACTATTCAATATCAAATTTGGGCATATTTTTCTATAATCATTTAGTGTAATACACGTTTGGGTGGTTGTAGGGCTTTTAAGGTCGATTGACTACGCTAGTGTCGTAGGCCTGTAGGTGGAATATCCCTCGAGGTTTTTTTTTTTTGTGTTTCCAACCCGTATTTACGCGAGTTTTGGAGAAAACCACGGGAAACTCTGAATGGCTAGATCAATTTGGAATCGAACCTGGCACTTTCCATCTACCAGCTTTGAGCGCAGAACCGCTCAACCGCTGGTAGGCATTAGTGCAATACATAGGGCTACCAAAGTAAGCGAACAATAACAATGCGTATTGAATTGTCACCGAACGACAAAATAGTAACGTTTCTCTACTCGTGTGTTTAAAAACGTGTCTTTTAAATTGCATTAACTCATTTTGTAACTAATCCCTCAAGCCGCTTAAACGAAGTTCACGGCACCTTTGATTGCCGTGACTCATCCGTAAAGTTACGTGAAGGGCAAGGCAAACTGAAGGACGGCGCCTTCGTTTTCAGCCAATTGCAGAACTTGTTTTTCAACCCTTTCTCTTACGCACGCCGCACCGGCTGCCAATTTAAAATTCACCTCATTTAACGCATGTAACAAATGTCATATCACGTGCACGTCATGGGATTGTCGCAGCAGACGAAACCGAGATCTTTTTCGGTTTTGTAGTCGTGCTTGCTTTATGCAATGGAAGCCTTTCTCTGCTGAGCTATTAAAATCTAATTGAGTATCAAGAATGCCGAATTGCGTCGCTTTTACAAAACCTTCCATAGGTGCAGTGCAGCCGAAATCTAAAATGTTTTAAGCTTGAAGTTGTCTAGTTTGTTTTAATTATTAATTGTCTACAATGTACCACTTAATTCATTTTAATATGTAGATAAGGTTTTCAAAAAGAACGAAATAAAAATAAATAATTAGAAATAAAAAAGAACTTCTCTTTATGATGTATAATTCTCTCTCTCTTTTCTTGACCATTTTTGTGCATTTCTTGACCGGTATCAATTGAATCCCCCCCCCCCTACACACACACACACACACACACACACACAATTCTTTTCTTCTCTATTTTTTCATTCTTTCTTCCCGTTTTTCCCCATGCAAAATGGATCGTTCTATTAAATTAATTTTAACTGAATTCTAATGAAAATTTATACGATAATGTGTGATACAGGATTTTGATCGATCCAACTTATAATAATTTAAAATTTACGTCTTTATACAACCATTATAATTCGTGGGATCTTTTCACAGTAAGGTCCAAAACTAATTGGTACGTTTTAACAAGTAATTGTACTAAATGAAAGTAAAAGAAATTTTTCATGGGGCAGTTATCAACTTACACTCGTTTTGTTTTAGACCACATTGTTTCTTACGTCGTTGTCGCTCAAAGGTGTTGGTATTGATGTTCGGATTAAGTCCAATTGTTTACACAAGGAACTTGGGCCCCGAATGGGGGTGGGGGAAATGCCTTCCGTGAGGGTCTTTCTAAGGGGTCCTAGTCCGTATTTACTCAAGTTTTGGAAAAAACCACGGAAAATTCCGAAAGGCTAGGTCGACCAGCCGTCCTGTGATCGAACACGGCACTTCCTGTCTTCCAGCTTTACCTCAGAACCACTCGGTCACTGGGGAGGCCTGTCGCTGAAAGACCCTGCACAGAGAGGCATTTCGCCTTGACCTAGATTTTAACTTTTAAGTTACTCATGCTTCATGGGAACACAAGCTATGTGTCGCGAATAGAGTGAATGTATCAGCTAATATAAAATAAATTTTAATTGTTCATTCAAATTTTGATGCGTGAGAATTTTTTAGAAATCAATCGTTTTTCTTTATTTTAGCACTGAGTTCGTAATTGGAAGACTGTGAGTTCGATACTCGATTCGGCCGAAGACCTTCGTGTACATTAATAGTGGTTGGTGAACTTAAAATCCATCGCGGCCGCAATGCTCTCTATGTTTCCAAATAATGTCTCTGGAGATCACCGAAGCGGGTGAATCACCCCCTCCATGAAAAATCAAATTATGATGGCATGTCTCCAGACTACTCCTATGGGTGAGTCTCAGATCGTCTCCATATGTGTAGATGATCGTCTCCAAATGTGTAGTGTGATGTAAAATCACCCCAAACTCAACTTGAACTGCCCATTAGTTCCTGATCTAGAACGTCTACAAGATTTTTGCCCTACACACAATTAAAATAATTAGAGACGGAGATCATTCCAGAAATGATCAAAATGTGTCCATGATCTCCTAAAACATATAAAACCGCCAAAAATAGGAAATCGAAAAATTTGTGGATTCAGTATTTTTTTCTTGTGAATACAGAAAATAGGTCAGAGATGATGAAAATGAACCACTCGTAATTGAACATAAGAAATGCCAGTATCAAACAGTCGATGAATAAATTATTCGAAGTAAGTCAGAACCAATTGACGACGAAAAAAGGGTATTCAAAGAATGAAGACTTAGACAGATTAGATATTATAATAATTTGAAAATAGTTCTGACAATGAGAAATTCCAAAAGAAATCATCTCAAAAGACTTCATGGAAAATAAACCAGTTGTAACTGTAGATGGATATACCAGGTATCTAACTAGTTGGCATAGGTGGACTCTGCTCCCATCATATATGTATATTCATAAATTTCTAAAATAGGACATTCTCTTAACATAGTTATCATGTTAAGAGAAATGAATTTGAAAAAAACGCTTGACACAGTGACAGAATAAAATCCCCGCCTATCCACCGTTCACTTCGATATATTTATCTTATTCTAATCTGTTAATTTATTTTATCAGGGTAAATTTCGTAGTTTAGTTTTCATGCTACTATTTCCAAAGCAACAATCCTCAAAATGCATATTTATATGGAAAATTTTCAATTTTGTTATGTTGATAAAATATTAAATAACGAATAGCTTACGAAATTTTCCTATTAGAATGTTTGTAATCAGTCATGTTCATACAAGTATCATAAATGTTATTTTGAAGTTTGAGACATTTATGATCCTGAAAATGACCGATTATGCTCAATTTTATATTCTTCTGCCATTTTAAGAAGATCGTAAATTCCAAATAACTTACGAATTTCTTAAATTAGAAAATTTATACTCTATGGTATTCATGTCAGTATCCTAAATAATATTTCAAAAGTGGTCTGACACCTTTACGATGAAAATATCCCTGGATTGACGCTTGTGTGAAATTTTGCCCTATTCAGCCATGTTAAGAAATTCATAAATTTCTAATAACTTACGAAATTTTTATAATGGAAAATTCATAGTCAGTGATATTCATGCCAGTGTCCTAAATAATATTTCAAAAGTAGTCTGGCATCTTTACGATGAAAATATCTCTCAAAATTTACGTTTATGTGAAATTTCGCCCTATGCTGCCATGTTAAGAAATTCGTAAATTTCCAAAAATTTGCCAAATTTTCAAAGTAGCATATTTATAGCTACTGATGTTCCTTCCGGCATCAAAACGGATATTTTAAAACTGGTCTGACATTTTAACAGTAAAAAGTTTTCATTTAATGCACGTTTAAGTGAACATTTGTCCTATTCTCCCATGTTAAGAAAATCGTAAATTTCTAATAACTTACGAAGTTTTTTAATTCGAATGTTGTGAAGGAATAAGGTTCTTGCCAGTATCGAAAGTAATATTTTAAAACTGGTCTGACCTCTCTAGGATCATTTGTTCGTGAGACATCGTGTAAACAGACTAACAAACTAACGGACTAACACACTAACACACTAACGGACTAAAACACTAACAAGCCATACAGACGGACACCATATAAATTTTGTCATTTTCGGATTCCTCAGACCTGAAAACGTGTAAAAAAGTCAAAAACCGAGGTCGAAAATTTTCATGATTATCTAAGTTCCCCATACCTATAGTATGATGGGGAACTAATAATGTATAAAGAAATAAAAATAAAAGAAATATCCACAGGCCACAGGCGTCTCAGTAAACTGACAATGAAACAAAAAATATTGACAGAAAGGAAACTTAGAAGTGTTAAATGTTATACCAGGAAATTGGATTCCCAAAGGAACGATATTAGAAGAAATCTTCTCAAAGACTTTCTGGTTAACGAAAAGCATGAAGAGGAAACACCGGCATGAAACAGTGGATAAATAAAATATCCAAATGTACGGGTCGATGGGAAACAAGTTATTGTAAATAACAAAATTTGGAATAGTTGTTTGTGTAACCTGAATAGGTACTTCAGTATACGAAGAATTCTGAACTGCCTTGACTGAGGTTCGATAACTCCTATTGTTACGATGAAAAAATTTTTGCGCTATAAATAGTAAAAAAACGAAACAAGTATTTCGAATTGAAATATTTAAATAGGACCCTCATTAAACATAAAAACCACACACCATGAAATAAAGGGAAGTACAGCCAGTTGCAAAAGGACGGGGACTTTCTTCTTCTTCTTCTGGTGCAAAAAAAAAAACGTACTATTTTATTAATTAATTTAATTTTATTTATTTATGTATTATGTTAAATAAATAAATTAAAACGACCGTTTTTTTCAAGCGAAAAAAAAGTTATCACAAGAGCATAGAAATAGAAATATAGAAAAATAATTATATCATTAAATGATACGACTTCGGTAATATCGATGACTGCATACTGATGAACAAAATAAAGTTTCCATAGATTTGATACATTTGTAATAATCTGCCATATAAAAGCAACGATGCTAAACTCAAGAAAATAAACGAGACCAAACTTGGTGGATTTGCATTTAGTTCAGTGGTGACCAACAATTTTTTTTGACTTAAGGGCCCTCTTCACTCACCACCGCCGCCGGAAGCCGAAGCTAATGTTATTCTATCGGAAATTTTTCTTTGCAAATAACTTACTAACTAATACCTATTTTTAAATTCTGTTTTCACATTCTGAAAATTCACAGCTGTTAAATTGACGGATCTTTTTTAACAAATTATTATTATTATTATTATTATTATTATTATTGTATTTTATTTTGAAGCTGCAAAATACGAATTTTCAATAGGTGAAATTTTTTCATTTTGCAATTTCAAAAATAAATAAATAAATAAATTAAAAAAAAAAAAAAATACATTTTTAAAAAAGGTTTGTCAATTTAACAGTTGGGAATTTTCTGAATGGGAAAACATAATTTAAAAATATGTATTAGTTAATAAGTTATTTGTAAAGAAAATTTCCCCATAGAATAACATTGGCTCGGAGTTCCGGCGACGGTAAATGAAGAGGGCCGTTAAGGGCTATTTTTGAATTTATGCTTGCCTCGTGGGTACCCGGTGTTTCATACTTGGAAAATAACGAATTTACGAAACTATGCTTTTATGACATGATTTCCCCCCTCCCTCTCTTATTAATAAGAAAATTAATTCAAACCTAGAAGAAACTGAAAAAAACTCATTAAATAAAACGCAAAAATGTAGTGTTCTAACTATTTTTTATTTTTTTTTAAATTAGGAAATAAATATGAAGCACATACTAATAAATTAATTACCAATAAAAGAAAGTATTGCTTTTAAATTGTCAAATCTCATTAAGTAAGTACTGTATTAAACGATAATGAGATTTTCTCTGACAACTTATTAAAATTTCGCATATACAGTCGGTAACAAAAGTGTCCGAACACTAGCAAAAATTCCTATGTAGAAAAAGTACACTTCATATAGTTTTGTTAAATAAATCCTTATCGAATCATGTTCTTACACTGACTAAGAACGGGATTCGACAAGGATTTATTTAACAGAACCGTATGAAATGTACCTATTTTACATAGGAATTTTTGCTAGTGTTCGGACACTTTTGTTACCGACTGTATATACACAGCGGCAGCAGCATATTTTTTTCCACATGCCCTGGAGTCAACATATTTCTATATCTGTTTTTATTATTTCAAGTTCTTATAAAGCCTGTTTACAGAGGTATGTTGATTCAAAATGTGCTTTCACTATCAGTACAAACCTAAGTATGCCTCGTATGTAATAGCGTCCATTAGTTTAATAACTTCTTTACTTTTATTTTCTGCGCTTTTGAGTGTTATATTAATACAAAGAGTAAAAATGGCTGGCGGAAGCCTAAATATGGGATTGCGGCAGACGAGCCCGACTCATCGGTTGAACAGCACTTATTTATTTGAATATATTTATGCATTTTTTTTTTTTTTTTTAAATGGCATTAAAAAGAAGAAAATCCTACTTCATACAGATGGTTAAAGTCAAATTACCTGTAGTTGTGGTTCTCCTGTAATATGTTCTCGGAGTACTATTAGGTATATAAACGTGAGGGCGGACGGTATCATATTTGAAGATGTCAGGATTTGGAAGTTTTGTTTTCGGAGTTGTGCTTCTGCTTGGGGTTGACGTTGCAGGTGGAGGAGGTGTCCTTGCAGTTACAGCATCTAAAAACACCAAATATGAGATGTTTTATAGAAGAGCTAGTTTGATAAAATATATTTGATCACAATTAAAATCAGGTCAACGTTAAGAGGCAAAAAGTTCACGCATAGCATATTCGCAAAACTATCGATAAAGTACAGCCTATTAATGTTTTAAATAAATTAAAGAAATACCTCTCTTCCCCCCCCCCCCCCAAAAAAAAAAAAAAAAAAGGCAGTTTGTAATGTCTATTTTTTTGGATTTTATTTTTTAACAAGGTAAAAAGTTATTATAAATTAACATAAAAAAAAAAAAAAAAAAAAAAAAACAGGTTTTATTTAAATGTTCTTCACAAGTTGCTTACAGAGCGTAAAATCTTGTTCATGGACATCACAGAATAAGGGAGCTATTTTCCATGCCCCAAATAAACTCCAGTTTGGTTCCCCAATTTTTCCGATATTGAAATATTCTTAAAAAATGTATTAATCTGGATTTAATTTTCATGTCATTACAATACCGATTTTCTTTTACATCATTTCTAAACAATTAATAGTATAATGTAAAAAATACCAGTTTTCGGTAAAATTATGCAAGAAAGGTTTTCAAAAACACTCACAATATACATATATATATATATTTGAAATTAAGTGTGAAATATATAGAAGAGAATTCCATTGCTGCAAAATCCAACTACTACTTATGAAACAAGGTAAAAACAATGTAATGATTTTTTAATTTTTACCGAAACAAATGTAAATAAGATTTTTAAATGTTAATAAGAAGTGTTGATGAGATTGTTAATCGAAATAAAATGTAAACAGATTTTGTTTCATATTTATTTGGCAATAAAATTCTATTACCTATTACGATGCAGTTTTGCTTATTGTCTGTGAGCACCATTCCGTCAGGACAAGCACACGTGTACTTTGCAGATCCTGGGTTGATTCGTGGGGCTGGAAGGCAGAAGTGGGAACATTCACCATTCTTCTGACCGCAGTAGTTTGGACCTGAGTTTGAAAGGACCCATTATTAATGAGCAAATATATTAGTTCTAAAATACAGCTATGTAGGAAAAAAAAAAGTAAGAACAAAGTAACCTCCCCTTATTTTAAATTATTTATATCATGGAATTTTATCTATTCATTCTCATTTGAATATACACTGGTTCTAAAAATTAAGAAAAACTCACAAAAATAGTGATAACTCGTACAAAAAGAAACCATTCCATATTAAATTTGAATACGTTGTAAAATATAAGGTGTTGAATAAAACTGCAATATGAAAATGAGTGGTGATGCAATCGTATTATGTTATCTTTGAAGAGCTTAAAAATACATGCTTGAGAGCAGGGGTGCAAGAGTTTCAGTCTCAAAATAAAAGACTCTCACCAACACTCTTTATCCAGAATTTCTATTATGCTCAATCGCAATAAATTGAAGCACAAATATGATACGAATTATTAATAAAAATGCACTGGTGTAAGTTTTCCGTCCTGAGACGAAAACTCTTGTACCCCTGCTTGAGAGTAGGTTGGAGATATCGTTGTGTTAGGGAGATAAGAAATGGGGGATATCCAGTTGGTTACATGACCTTGATGCATTGTTTGTCCAACGAACTATGATGGAGAGCTATTGAAAGGCTACAGGAGGAAGGTCAAAATTAGACTGACATATCCAGATTGCTAAATGTGAGTCCTTTAGAGGTTCATAGACTTTTGAAACAATTTCAAACCATTGATTTAACATCCAGAAGTTTCAATCAAAGATGGTCAAGTATTACGAAAAGCCCCGATGACCGCTGTTTGCAGTTATGTGAACGAAGGCTTAGAAATACATTCTCAACTCCTCATAGAGCACCTTTGTTTTAGCCATCAAAAAGTTGGTTTCGACGTCTACCGTGCGTAAAAGGGTTCACGAATGTAGCCTTTACGCAAGACGACCAACCATTTATGTGCTTCTCACCTCATATCACAGAAGAGACCGTTTGAGGTGTTGACGTGTCCACTGGACTGCTGATCAAAGGAGACCTGTTCTCTTCACAAATGAGTTCAGTTTTTGGCTCTAAAGCAATGATAGTAAGAATTATTTTATTTGGAAAAAACATGAAACTCCTTATCATTTATTAAACATACGTGAAGAGATTCATACGAAGGAGGCAGCGTCTGTTTTGAACGGTTCCTCTTAGGGTGGATGCACAAATCTCCGTGTCTTACCACTGGAAACCGAGAATTCGTTCGTGTATAAAGATGACATCCTTGCTGCTTCTGTGCGCTTTTATAACAGTGCAATATATAACGATTTCCTACTGCAGGATGACAACTCTAGACCATACACACCTCGCATCATAGGATATTATCTACAGCCCAAAAAATTCAGTGGATGGAATGGGCAGCTCAATCCCACCGAGCTTATTCGGGATGCTTTGAGAAGACGTGTTGCTGCTCTCAATCAGTATTGCCAGATTGGGGGTTTCGTCCCCAATTTGGGGTTCTGGGGACAACTTTGGAGACCGAATGTTTGTGGGGAATTTCGAGGGGATATTTGAAATTTTTGGGGAGAAATCTGGGGAATTTTCCAACTTTTTTTGACGTGTTTTAATCTACCTGTTAAGTTTACACAGCATTGCCAACTATTAGGATTTGTCCCTACGCGTACGGACTTTTGAAAGTACCCCTTCTTCCCAGAACATCCTCAGGATACTTTGCGTGCGTCCTCAGTACTAAAGTATTTTACGCAGATTTAAAATTTTCCGATAACTAATGTGTATATAAAAGTTATTTTTGCATATGGGGATTTTTTTCAAAAAAGAGTGTCATTTGGGGAAAAATTTCGACTTAAATCAGTTAAATATTTCAATTTTTTTTTTTTTTTTTTTTTTTTTTTGTAAAAAAATTCACTTTTTTTTTTTTAGTAGAAATTGAGTTGGGGATTTTTAACCCCCCCCCCCCCCTTGATTTGGGGTAATCTGAAAGCCTGTTTGGGGAAATTGACTGTCGACCTTCTGGTAACACTACTTTTTATTCTCCTCCTCAGACCCTTATCACGCTTACAATTGCTTTTCATGTGCAGTTGCTTTTCATGTGCTCTCACTTCCGAGTGAACTCTTCGATCACATAAGTGATAGCATCACACATTGCTGGATGTGTATTGCTGCTAGAGTTGATTATACTCCATATTAAAGGCACATTTCCTATACCAAACTGACACATTTTACACATGTGCTAAACACATGCATCTAAAACATCATAACTGTTTGGGATTTTATTTTCATATTATTTTATACCTGTGTGTCGTAAGTTGTTGTACAGTTTTATTAAATTCTAGATTTATTTATTTATTTATTTATTATTATATTTTTTTGAGTAATCACAATTTTTTGAAAATTCCTACAACAACGACGATAAATATACCAAATTCATAGTTTTTATTATTTTATTTTCCAATGATTACCCTTCTTTGTTATTTTTGTTAACAAAACATATTCAGTGAAAATCTTAAATTTATCTATTGTTGTTGTAAAAAAAAAAAAAAAAAAAAAAAAAGAGATAGATATGCATGAACGTGTAGGCAAACACAAGAAGGTACTTCTTTAGATTGTTTATCATAGACATTTTCTTTCCGAAAATCAGCATTAGATAAACAAAAACTATACATTAAACAAAACTATCAATCAATCAAAAAAAAAAAAAAAAACCTTAAATAGTTTATTTTTACCTGATGGCTGCTTGTAACTGTGGTAAACTCGTACTCCCATTGGTGAATAGACACCACTTGCGACAGTCTGCACATTTTTACCAGTGAATTTATCCACTTTATAGATGCTTTCTGACTCCCAATCAGTCCAGTACAGCCAATCCTAATAATTTTATGAAAAGTTGATAGATAAAAATTAGAAAAAGTTAATTATTTTACTTTTGTAATTCACATTTATAATTAAAACATTAGCAAATAAAAAAAATGTGACATTTGACAAAATTAAAGAATTTACGTTAAAACTTTCTGTATTATTCACAGTAGAATTTCAATAATAGAACCTTTAAAAGAATTACCAAAACTCCCAAATATTTATTCATTTTGTGTCTAGATTATGCCATGTGCAGTGGCGGCTCGTGAACCGAAAATAGATGAAGAGCTCAAAAATAATATTTAAGTATTTTTAATCATAATTTTTATTAAGCATGGTCTTAACTTAAATTAACTAAAAATACTTATTTAAATGTAAATTTATATTCTATAAATGAATACAGCGTAAAATACAGTGTGCCTCTTCACCAATTTTCGGTGCACGAGCCGCCACTGGCCAGGTGTTTGTGAAAATCAATCCTCACCCAATTCAATTATTAGATCTCTACATAGTGTGCACCATGAAACCCTAGGACCCCCCTAGAAAGACTCCCACGAAAGGCATATCACCCAGGTTTAGAACACTGCACAGTCATTCGGCCGTAATCTCTACACACATACAAAGAACAGCTGACAGAAAACCTTTGAGAAAAATTCAGCGTATATTTTGAGAAATGTTTAAATTCTTCATTTTAAATTTAATTTTCGCTTTACTTATAATTTTCTTCTGTTAAAGTGTGTTATAGTTCTGTATTATAGTGTTATAATAGTTAATTGTGTAAGAATTTTGAATTGCATGTTTGTGCAAACACACCCCCACACATACATATAACTTTTAAAATAATTTTATGATTAAAATATTAAAAAAGTTTTTTTCTTTTTTTTTTTTAACTGTGAATTTTTTAGTCGATTTTCACAAAAACTAAAAAATGGCTATAAATAATGATTATGAGTTAGCAGTTCTAAAATCTCTAAATTTGGTTGAAAATGAGATATTTTAAAGAAAAATAGTATTTAATTAAATTCAATGTCAGCCTGCATTTATATATATATATATATATATATATATATATTAAAAAAAAAAAAAAAAATCTATTGGTATTGCAGATCTTATTAAAAAATAATATGTAATTAGAATCATGTACCTGACACTTGTTTTAAAAACGCTTTCTGATTTTTACCGAAATACTTTTCCGTAATTTATGATGAGTCCTTTTTACTTCCATTACCCTACTACCGTAGGTAATGGAAGTATTGTATTCGGTCTGAAAATTCGATATCGGGCTTTCACCTGATTTACACGTTTTAAGGTCCCCTGAGTCTAAAAAAGTGGTTTTTGGCAATTGGTCAGTGTGTATGTGTGTGTGTGTATGTATGTGGAGAATCTTCTGGCTATTATAGCTCAGAAACTAATAAAGATAGAGCTACGAAACTTTAGAATTGAAATACGTCTGGTGTACAGATGAAATTTCCAAATTTTGGTGAAAATTGAAAAACCGGAAGTGGGACATCGGAAACCGGAAGTGGGACCGTAAGTCCGTATCTCAAAAACGGCTCTAACGATTTTCTTCAAACTTGCTATATAAACACTCTATTAGATGTCCTTTCGAATGATATAGTTGGTTAGTTCAGGAAAATTGATAGGCGCCCTGTATAAATAGCTCAATTTCAGGCCTCGCAAAGGCGTTCCTTTAAAAACGGTTGTACGGATTTTTTTTTCAAACTCGCCATTTTAACTCACTTTTAAATATGCTTTTGTATGTAATTATTGTTTTCCTGTCAATAATTGAGTTTAACCGGAAGTGGGACATCGGAAACCGGAAGTGGGACCATAAGTCCGTATCTCAAAAACGGCTCTAACGATTTTCTTCAAATTTGCTATATCAACACTCTATTAGGTGTCCTTTCGAATGATATAGTTGGTTAGTTCAGGAAAATTGATAGGCGTCCTGTATAAATAGCTCAATGTCAGGTCCGCCCATTATTATTTTTCTAATTATTATTTTTCTAATTATTATTTTAAATAACTTATTTGACGGATAGAGCAATTTTGTTACTTATTTAAATCAAAAATGTTTATAATGTGTGTAGTACTAGGTAATGGAAGTCGTGTGGCTGTTACACACCAGATTTTTTTTTTCTTAATGAGATAAAAGAATTGTTTCCAATGTCGTTATAAACTATTATTAAGCATTGAAATTTTTGAAAAATTTTCTGATAAATGCAGATTTTTTTTTTTTCCTAATAGGCAAATTTATTTTATTTAATTATTTCCCCTAATGAATCAGGCAGAAAAAAAAAAAAAAAGTGAATATTTTCAAAAAAGGCAGTTATTAAAAATAACAAATGATAACATAATCTAGATGGATGTACCGTTGTGTTTCATTCGGAAGAGTTTTATAATAATTACCTCAAACACATCTAAAGCAAATGGATGTTTGACTTTGGTGGAAGAGGCAAGGATGACTTTGACATTGGAACCGTCATAATCAGAACTGCACAAAATGTGATACTTGGCATCAGCCCAATACAGTTTCTTGGACACAAAATCTAAAAAGAAAGAAAAAATTATAAAACTCAAATAAGATGTTTTTTCCTATAAAAAGTATGCCTTAAGTAAAATCTTATATAAAAATTAATGTTTTGATATAAGCAACTACCTTTTTTTTTTTTTTTTTTTTTTTCCAAAATTTGCTCTAAATCAAGGAAATAGTTAAAACAAGATTAAGGGGGGAAAAAAAATACTGAAAAATATTTAGAGAAATTAGAGCGAAGACAGGACAGACGAACTGAAGTCAGATTCTGCTGGGGGGGGGGCTTTTTTTTTCCCGATGAAATTTGAATTGTGTTTGTGACTTCGACTCGTCTGTCTGTCCGCTCTCTCATTTTTGTACATAATCTTAAAATGTACGTTTTGAAGTTGATTTTGTTTGTTTGCTATTCTATTCAAGTTCACTGTAATATGTTTCTTGCTGAAAATAGCGTAAATGGCGATACTAGTTTGAGTATATGGAAACTCAGCGAGAAAATTTTTAATACATTATGATCTATGAAAAGAATTCATTTAAATTATGTTTATACTTCACGATAAACAGAAAAAAAGTAACATACATTATTTATGTGCACAAAAGTCTATTTTCCATAGATATGGTATAATACGCTACAGTGACCGGTTTATAGGGTTCAAACATATATTCAAATACATTATTGAAAATAAGCGGAAGATTTTATTACTAATATATTTATTCATTTTAAAGTTAATTTTATTGCCATTAAAGAAAAATAAATGAAATCATTAATCACTGTAACTTCAAATAGGGTGATGTTGGATATGCGTCTTGTTTGAGCGTAAAATATATAGTTTTTATAAAGATCTTCTTTCTTTAAATCTCGCCTGTTGGAACGTGTTCCATAATCTTTGTGAAATGAATGATATTTTTTCTTACTTTCTTATTTATCATTTTACTTTCAAATACAATTGTCTTAAAACCAGTTAAAAACATATTGCTATAATTTAAAATTATATATACAGGGTGATCAGTTTAAAAGAGCAGTACCCGTGGGTTTTTCTTATAACCCTTAAAGCTGAAGGATGTGGCAACTATTCTAACATTCAAGTATGATTATTTGAACCTTGTTTAAGTGTGTGACAATTTCTAACACTGTTGGACTGTTACAACTTTAATTGTGAGGTAAAACAGACATGGAGACACAATTTTTTTTTTAAATCCTGTAATAATTTTATTCATGTAAAACATAATTTAATTCTTTTCTTTTTTTTTTTTTTACATTATCATTCCTCACGCAGAAAATGTTGAAAATGTTCGCCACCATTTTGAATGCAAACATGAACACGTCGAACCCGGTTTTTAACACACTTCGCAGCATTGTTCGTGTTATTGGCGAGATTTCTTCCGTTATGATCTGTTTTAATTCATCGATGTTTGCAGGACTTCTCTGGAAAAGCCTATGAAATAATAATGTAAAAATGATAATGATAATGTAAATGTAATGTAGGAATGATAATGTAAAAAAATTTAATTAAATTTTGTTTTTCATAAATAAAATTATTATAGGATTTAAAAAATTGTGTGTCTCCATCTCTGTTTTACCTCCCAAATAAGGTTGTAACTGTAACAGTCCAACAGTGTTGGAAGTTGTCTTCCACACTTAAACAAGGTTCAAACAATTATAGTTCAGTGTTAGAATAGTTGCCACATCCGTCCTATTGAAGGGTAATAAGAAAAACCAATGGGTTCTCCTTTAACTTGATCACCCTGTATATATATATATATATAAAGTAGTTTCTCTCACCAATTGTTAATCCATTGGGCCATCTAATATCTTTTGAAACGATGGTGCTTCGGTGAGTTCCATCCATGCCTGCCCTTTCAATTTTGGCTGGTTCACCCCAATCAGCCCAGAACATCCACCTGGAAAGCGATATTATAATAGGTTCAGTTAACCGTGGCAGTTTTTTTTTAAAGCAATTATAAAACAATTCTTTTAACAAATATAATCGTTAACAGTCAATAGAGATTTGAAATATTGAACAAATGTGACATAGTAAACTTTCAATTAATTAGTATATAGATATCCAGGATAGATTAAAACAACAACAGAAATAAAATGAAAATAAAAGCGTAATGTAGAATGGTTTATAAAACTAGTTGGTATAGGAGACTTAGCTCAATTCGTCATCATATATTTGTTCTCATAAATTTATATTGTATGTGATAGGGAGTCATGCGCAGACCGAGAAAGCTTGACCCGCTGACGACCCACAAATATTGTTCGATTTGCAAACCGACCGGAACTAGCAGCATCTGACGCAAGACCCACAATAAAATATAGTTTTCCAACAAAATACAATTATATTGTGGAACAGATCTTTCACAGAATTAAATATTACATAAAAATTTCCTTGTCTATCTGTATAATTATAAACAAAAAGTCAGTATATACAATACACAGAATTTCAAATGTATAGAAAAGTAACTTTTTTTAAAATCGAGTGTTTCAGATATTTTGATGGTATATATATATATATATATATATAAAGTAAATTAAGGAAGCAAATATTGATTGGAATAAGTTTAAATGTTAAGTAATAATATTTTACATAATTGAAATTAAACTCAGGTTATGACACATGGTATTTTAAATTACTATGGAGAAAGAAAATGTCATCCAATATTTGTACTTAAAAGATTAGCTTCCTTAAAAATTAATTAATTAATTAATTAAAATAAAATAAAAAATACCCGCAGGTCAAAAATTTATGAAAATGGCAAACCCATATTCGACCCGATGCAGGTCTCTTAGGTGATTATACTACTTTCATGATAAAAGCATTGAACTAGGCCAATTGTTTTTCACAGTTGGAGACATAAATGCCTCAGTACTAAGCTACCTTTTCCCCTCAGTTCGGTACATTTACAATAGCTTAAATTGCTGTGTAATTTTAATGTTGTCAGTTTTGTATTTTATTTTTCTTGAAATTCCGTATCATTTCTCAAGTAATATATTCAATTAAGCACTTACGTATACGATCTATCATGCAGAGCTTGATTCATGTGAGGCCCGGGGCACACATACTCTTTTGAACCCCGACTACCTCTTGAAGATATGAAAATAGTTTAAAAAGTGACCAAAATTTTTTAACAGTAACACATACTGATCAAAAAGTCTCCAGAGAAATAGGTTTTAGGACCCCCTGCTATTTACGGCCCGGAGGACGTGCCTTACGTGCCCATGCGACAATCAGACTCTGTTAACATGAAATGATAACAATTTCTCGCCAAATTTAGTATTACATTACTGTTGAAATTCTATGGTTCAACTAAGTTTGCAATGGTTGTATACATTTCCTTTTTTAATTATTTTATTTTGACTTATTTATTTAAATAAATCAAATAAAATTTGAATTAATCGAATGTTCTAATAAATATATTTATACTTGTACATCAACTTTATCACCTATAAACTAACGTAAACTCACATGTGTAATAACATTCTTTCTTAAAAATTAATTGCGTATTCTGATTAAAATAATGAAACACTAATAATGCAATGTCATTTACATTTTTTTTTTTTTTTTTTTTTTTAATCGACTCTATCATCACGGAATTTAGTCACAGTTTTGAATTGCAGAGAAGATAGACCGAATAATGTTCAAGTACCTCTAAATTTATGCAAAATATTCTCCTACTAGTTTGTTGTAGGGCGACTAAGGCGCCCGTTGAATTTTATTTTTTTCTCACTTTAAATAATTCATTTGCTAGCAAGCCCGTGCGAAATTTTCTCACTTTGTTTATCTCATCGTTACCTTTAAAATTATTATTTTATAGACGTAATTTTTTTCATATGCATGAGCAAATTTATTTTTATTTTATTTTTATTTATTTTTATTATTATTTCTTTTTTCGGGAAAGCATATTTCACTTTATGCTGAAAAAAAAAAAAAAAAAAAAAAAAAAAAAATTGCAACAATTAAAAATTTAAATGTCTATTTTAAGCTTTTATTTTCACATTTTAATTAATATTAAAAAATGTAATTATATATTCGTTACAAATAATGTACCCAATGAAAGGCGCAATTTTTCTGAATACGTCTGTTTAAACAGCTTATCGATCGGACAATTACATTTTTTAAAATTAACTAAAGTATGAAAATTAGGAGACTGAGTCCAAGGAAATGTCTTAAGCCTAAAGTGTGACAGAATCAGCCACGGATGATCGTAACTATATATGCTGATTCTACTATTTTATGAAAATCTTAAATTTTGAATACCTCACGAAGTTTTTAAAGTAGAACGTTGAAGTTTTGTTTCTTTATCTCGCTGTAAATTGCAATACGTAAATCAGTGTTTGCCAGATTGGGGATTTTGTCCCCATTTTGGGGACTGAATATTTGTGGGGATTTTCAATGGGATTTCTGAAATTTTTGGGGAGAAATCTGGGGAATTTTTCAAGTATTTCGTCTTAAATTATAAGAAACAAAAAACTGATAAGTTCACAGTGTTAAATTGCAATACGTAAATCAGTGTTTGCCACATTGGGGATTTTGTCCCCATTTTGGGGACTGAATATTTGTGGGGAATTTCAATGGGATTTTTGAAATTTTTGTGGAGAAATCTGGGGAATTTTTCAACTATTTTGTCTTAAATTATAAGAAACAAAAAACTGATAAGTTCACAGTGTTGCCAACTGTGGATATTTGTCCTACGCGTAGGGACTTTCTACAGTTTTTTTTCGCATGTAGGGTCTTTTTACTCTATCTTCCCAGGACATCCTCAGGATATCCTGAGGATGTAAGTAAAGCTTACTTACATCTTCAGCACTAACATACTTACTGCGAGTTTAAAATTTCACTATAACTAGTCTGTAAGAAGTTTTTTCATTTATTTATTTATTTTTTAGCATATGGGGACTTTTTTCTAAAATGAGCTTCATTTGGGGAGAAATTTGTGCTTAAATCTATTAAATATCTAAAAATAAATTTAAAACAAATTTACTTTTTTAGCAGAAATTGAGTTGTGGATTAAAGAAAAAAAAAAAAAAAAAAAAAAAAATCCCTGATTTGGGGGAAATTTAAAAGCCTATTTGGGGAAATTGACTGTCGACCATCTGACAACACTGGTGTAATCTTTAACGAATGTTAAATACTTTAAAAAATGAGCAGTCTTTAATTGAATAAAATGAAGATAAATATTTCTTCTAATTAAAAAAGAAATAAAATCTGAGTAACAGCACTCACTCACCCTTCATTGGGATTTACAACAATAGCCCGAGGTTCGTCAAGGTTGGTTCCAAACAGCAATTTAATGAGTTTTCCGTCTAATGAAGCGACACTTATAGCGTTCCTGCCTGTATCTGTCCAGTACACGTTGCCATGAATCCAGTCTACGGCTAAGCCATCGGGAGTGATGATTTTGTCTTTTACAATAGTCTTCAAGCCTTCGCCGTTATCGATGTTAGCACTGTAACATTTAAAGTATTATAAAAAATAGGTAAGGAAAGCAAGGTCAAAAACACACAGTTAAATTTTCATTTTAATAAAGTCACATTATAATTTTCATAAAGAATTCAAAATGTATAAGTCTCTTATTAGTTTAACTTTCCTACAACTTTAACAGAAAAAATATAACGTTCCATCTAATAGCAAATGCGAAAAAACACACATAAAAAATCTGGAGTGACTCCACTCGACTTTCCGAATATAAAGTAATTATTTAATTATTGTTTAAATAAATTAAAGTGAAATAAGCCGTTAAGGAAACAAAAGGGAAAATTATAATAGGATGTTTTTGAGTATATTTCCCTTAATAATCTGTTTTTTAGTTTAACACTATTGTATTTCAAATAATTTGAGCCCTTAGATCATAATGATAAGGAATTTTCGTTGGGTCAATGCAAAAAAAAAAAAAAAACTATAAGTGTTAGATTCGCCAAAATCTATACAGTTTGTGCAATCGTGACCGATAACATGTGTATAAATTTTTGAATCGATCGAATAAGGCAATTTAGTCGCTATCGTGCTTTAAATAATTTGAGCCCACATAGACCATAAAAATAAAGAAATTTTCTTTGTGTCCCTGTAAAAGAACTGTAAGTGGTAGATTTACCAAAATCAATAGCATTCGTGCTATGGTGATCTATAACATACATACTAACTTTCAGCTCATTCGAACAAAGTGTTTAGACGCTATCGTGTTCACTCACACATTTACAAACAAGAATTGAAGTTAATAAAAACATAATAATAATAATAATTGCAGACTATTATAAAAATATAATTTTAGAAGCTTTCGTTAATACCTTAGCATTAAAATTACAGTGCATTGACTCTTTTCATACTATTGATGGCTAAATAATATATAAACTTCTCTCCCTCCCTAACCTTTAAATACATAAAAATATTCATAACAAAACGTATGAAAGGAATCTCATAGTATGTTTCTATAAGTAAAATTTGTTACGTAGAATTGTATATATATATATATATATAGGATGATCCGGTGATCCAAAAGTCACAGAAAAAAAATCTATTATTCAAATATGTGGTTTTTACTGAAATGCGCAGAAAGACACAGGAATATTTACTTTCATTACCCGACTACCGTAGGTAATGGAAGTATTGTATTCGGTCCAAAAATTCCCTATCGAGTTTTCACCTGATTTACACGTTTTAAGGCCTCCTGCGTCCAAAAATGTAGTTTTTGGCAATTGCTGAGTGTGTGTGCGGAATCTTCTGGCTATCATATTTCCGAAACTAATAAAGACAGAACTACAAAACTTCAGAACTGATACAGGTCTGGTGTACAGATGAATGCTCCCAATTTTGGTGAAAATTTGAAAACCGGAAGCGGGTCATCGGAGACTGGAAGTGGGATCGTGAGTTTGTATCTCAAAAACGGCTCTAATGATTTTCTTAAATAAACATTCTATTAGATGTCCTTTCGAATGATGTAGTTGGTTAGTTCAAGAAAATGGATAGGCGTCCTGGATAAACAGCTGAATTTCAGGCCTCGCAAGTGCGTTCCTTCAGAAATGGCTGTACGGATTTTTTTCAAACTCGTCCTATTAACTCCCTTTTAAATATCCTTTTGTATGTAATTATTGTTTTCCGGTCAATAATTGAGCATGTCAAGTTTTAGTAAAAGTTGGTATCTCAAAAACGGCTCTAATGATCTTTTAAAAAATTGTTACATAAATCAATTTTAGATATCCTTTGTCATGTATTACGTGGTTATTATAGGAAAATTAACAGTCGTCCTGCTTAGATAGTTTAGTTTTAGATATCGGAAATTGGTGTTTCAAAAAATAACGATATAATTTTTTTTAACGTACTATGTAAGTTTTGCTTTATATGTCTTTACACGTGTGTCATCTTTCTGCTACCAGAAAAATTGTAGGTTTATACTTCGCTAGGTTCAATTTCATGAATTCTGATGACATTATCTCCAAAAATGTACATAATACGTGTAACAGTGGGTAATGGAAGTCGTGT
Organism: Salticus scenicus; assembly: GCA_963930645.1. Taxonomy (NCBI): domain Eukaryota; kingdom Metazoa; phylum Arthropoda; class Arachnida; order Araneae; family Salticidae; genus Salticus; species Salticus scenicus. The sequence goes on from OZ005653.1 coordinate 341,275,901, forward strand.
GGTTGATTCACATCAGATTTTTTAGGTAACAAAAGGTTTATTAGCAAATTAGTTTAAACTGTTTCCATCAGGCAGAGATTTCATTATAAAATATTTTTTTTTACAGTGGCGCAGTTCATTTATTAATGTAATTAGGACTATAAAAGATTAGTGATTCATAAGAATGTCCCAACGACCGTTTCGCATTGGAAATTCTTATTAAAAAAAACTTTAGTATTTGGAAAATGACGTCGTTTGAGAAAACGAATCTGTTTAAAATGGGCAAGGATACTGCGAATAAAGCGGGATTTGTTGGTGAAAAATGTAAATAATATTTTTTTCTTATATATATAATATAAATTTCGTGCTTTTCTGCCAATGACGTTAGTTTTATCTTTGGTAACCCTCTCTGAAGCCAGTACTGCATATTTTTGCAATCTTTTGTAATCTCGTATGCGATCTGTGCTATATTTTCTTCTTATATTTGTATGTCGTAATTGTTGTATACTACATGTATGTAACTGTTTTCAAAAAGTGCCGATCGGAAAATATACCAGTATCCCTAGTTTTGCCTAAAGATTAAACATATTTTCTTTTTTAGTTGTAACTTTTATGTGTTAATTGTTTACTGTATTCCATTGTTATTGTTTGTGTATGTTTTGATGCGTATATAAGTCGACCTCCCAACTTTAGCGTTGAAAAAATTTCCGAAAATTATCGACTTACATTCGGCATATTACGGTACATATATAATCTGTGAAAGAAATAAAGCCATGTTGAATAAATTTACCTGTAGATACTTTCTTCAAGAACATCACTCCATACAACCAGTTTCTTCTGAAAATCGTAATCAATGGCCACAGCGCTGCGAAGTCCACTTGCCACTAAGGTGTATTCAGACGTCTCCAGGTCTATTTTTCGCAGATCTCTGCGATTCGCAAACAGCAGGGCTCCGTGGCCCACTGTTCAATAACAAAAATAAAGGAATAAATAAATGAGAATTTATATATATACATATATATATAAAATAATTCGCATTGGTGAACTCTTTTCAGTTCCCCATCTTATATCCTATTTCCACTTCTACTAAATTTCTATTATGCATTCTATTACATTGATAGTAAAAGCTAATGGCCTGATTGAAATGCCCCACCCACTAGATTAGGCTTCCAACTATTTTGATAGATTTACCTTTTGCTAATTGGATGCATAATTTTATGGATGTCAGTTTTGAGTTTTAGTTTTCAGGCTACTCCGAGCAATTTCCCAATAATACAAGTTTGTGTGAAATATTGTCCTATTCTACTCTGATGTGACAATTTTAACTTGCGAATTAAAATAAAGAGAGAGAGCGAACATTGACAGTTTATTCGTTACAACGACATTGAAAATAATAATAAATAAATAATAATACAGATTTATACAAAATTTAAAGTACGGGGTAAATCAAAATGAATATACCGATTACAAACGGCTATAACTATTTAATGGAAAAGACTTTATCGATAAGATTAACACAGAATGTAGACGGAAGTCCAAAATTTTGTATACATACATGATAGATGTTCTATGTGACTTCCCTTGGTCACACGGGCAACATCTAGACGGTTGTCCATTTACGTCATACATTCTGAAGCATGTCTGCAGTCACCGACGCAAGCGCATTACAAATGCGTACTTTGGGACCCTGCGATTTTTATCTATGGGTTTATGTGAAAGACAGGCTGTATGTGCTTTTCTCATGCTCAAAACAATTGAAGAACTCAAAGTACGCATTTATAATGCGCTTGCGTCGGTGACTGAACAAATGCTTCAGAATGTATGGCGTGAAATGGACTACCGCCTAGTTGTTGTCCGTGTGACCAAGAAAAGTCACATAGGACATCTATGATGTATGTATACAAAATTTTGAAGTTCCGTCTACATTCTGTGTCAATTTTATCGATGAATTCTTTTCCATTAAATAGTTATAGCCGTTTGTAATCGCTATATTACATGCATTTTCTCATATTTGATAGCGAAATACATACTTATTCTTTGATAATACCTAAATAAATCCCCACAGAGGGGCATTCCACCCATACCTAGATCCGTCGACTGGACAATCGTCAAATTTACAAAAAGGTGATTGGGTATTTCAACTCCTACACACCTCTTTCTAAACAGGCCTATTTTCAGTAATCTATATCTCATTGATTATTTACTAGACTTTGGTGAATACCCGTATTTCCTGTTTTCATAATATACTGAGATGAAGTATGGTACAAAATTATCAAACTGCTACTGAACTTTCAAATTTTAAGTTCAGTTTTATTGTGTAGACTACTACATATTATAAACTAATCCATGTATATTAATAGAAAAAAAAAAGTTTTTTTTTTTTTTCAATTAAATTTTTTTTTTTTTTTTTTTTGCTCCCACAAATAAATCTTAAATTCAGTGTTAAAATTTTCTAGATTCTTAAATATCTAAAACATATTAAGTTATTCTTAAATCTTAATGAAATATAAAACAAAATTAAATTTTTAAACGACTCAATAATTGTCGATTAATTGATTTCAAAAAAGAATTTGAATAATAGTAATAAGAAGAAGAATCTCATATGGAGTCTTACACTGAGCCTTGCATCGTCGGTGATTGGATGGTTCGATACTGTAGCCATCTAAGCAAGAGCACTTGAAGCTTCCCTTAGTGTTATTACATAACTGAGAGCAGGAACCAGGTATCTGACATTCATCTATATCTGTAGGAATTGAAAACAACAAAGAAGTCAGGAAATATAAGCTAATTTTTAAATAATTACACTTCAATTCAGTTGCAGAAACATCATTATTTCAATAAGATAAGAATGATATATCAATTTAATAGAGCAACGATTTAATGCACATTAATTTTATTCACTTAAAATTGAATTTGTTTATTGAAATAGCGTTTTTAGTATAATTTTGTGCCTTTGATTCATTCTCCCTAAATTATCTCTTCCGATTACAGTTTAACTGAATTCAATTTCAGTGAATTCATATTGGTTGATAATGGTTCTTTATCCTACAATTTATTTTTGAACTATTAATAAAAATGTCACTTTAAAAATATTATATAAAAAAAAGCTTTGATTTTAATTTGGTGCATTATGGGTTACAAGTTATAATGCGATATAAAAATGTGAATAAAGCAATTATACAAACTTTAAAAAGGACAAGCTAATTATGCTAGTGCTGTCATCTATTGTCAATTTTATAAATCAAAATGGTTAGAAAGTTTTAAATGTTATAAAATATTATACGAACTATATATTTAGCAGTAGAGCAATATTGATAGTTAAAAAGAACACCAATAACAAATCTTAATTATTTCAGCTATTGATACAGTTAAATTATGGGTATTTAAATTTGATTTCAATATATCATAACTCTTGTAGTTTGAAATGTCTAGTGCTGCCATCTAGTAGCAACTTAGCAAAATAATACTGTAGAAAATTAAAATTTTTAAAACAGCATCGGGAGTATAGAATACGTAAAGGATTGCATAAAATTTTAATTTTTACGAAAATTATAACCGAGAAAGAAACTAAATTTCTACTTGTTATTCTTAAGATTTCTTACATAGTCACCATTCAGATTTATACATTTCCCACAGCTTTGTTTAACATTTCGAAAAACGTCATTGAAAAACAGGGCTCTATATCCGCCCTACGGTACAATCCACAGTTTACTGAAGCCAGACAAATCAACATCAATAGTTGTAACCAACAGTATTATGCACATAAGGCTCCATTAATAGGTAGAATAATTTTTTTTATCTAGTTGTATGAATTATTTCTTAATAATAATTAAACATTTGCGATACTTCCTCGTATCCTTAGCAACACTAGACAGAAAGATAATTTTACCAATTTTTCGAGAAGGAAGTAAATATTGCGTACGAACTGAATTACCTTTACATGATCGATTGTCATGAAGCTGATAACCTGCATGACATTCGCAGTGGAATCCAACAACATCATCTACACATTTTTGGGAACAACCGCCATTGTTTAGAAGGCACTCGTTCACAACTGAAACAGAAAAAAACAATAAAACAATTTAAAGCATCTTCATTTGTGTTAGTTTATCACAAAATGACCACATTATTATTTATTTTTACTTTCCGAACACTATAGTGAGGAAAGTATTGTAATCATGTCAAAAATCCGAATTGGAGATTTTAATGTTTCTATACGTTTCGAGGTCCTCTGAGTCCGTTTCCACTATTTTTACGATGATGTATGTATGTGTGTGTGTATGTATTTGTGTATGTATGTGTGTATGTCTGTGGGTGAACACGCTAGCCTCTAAACGCTTTTTTCGAATAAGCTGAAAGTTGGTACATATATTGTAAGTCACCATAGTACGAACTCTATAGATTTTCGGGAATCTAGCACTTTTAGTTTTTTTACAGGGACACCAGGAAAAATTCTTTATCATTATGGCCTATGGGGCAATTTTTAAAAGTGCGATAGCGTCTAAACGCCTTATTAATCTCATCAAAAAATTTGTACACATGTTATAGGTCACAGTTGCACGAACTGTATAGATTTTGGTGCATTTAGCACTTACAATTTTTGTACAGGGACACAAGGAAAAATTCTTTATCATTATGCCGTATGGGGCAATTTTTAAAAATGTGATAGCGTCTAAACGCTTTATTAATCTGATCAAAAAATTTGTACACATGTTATAGGTCACAGTTGCACGAACTGTATAGATTTTGGGTGAATTTAGCACTTGCAGTTTTTTACAGGGACACAAGGAAAAATTCTTTATCATTATGGCCTATGGGACCCAATTTTTAAAAGTGCGATAGCCTCTAAACGCCTTATTCAATTGAGCTGAAAATTTATATGAATATTATAAACCACTGTTGCACTCACTATAAGCATTTTGGTGAATTTATAGGTTTTTACAGGGACACAACGAAAAATTCTTTATCATTATGATTTGTGGACTCAAAGTTCAGTAGCGTTCAATAAAACATCGTGTATTTTACGGAGAAAAATACTCAAACACTCTGTTATGCTTTTCTCTCTTTTGTTTGTTTAACAACTCCTCTTTCTTTACTTTATATACAAAACTGTTAATGACTCAATGTTCGGAAAGTCGTCACTCCAGATTTTTTCTTTTCTTTTTTAATTTTTGTTTTCTGGTGTTCTTTCTTTCTTTTTTTAGGTTGATTTCTTTAGAAATCGACCTATTATTATTATTTTGTTTGTTTGTTTACATTTTGTTTTGTTCCGTTTAGGGAGGCTTTTTTAAATTAATGTATTTTCAATCTTACAAACAAGGAAATTTTTGACAAAATCCTTTGAGTTAATTACTCATTCTCTAATAATGTTTTTAAAAATTTGCTATCCTCATCAAATAATTAACACTAATATGTTGTGTCTTTGATCATTATTTTCCAGAATTTCAAAAGTAAATCTAGAAATAGATTTATTATTAAAAACTTTAAGAATATAATAAACGCTAGTTTCAGAGGTCGATTCTTCTAATAAAAGAATTTAAATTTAGCAAAATTTATAACGTAATAATCTTGGTTTAAATTTCTTTATAGATTAACATCAGGTTTATTTTATTTTATTATATCTATTTACTAGCAGGCTACGCCCACTTCGCTGGTAATTATTTTTAAATGGACCACTATAATTAATGAATTTTCAAAACTGCATTAATTTTTTATCATGTTAAAAAAAAAAAAAAAAAAATCTGATCGGAAAAAATTTTGTACCGGTCATTACGCGCTGCATGCGCGCATTTATGTTCGATACTCTTTAATGAATCACTATATTATCGTATAAAAAAAAGTAAATATAAATACAAAAAAATTATTCTATCATCGATGGAATAATTGGTCTGGGCCCCCACTGCCTGCGGTAGCGTATACACGCCCGCACAGCGCGCATGTTCCTTTGCCCACCCTTGCCGACCCTCCTAATTATTTTACACGTTCGAAAATATCCGTAATCGTTTTCTCGGGCTTTTAAACCTATTAATACTAATTTTCAACGTTCTATCTGAATTTCTTTGTTTTTGCCCCTGTGCCCCCCCCCCCCTTTCTAGCCCCTCGTAATAATTCTACACTCTCGAAAATACCCGAAATCGATTTATCGGGCATTAAAACCTAATAATACTAATTTCAAACGCTCTAAATCTTATTTCGATATTTTTGTCCCTTCGCATCCCTGCTTCCTGTCTCTCCTAATAATTTTTCCCTTTTGAAAATACCTGCATTCGATTTGTAGGCCCTAAAAAACTATACGTGTCAATTTTGAACGGTCCAACTCTATTTCTATTGTCCCCCCCCCCCCCACCCGTCCTTTCCGGTTCTCCTAAACATTTTACAAATTCGAAAATATCCGCAATCGACTTGTAGGCCTCAAAATGCTCTATGTACCACTTTTGAACGGTCTAACTCTATTTTTATTTTTTTGCTCCTTCATCCCCCTTCTCGCCCTCCTAATGACTTTACACTTTCGAAAATATCCTCTTTCGACTTGCAGACCCCTAAAACCTATCTCTACCAATTTTGAACGGTCTAACTGTATTTTTATATTTGTTAATAATTTTCAAATCGATATATTAATTCAAATTGTCTCAAAGCTAAGCTTTGGAAGAAATGAAAATTTAAAGAAATTTGGGTTTAAAAAAAAAAAAAAAAGCTAAATAAGAAATGGTGTTAAGGATGTACTACGGATAGGTGAAGAAGCACATGCATCTATATGTTAAATTAAAACTGGATGTTTCTTCCTGTGTTCATTTTTCTGTTTCTTCTTCTTTTTAAATCTGAATAATTAAAAAAAATATGTATACATACGAACTTGAAAATTGGACGAGATGTTCGTTTTAAAATTATTTATTTACATTTTTATTATTATGGCGACGCCAAAGTTTGCATGTTAACATTTACATTAAGGGAAAAAAAAAAAAAAAAAAAAAAAAAAAGGAAGAAGAAGAAGAAAGAAAATGGGATACAGTAAGAAAAATCGGGTTTTAATTTAATATTTGGAGGAATGCGTGTCTTCACCTATCTGTATATTCTTCTTAACATCATTTCTTATTAATTTTCTTTTGCAAAATTGTTTTGTTTAATTTTTTTCATTTTTTCTAAAGCTTACTTTTTCAGGAAAGTTGAAATAATGTCAGTTTAAAAACTATTACTTAGGTTAAAGTTATGTAAAATTCGATTAATAATTTGATAACGAAAATATCATCCGGATGTTTAAAAGTTATAGTTAAAAAAAAAAAAAAAAAAAAAAAAAAATGGATAATAGGTTGTTTTTTTAATTTTCTACCCTAATGTATATTTTAGGCTTAGGTCGTTTCATTTTACACCGAATTTCATTCTTTTACTTTTATTTTTTAAAGTTTTTTCTAAAATATTTTATTTATATCTTGATGATGTCCCTTAACCCATTTTCAATATCTTAAAAATTAATATCTATACTAGGATAATAATGCTGACATTCCCTTAAAAGAATCTTGCTTTTCATCCCCGACCGATGTCTATTCCATCAGGTTCATATCAGTGGTTCATTTATCCCTTCGTAAGAATTCCCATGTAAAAAAAATAAAATAAGAAATTTTAGAAAATGATAATCAAAATTTCCACGAAAACATCGTAGATTTTTCTAACTTTTGCTTAAATGTATGAGCGAATTTTTAAATTTTCCATGATATTTGAAGAACATTGGTAATACACTTTTAAAATAAAATATTTAAAAATAGTAAAAAAACTTTTAACAAGTTCTATTTGTAGAACAACATCTCACAATCATAGATATAGTAATAAGAAATAGATTGATCAGCGAGAGGAAAAAAGTGATACCTTTTTTTTCGGGAAAAGTCACTCTAATGGCTGCCTTTCCCCGAGTCAATCACACACAGGAATACACACGGATAATTTAGTAAATGAAATTTATGAATAATTCATTTACTAAAGGTGAAGGAAAAACTCCAGATACAGTTTCAAATTCATTTTTCTTTTTATTCTTTTTTACAATACTCTCTAATGGCCGATTTTAGAACTTTTTTTCGGCATCAAAAGTTTTTGCTCGGTAACATGGGGATGATAGATCTCTATATATTACTACATTACTACATCTATGCTCACAATAACACGCTCAACACTTTTTTTTTTTTTTTTTTTTTTTTTAAGCTGTATTAACCAAGAAAAAATTGTTACAATTTTCAAATTTGCTTTCCTTACTTCTATTCTTTATGATACGACTAAATGATAAAGAAGAAATTTCCCACGCCACTCTTTTAGACTGGCATATAAATTAGAAGCAGTATTGATTACGGAATTAAGAAGCTTTTTTTTTTTTTTGCTGCATTTAAAACTTTTACTAGCCTAGTTCCAAGAACCAGTTTCCGGTCAATATATTAGTCATCATAAACTCTGATGTAATGCTAGATACAGTATGCAAAAAAAGCAAAACGAGACTTGTAACCATTAGATAATACTTACAGCATTTAAAAGAAGGTTCATCTTCCCAGCTTCCGCAGTCGTTTTGATGATTACAGGCTAGTTCGATGGGAATACATTTCTGATTGCCGCAGTCAAACTGAGTTTTGGGATCACAGACTCTAGGAACCAAGGCTATAAGGAGAGATGAACAAAAAAACTTAGAAGAGAAACAAGAATTGCCGTGGAGTAATAATATGAAATTAACAGACAATAGAAGTTAATTTAACAATAGTAAGCTGTACGATTGCTTACATATTATAAGAGTGATACAAAATCTAACGCTTTCGATTCTATTTATTATTTCTTTTATAATTACATAATAATAAAGTATTGGATTCGTAAAAAAGAATTAGCTTTCGGTTTTTGACCCATTTACACGTTTTAGAATGTCATGAACACGATTTGATCATTTAAAAAAAATGTCCATTTCTCTCTGTGTGTATCACAAATTTTATGGGCACTGTATTACTACGAACCAATGAACTAAATTGAACCAGACTTGGTATTGAATTGAACATTTACCTAAACTGGTGCTGATTAGATTTGTGGATCTATTGCTCAACAGGTGGCTGTGTCATTCTATTTTTTTCATATATATATATATATATATATATATATATATTTTTTTTTTTTACTACGGCAGTACAGGACAAAATTTCATATAAATGTACATAATGAGAGTTATTTTTTTTTACAAGTGATTGTGAAATTAATGTAAATCATTGATAATAGTAATATTATGAATGATTTTATTTAAACAGATAATACATTTTGCCCAATACTTACCACGAGAAACATGTAATTTCTGACTTGGAATAAATAAAAGGTCTTCTTATATGTTTGTAAACACATTTTAAAATAATTGTACAATCCCTATAAATAGTGAATGAAACCGAATGTAAGAGCGATAATTGGACACTCAGACTGGCTTTTCAAAGTTCAATGAATGTGAAGAAGAAATAAAATAACCGCTGTAAGATGAACATTTTTTATTGAATTTATTTCATTACTTTTAGGCGTCATTATAGTCAATTTATCACCCGCTTTTTGACTTTATAATGTTAATAGATCATTTAATTAATCTATTTGATCAAATTTAATTTACCAAATCAATAATGCAATCATTTATTATTATTAGACAGAAGTTATACTAACTGGATGATTAAAAATATACAGTATCAAAGCAAACACCGCCGCAATGTTCAGAAGAAAAACAAAGCTTAAGCTCAAAAACTCAGTATCTTAAAAGACCAGCATTTAACCCGATCAGGTTATCGTGGGTCATTGGAGACCCGAGGCATTTTTCTTATGTCTCATCCGCCAGAATTCACGCATAGAAGAAATACATATCTATCGTGCCCATGGGTTTTTTTCGCAAAAATACCATTCTTACACTTTATTATGCAATTTGAAATTTTCCAATATCTCAATTTGTTCAAAAGTTATAAATTTTTAGTAAATGCCTGCATTTTATAGAAATGGGCGTATTTCTGATGAAAAATAAAATATTTGTTGAATTTTTTTTTTGCAATATTCATTGTCTATCCTTAAATTAGAAGTATTCAAGAGTGTTCAAGAATTTTATCACATTTTTTTTCATTAAAAATTACGTGTTCTAACATTGCTCGGGTCTTCAGCGACCCATGATAAACTGACAAGATGCCGAAAAATACGATAACCTGATCGGGTTAATTTGAGGCAAAAATGTTCACAGAGGCGCCAGAACTGTAGAATCCCATGTTCAATAAGTTAAAAAGTGAGGCTGAAGAAGATAATTTAATAGAAAGACATAAAGAAAGAGAGAAAAAGAGATAGATAGATGAATGTGGCCACTGTCAAATAAGCTCCCAAAAGAAATTTAAGACTAGATATTGTTCAATGAATGAAGTAATTTTCGAGTGGAAAGAGATTGTTCATTCTCGAACGGGAAATACTTTAGATTCCGATATACTTTAGGAAACTTTCCCTGACCTTTTCATAGATATCAATCAATTAAGTATAATTTCCGTTTCCGTTTATTTGAAGCCATTGCTTTGATGAACCAATTTTTGGTATACTAGCTTCCGTTTTTTTTTTCAGTTTCATTAATTACTGCATTTTCGATCATTTCCTTATTTTCACGACACTCGCGATAAACCGACAGAATATATAAAAAATGGTAGCCAAATGAGAACAAATATAAAATAAGCTAGTATGTTGTAGTCCTCATAAGACTTTTTTCTATATTTTCCCTTACAAATTGATGCAGTACAAAATATTTATTAAATTTATTATTTATTAAAACTATTTTCCATGATGAATGCAAAAGATTTTCATCTCAGAGAAGTATGTAACATTAAATATTCAAAGAAAGATGATTTTTAAGCTCTGCATTAATATTCTATTATTATTATTATTTTGTTAAAAAAGAAAAAAAGAATCAATAACTTTGTTTTAAATTATCACAGATCAATGGTTTAACCATTTCTTTTAAGGTATTGGCGAGCTTTTTTGAAAGCTATCCATATTAAAAATTTAAAGCCTCAGGAGGGGTACTTCACTTCCCCATCCAGGGCCTGATTATCCAAAAGGCTAAGGAAGCTCAAGCTTCCCCTCTAACATTTAAGAGGGGGCCCCATAAGGATTAAAAACAGGGTCTTGAATTTTTTGTTTCCTATTTTCACACTGAGATTGAATTTTTTCTGAGAAAGGTTACCTAAAACAAGACAAAAAAAAACACACTATTTCGGGAAAAATCTATTATTTAACCTCGAAAATCTGAATGTTCTTAATTAAAAAGTTATATGATTTTAATGTTCTGTGTAGAAACCACCCAGATGTATGAAAAAATAAAAATAATAAACACACACTATTTTTTTGTCTATAGTATTTTTATATTACAATATGTATTAGGAAAACAAGATTTTCCGAAATGAAAGGGGGCCCCGAAATGATGCTGAGCTTCCCCTAGCTTCAAAGCTTAATCGGACCCTGTCCCCACCCTCCAGGATGGGCAAGCTTTCCTCCAACGTGTCCAAAAATGTTTCCTATTTGACTACTACTATTATAAATAATTAATTTTAAATTTCACAATGGTCCTAGAAAATAATTTTCATTGTGCACGTTTACACGAAATTTTTTCCTACAGTGCCAATGGAATGGCACTGTATATATGGAATGACAGCGGTACCTGTTACCGTTTGACCCTCAAATGCAATCAGAACCAGTTTAGGTCAACGAAATTCAATCGACTAAATACTAAAGTTGGTTCAATTCCGTTTATTGGTTCGTGAGATTTTTGGCGTCCACAAAATTTCTTCGAATGCACATACATAAATACACACACAGGCAGACGGCCAGATCGATAGACATTTTTAAAATGATTAAATCGTGTTTAGGACATCTCAAAACGCGTAAATCCATCGAAAACATGACGTCATAAATATTTATGAATCTAATACTTTCTTCTTATATACAGGGTGATTATAATTAAAGTTACGATTTCAAAACGCTTTAATTTTAAAACTACCGATCAGAGCGATTGGATGTTTTACCAGAGCAATCACGAGGCAATGAAATTTTGCTTGGGGGAGAGAAAAAAGTAGTTCCAACATGTTCCTATAGATGGTGCTGTCAGGAGAAACATCTAAATGGACTCGTTAAACACAGGAATGTTGTTAGCAACACAGTGGAATAGCATGAAACAATAGACTTCGAGGGTTTACTACAATTTTTTTTAGCAAAAAGACAAGAACACATGTTTACAGCGGTGTATAGTTCCTTTTGTATAGTGGTCTAGTATAGTGGTACCGGTGTATAGTTCCCTTAGCGGTATATAGTTCCTTTTATTTGTTTGTGTGTTAAGTGTGTAACTTTTAAATGTAAAATAAATAGTGTTACACTAAATCAGCCTCATTACTGAGTTCCGCACCTACAAAATAAAAAAACTAATAGTCTTCCGTACTAAACTAAATTCTGCTTTTGCCAGAATTTCATCAAAATCGTTTTTTCTTTTTTTCTTTTTTGTATTATTCACCAAGCTTTTTAGACGCACTTTGTTTGACTATCAAACGCATCGTGAAAAGATCAAGTCGTGAAAAAAGCTCCACTTATTGAATATCAAAATAGAAACAACACATTTTGTCGCCATAAATTTTTCCTCTATTAAATTTGATTCGATTCATTGAGCAATAAGAAGAATTAAAAAAAAAAAAAAAAAAAAAAAAAAATAATATAAATATGTTTGCTGTCGCCATTTCCTCCTAAAAGTTCGAAAAAAAAAAAAAAAAAAAAAAATTGAAAAATTAGAAGCGCTGAAAACAGTTTTAAAGAATCGTAATTAAAGCTGTTTTGAAAGTAGAACATTTTAATTTGGAGAACCGAAGTAATTTTTTAGTATTAATGTCACTCAACTAAAGGAAACATAAGAAGGTTTCATACTGGGACAGTTTTCTTCATCAGAACCGTCGGTACAGTCTTTAACACCATTGCATTGTTGGGTTCCTGGTATACAACGCTTGTTGAGACACTGGAACTGATCTACACGGCATTTCACAGTACCTAGACCACAAAGAATAAAAATTAAGGCACACAAAGATGAAATGTTAAAATACTAGCAAGAGCATTGAATTAAAATGCATACAGAACTATGAAACAAGAGTATATAAAGAAAATTATTGCAGCTTAAAAAAACAACTGAAAGCAAGTTATTTACTACTGAAAATAATTTTATCAATAACAATTTTGTTTGTTTGCTTCAATCGATCAGGTATATTTAAATGGACTAAAAAAGAAAAGAAAAATCGGATTTGTTTTCATTTGCTCATACTATAAGTCAATTACTTAGCAATTTTTAAAATAAATTCACATTAACTTTTAGTTTTAGGGGGGAAAATGTACATAGGGTAAGTGCACCAGTGATTGACACTTTTAGAGCAATCTCTGATGTTTTTAATGTTCTAGTCACCAGAAAATATTTTTAGAAATCTTAAGTTAGTACATTGGGTATGAAAGACATCCAGAACCACATATATGTTAAAATATAGACATTTGATAACAATTATTATTATTTTTTAATGAATTTTTATTTGACACCCACTCAAATGTTCCAGTCATTGGCACTGCCAGTTTTTCATTTTATCAGTCATTGGCCCCCTATGTTCCGGTGTTTGGCAGTGCTAGTTATTCATTTTATCAGTTATTAGCACCCTATGCTCCACTGTTTGACATAAAATGTTAAAATTCTTAGATGTAAAATATATGATTTTATTATTTTTCTTATTTATTAATTATTTCGGGATATATGTCAATTACTGGAGCATGCCGATCACTGGAGCACCTACCCTATGTAAAATTTTCGTAATTAAGCTAAATTAATATGCTGCTCGATTTATTTCACTACTTAAAAGAAATTAGACCACTAAAAGAATGAGATCTCTGACTTAATACTAACATGTAATAACACTGACTTACACACACACACACAAATACAGGGTGTTCCATAAGTCTGTAGGCATTTTAAAAATTTATTACTATTGAACAAATTGATAGAATTGAACGTGGTTTGCGAAATAATCATTCTCGTGAAGGGGGATTTTTATTTATTTATTTATTTCTTTTTTTTGGTAAAGAAAAAAATATTTGTAAATTTTTTGTCGACGATAGTTAGACAAATAGTTAAATTTTTCGCACGGATGTGAAAGAAAAATATGCAAATGAAAGTCCTCTAAATTGCACAATTTTGCGATTAGAACCGTTTATTTCTTATTTTGCCTCCTACTTGTGCATACATGAAGTCTTAATTGCGATGCCGACTTGGTGGATAAAGTGTTTACTGGTGAAGGATGTTTTCCCTCAGGTAAGAACCGCAGACCGAAGCTGCAGTTGTCAGTGTTATAACTCGCTTGCAAACTGTAATTTATGGTGACGACGGACACATAGAATAGGACTTACACATGCCTGAAAATATTTGCATGAGAATAAGTACAGTTTTTCATGAAAATGCGTGATCTAGTCACGGATAGCGCCCTCTATCGGCAAATAGCTTAATTATTATTTTTCTTTACAAAAAAAAAAAAAAAATAAAATAAAATAAATCACGCGAATGATTCTTTTACAAACTGCGTTCAATTCTAACAATGGACTCTTCCCACCTGACGTCAGAGGTCACATGATAGAGGAAAAACAAATAGCAGACGAAGTTTTGTTTATCTAGAGCGATTGCTGAAATAACACATTTTCTATTCTTATTTTTGAACAATCGTATTTAATCTGTGTTATTTTTTTTATACATCATCATTTTTAATCCATTTTATATCATTATTCATCACCTTTTGTTTGCGGTATACATTTAAAATCATCATTTAGTTTATGTTTGTTGTTGATGTTCATGAAGAACATGTAAAATACTCTAATTTTTGGTATTTAAATCATTGACAGTGCAATATCGTACGGTGTAAATCCATTTAGACCAGTAACTAAGTTAATTAACTTGTTGTAACACATGCAATTAAATTAAATGAAAACATTTTAAAATTTCAAATTATAATCCATAAACATTCCACAAGAAAAAGCTATTATTTATTACTAGATCAATTAATGTAACAGTTACACTAGAAAATACAAAAATCGATTCTTGCAGTTGAAAATAAATAAACACATAGAGTATTTTTAAAAAATTATTAAATTTACAAATACAACTATTCTACTGTGTACAAATGCACCATATTACTTTTATTTTATATTAAATATTAACATTTTTGTTCTTAAGAACAATATTTAATTGAATTCGATTATTCGTTTTCCTCTATCACATGACTGAGCAGACGAAACTGGGAAGAGACCATTCTAACAATTCATTCAATAGTTATGAATTTTTAAAATGTCTACAGACTTATGAGACAACCAGTATATACATATATATATATATATATATATATATATATATACTGTACATATAATTAAATTAAAATATTAATATCGCTATAATATCAACGAGAGACACTTTTGTTCTCTTTACATATTAAAACAGAAATCATCTTTAGAGGGCCATCTCCTTTCATCATCTCCCCAATTATTCGCTTCTGAACAGTGGTTCTTTTTCCCGCTTACTCTCCAACTCTCTGTCATTATTACTCTTCATGCCACAAATCTTTTGCAATGACAGTCGAGTCGTAACACATATCCCACAAATATATATATATATATATATATATATAATGATAACTAATACTTTTATGTTTGTTTTAAAATTATTTTAACAAAAACTATAATTTTGCAGATTTCACGCAACGAAACGGATAACTAGTTACATGAGCAATTTTTATAACTCATAAGCAAAAAAATGAATGTCCATAAAATAAATTTACAGTAAATAATAAATGACACACGATTTTAATATTATCTTATTTTATATTTTTAAAATTTTTTATATTTCCAATTACTTGATATATATTTTTTTTTTAAGTATTAATGAGAAAAAAAAAAAAAAAAAAAAAAAAAAAAGTTCAATTTTGGTATTGAGTTACGTTATATGTGAAATTATTCAAAAATGTATTATTTCACATAGATGAATAATTTTAATGTGTAATTGTTTGTATGTCTGAGAATTCTATATTTTAAATTTTTGAAATAATTTTATAATTAATATTAAAGGAATGTTTTTTCCCCCGGATAGTAGGCCATTAAATTATAATAATAATAATAATAAAACACAATTCTATCTATATCTTAATGCTAACGCCTTATTAAATGTTAATTATTTTCTATTAGTGCAAAAAAACTTTTTTTTTCCCCTAAAAGGGAGGAGATTACAAAAATGTGTAAATTTAAAAATAAAGTAAAAATATAGAAATTTTATTAATTAATTCTTTAATTCCACTTTAATTCATTTTCGAGTTATCCTACCTTAATGGCAAGTTTTTTTTTTAAATTTGCAGCAGACTTGTAAATAAGTAGAACTAATTTACCAATTCAATATCCCATGAAATTAAAATCAGGATTTATTACCTGGAAACTTAGAACAGATTTTCCTACGGACATGATGCATATTAAAATTCAGTCAATAAGCGCTGGCAGAATTAATATGTCGTCTCTTCAGGCCATCAAGGGATAAATTATATATGCATAAAGTCGCAAATGCGAAAATAATTTATAACATACGAATTGGTGTTCTGTGAGTGAACTCTCATATGAGTGAAACTGTGAGTCACTTACACTGTGAGTGAACTTTGTGTAAGTGAAATCTCATATATTATTCATATACTGTTCTTCAAAATAAAATTTAAAACTGCTTGGCCCGATTTTAAATAATAAAAAAAAAATCTTATTATTGCACTTTTTGCATAAAGTATAGTATTAAATTTTATTATCACGCTTATCTACAAATTTGCTTTTTGATTGCAAAAATCATTACAATTAAATTTGTCTTCAGTTATATTGATATTGAAATTAATCGAAATAAGAAAATGATATCAGATGTAAATTATAGAACACGTTCTTACTATTATAGTTGCATTTTCCATATTCATACTGTTCACTATTACTGACCAACACCTCCTACAATAGTGCCACCGAACTGAGTTTTACTTGATGGAAGATCGGACATCCAATTAACATTTGCTGTCATATCTATAGGATGGTGTAGATTGGACGTCATCTGCCAATCTTCTGTGACGCAAAGCTCAGTTCGATGGCACTATTGTAGGAGATGTTGCACTGACAGGGCGAAAGTCAGGCTTTTCCAGTTCTTTAGATAAACGGGAATTCCAGGTCTCTTATGCATTCACACGTTTAAACTAATAACTGAAGCTCAATGAGCCTCATCGTTACATTTAGCTTAATTTAGTTTGCTTTGTCAATTTATTGTATATATATATTCATACCTGTAACTGTGTGTGTTTTTTCCTTTGCTATTTTTAAGCTATACTAACGGATATATTCACCAATAACTTCAACTCCCGGTTGAACATGAAAACTTGAAAAGCGCATAAAGTCAGGGTACAACTTTTCAGCAAAACTTCATGCAATGCTTATGCCATCTAGCGGCATAGTTACTTTCTGATTTTTTAGCGGAAAATAACCAATCAAAGATTATATGAAATCTTCGACGCTAGATGGCAGAAGAAACAGGTCAATTTGCTTAGAAAGCTGCACGCCGATTTTAGACGATTTCCAAGTTTTTGCATTGAACCGGGAGTTGAAGTTAATGGTGAATACGGCCGTTGGTTGCGAGGATCATTTGTTATCAATGAACATAATTGTTGTTTTTCTTAAGTATGATTGTAATTTTACCTTTAAAATTATTTTAAACTATATTTTGGATCCATCAGCTAAGAACTACATCATGAGCTCGCGGAATTATTTTATTAAATGTCTAACAATTTAGACTCTTTCCCCTTCTCCTTCATTCCAGTCTTAAGATTTATTCTTTTTGTTTCACCCTCCTATGGGTTGTTGGTGTCATCCTATTTGAGATGGCGTCAGTTGCTGATATTTGTCTCATAAAAATTAATAAGGTGTGTTTTTTAACATCTTACCATTAACATGTTTTGTTCAACTTTAAAAAACGCTTTAAAATACGTTTCTCTTCTGTTTCTGTTATACGGTTCTGAGCACGAAACTGTAACGCATGAAAGTTTTATAATTTTCGCAACGTTAGCTTCATCAAATCTGTCAGTATTACTGTTATACCTAGGGTGACCAAATTTTCAGATTCCGAAGTGGGGACATGTCCCCATTTTTTACTTTGAAATGGGAACACCATGCATTTAATTCAAATTATAGACCAAAATACAATAATTATACACTTAACATATATACGCAATACATAAGCATATGTTTTTCCTTCCAAGAGCTTCACGCGTATATCTTTATCAGAATCATGACATTTTATCATAATGGAAAACACTTTAACATTTCCACGGATCGAATAGTCAGAACGTGAAGTTATGATTACAAATGATGCCTTTTCTAGTTCTAATGCAAGTTCCTTCATTGCACTAGATTTAAAAACATTTTCCACAATGACCTCACATTTTATTTGGCCACAAGAATATGCTGAGTCAAGAGTACTTTCTTTAATATTTTGGGCCGGTAGTCGATTTCTTTGAAAGTTTGTGCATGTCTTTATGATAAGTAAAAATGTTTTTTGCCAGAGCAATCTTCAAACTGGCATTATTGGCTGTCAAGTCCCTTTCATTGTAGACTAAGTTGATACAACTATAGAAGCATTTCATTTTTTTCAGAGTTAATATGAGCAGAAACAATTTTTTTTTTTCACCACAGTAATTATGAATAAAACGAAAGAAAAAGTAACAAAATTATGAATATTTAAGAATTTTTTTTGGAAAATTGTTGACATTTGGAGACAAACGACAGAAAATGTGGTCCCCAATCGTTGCTTTTGTTTTTGGGGGCAGATGGTCGAAAATGGGGACGGTTGATCACCCTAGTTATACCGTCAGGTTGGTTGGTTGGGTTTTACGTCGCAATTGGCGACGGTCTGGGACTCATACCTAGAGATGGTCCGGAGACATGCCATCGCAATTTTGATCCTCCACGGAAGGGATGGCTCTCCCGCTTCGGTTATTCCCAGAGGTATAATTTTTGATGGGAACATGGAGGACATTGCGGCCACGACAGATTTTACGTGCACCAGCCACCATTAGTGTACACGACGGTCTTTGGCCGGCTCGAGTACCGAAACCGCAATCTTCCAATTACGAGGCCGGCACTCTACCGACTGGGTATACCGTCAGGATGCATGAATAATGCATGGACCTGTTGCACATATTTTCCTCGGCAAAATTAATAGGGTACCATTAGTAACATATTATTACAGTGATACGTTCATTTCAGTAGAATCATTTTCTGTTCAAAAACATTACATACCCTTTCTCTTTCATTACTATTTTCCACTGCGTGTGAGCAGAAATTGTAATTTATAAAGATTTTATAGTTTTCACAACTTACAGTTAGCTTCGTCAGATCTATCAGGACAATCTGCATCACCGTCACACTGCCAAGAGGCGTGTATGCAGTCCCGTGAAGCACACATGAATTCTCTGTCGTTGCAAGGAGATCGGACAGTTTGTTTGGGGCAGGTGTTTTCGTCAGACCCATCCAAGCAATCGAAGTCGCCATCACAACGCCACCTTTCAGGAATGCATTTACCATTCAAGCACATAAATTCGGTAGACGAACAGGTCACGTTGGCTGAAAAAGGAAAAAAAGTTTTTAAGAGCAGCGACGATTATGATATGTTTATTAAAGAAATGATATAGGAGTTGGCATACAATGTAACGGCAAGCTGAATAAATAAGTTAATTGTTGAATTGTTGTCTACTCAAAATGGCTGCTGCTAGTAGCCGCGCTACCACAGGAATCTACCAAAACGTTAGCTAGTGCTATGCTCAGATTATCATACAGATAGAACAGTGAAGCTAAAACGCGAACCGGAGCGATAGTCGCACTACTAGTGTCAACATAGTGGAACATTCCACATGTGTTAGGTCTACATGAGTAGCATCTTTGATCGAAAATTGTTTTTCTATTTCGCGAGTAGTTAGTAGCAGGTACAGTCGGTAACAAAAGTATCCGAACACTAGCAAAAATTCCTATATAAAAAAAAGTAAAGTTAATACTGTTTTGTTAAATAAATTCTTGTCGAATCATGTTCTTAGTCAGTCTAAGAACAGGATTTATTTAACAAAACAGTATTAACTCTACCTTTTTTATATAGGAATTTTTGCTAGTGTTAGGATACTTTTGTTACAGACTGTAAGTATGTGAAGTTTTCTTTTTCTATTATTTTTGAATTCGCAAAATCAAAATCATACTCAAAACATTCACAGCTATTCTTCTAAGAAAAAAATAAATTTTTATAATGTTTTAAAAATATACTTTGCCAAACACATTTATATTCAAGTACAGATTAAAATTACAAGCTATATTTCTGAAATAGCAAAAAAATCATTAAATATTTAACATTGCTTTGTTTAAATAATACAAAATGCTTTAAAATGAAAAAAATAATTTTGGTTCATGTATATTTTCAAAATTTATGTGCTTAATATTTAGCACTTACTTCTTAAAATAAATTGCTTTTGACAATCAAGTTTGTAAACATTAACAAAGTTGTCAAACGAAAACATAGATACAATAAAAACAAGACGAGCGATTGCGTAAGCTAAAGAGCTCGACAAATTTACAGTCGTTACCAACAGGGTCACTACAGTCACAATTTGGTTAGCACTGAGTATTCGGGAGTATCCTATCTGTAAAATAATCTGTGGTGCTGTGTTACTTAAAAGACTCCTGTGATTAAAATTTTTATCATGTTTTTCCGCACATGTCATCTCTTTTTTATCATTCCGCTAAGATAGATGTTTGTACTATGGTCTAACCGTAGCCTCCTAAACTAGATGCCTGTCGTGTGGCTCGGAAACTTGGCAACAGTTCGAGCGGTACACAGCGCCACCTGGTACAGATTGCGCGACTTTTTTATTCAACTGTCACCAATAATTTTAAGAAGTGATATATGATATATATATATATATATATATATATATAATCGACGTTTCTTCGATTTCATTCACCTTTTATGTACATCAAATCTCTCTTTAAAAAATTTTTGGTGACTGTTGAATAAAACAATCACGCAATCTGTACCAGATGGCGCTATCTACCGTTTGAACTGTTGCCAAGTTTCCGAGCCACGCGACAGGAATCTAGTTGAGGAGGCTATGGTCTAACTATACATAAATACCTTCAAATTCAAAAGGCTTTTCCAAAGTTTTGCAACGATAAGTATCATTAGCTGAAAAGGATTTATTTGATTCCGCAAATTAAAATTTTAACATGTGTCCATGGCAATCACATTAATTTCTTAAGTGGTATATCCGAAACAGTTTCGGGTCTATTTCTACTAAATAAAATGAGCTATGTTGAAAATGTGTTTGATTATTATTATTTTTTAAACGGATTTAAGTGTTAAACCATTTAAAAACTACACAAAGTTAAAAACAAGCTTTAAGTGTGTAATTTAATAGAAATTAATTGACCTGATGATTGACCTGATTGATTAATTGCACCTGATGTTTATCACTGTGCACTTTCGATGATTGGTTTTGAGGTCACAGTGGATCTATCATACGAAGATAAAGAAAATAAATTTACATAATATTTCTCCCATTTCAGAGCATTTAAACATGTTAGGACATAACGAATAAGTGATCAAGTTGAAAAATTGACTTACGTTTATACAGAGCCGGATAAAAAGGGAAAGGCAAGATAGGGGGCAGGCTCATTTCACTTGGGCTCTGTGCATAAAATGAGACAGAAGGTGTCAAAGTAAAAACTAAGGTATGTGAAAATATTTTACACCAGTTTCAACTCGCACCTAGTTCCAATGCTTATAGAAGTCATTTATCAAAATATTAGTTTTTTTTTTTTTTTCTTTTTTTTTTTTTTTTTTTTTGTACTTTAAAATTGTATTAGGGTCCTTTGATTTGATTTTTCTCCGAACACTTTCAAAGTTATGAAAGAATCCGTTTACTTTATTCAAAAACATTTAACTACACTGTAAAAAAATAACTATTACCAGCTGCAAGAAACTCTCTGTGATTGGAGAAAATAATTATTTTCTCCAATCACAGAGAGTTTCTTGCAGCTGGTAATAGTTATTTTTTTACAGTGTATCTAAACAATATGTAGTAGTCTAAATGCTTTTCCGCAATTTATTATTTTGTATTCGCAATGGGGGCTTACAATAAACAACTTAGGGGAATTAAGGCAAATTTGGAAGACAAAGCATAATTTTAGCAGAATGTACTGAAGAGAATTCTCTAGCGCGAAAATCGAAATATATATCTGAAAGAATTTAATTGAGGTGGCCTAACATTTTACGTTTTAAAGAGAGGAGAAAAATATTTTCTTACGACATGCCGCTTCATCACTCATATCACCACAGTCATTATCTTGGTCGCACACCCATCGTCGAGTGATGCATTTGTTGTTTTCACAGGTGAATTCGTCTTCTGTGCATGTTATTTGACCTGCAAAAAAGAAAAATAATAAAACTATACGTTAAAAATTAATGTAAATCAATTCTACAATAAAATGCATTATAAGTTTCTACTAGTCAAAACTCCATTCAAATCATAACTTCATTTATGCATAAAACTTTATGAAAAGTAAAAAAAAAAAAAAAAAAAAATAATAATAATAATAATAATAAATACTCTTAAAATTTGGTATAAGATAAACATTTAATCGACATTTGGAGGGGAAAAAAAATCCTCCAGTTTATATTTAAACCAGAAATTATATGTGTATAAAATAAAATAATTAAGAATTGACATTCAAGCATAGATATAGTAATAAGACATAGATTGATCAGCGAGAGGGAAAAAGTGATACCTTTTTTTCTCGGGAAAAGTCACTCTAATGGCTGTCTTTTTCCGAGTAAATCACACACAGGAATACACACGGATAATTTAGTAAATAAAATTTATGAATAATTTATTTACTAAAGGTGAATGAAAAACTCCAGGTACAGTTTCAAATTCATTTTTCTTTTTATTCTTTTTTCAATACTCTCTAATGGCTGATTTTAGAACCTTTTTTCGGTATCAACATTTTTTGCTAGATAACATGGGGATGATAAATCTCTATATATTACTATATCTATGCATTCAAGTTTTGTTTAAGTTTTTTATGTTACAGTGGGTTAAAAGATTTCCTGCAATTCATTATTTTGGATTTGCGCTAGAAACTTTAAATAGCTTATAATCTTTATGAAACTTCAAGAAATTCAGGCAAAGTTGAAAGACAATATTGAAAAGCATTCTATAGCATAAAAAATGGTTTATATTTTGAAATAATTTTATCGAGGTGATCTAATATTGGACTTTTCGTTTTTTTTATTTGACTGTAATACAGTCGAACCTCGTTAACGTGAATCTCAAGGGGGATAAAAATTTTTTTCATGTTATCAGTAGTTTATGCTATCAGTAACTAATCTTCATATAACTAAACTAGTCTTCATTTTGACGGGGATTGTGGAAACAGTTCATGTTAAAAGTAATTCACGTTAACGGGGTTCGACTGTATTCCGTTTGGAAGCATCCTAAATAAATAAAAATCTCTACGATATGTGTGCGTGTATGTCACAAGGATATACTCACGGCAGTTATCTTTTTCATCCGAGCCGTCAGCGCAGTCTTCTTGACCATCACAGCGCCACGTGATAGGAATGCAAAGGCCAGAACTTCCCCCACAGCTAAATTGGTCAGGATTACAAGTTTTGTTTTCTAGGAATAAAACATTAATTAAAATCCTATAAGAAAAGAAGCCTGCCGTATGGGTTATTTATTGTAATGTCACACTCGTCACATAAAATTTTAAATATATTAATTTCAGAAAATTCAGCTGTACAGTTGTTTTGTAATATCTTTAGTATAATACCTTAGTTGCCCCTGCGTTATATTCTAGAGCAATAGAAAAACAATTCAGCTTTAAATATATATATATATATATATATATGTATATATATATACATATATAGAATGCATCCTATTCTACAACATCATACACCCTATTCTAACAATTCACCCTTTAAACTTTTTAAAATTAATTTAGAAAATTTCATTTATAGAATGCGTCATATAAACAAAAATGCTATATTAAAAGGAGACTTGGCGCTGGATTATTGAAACCAGTAAAAACTACAACGTCAGAAACGCCAAAGAAAAATATTTAGGAAGCATACAGCTGTTTCGGTAGCCTTAAGTAAGCCTGAATTTTTTGTGCACTGAAGACGGTACGCTTAAGGCTACCAAAATAGCTGTATACTTCCCAAATATTTTTCTTTGGCGTTTTTTACGTTGTAGTTTTTACTGGTTTTAAAAATGCTATATTTCTGATACTTAAGAACATACAGTATATTTGCGAAATGGCAAAAAGTAAAGCACTTTTTGTCAAAAAGTAAATATTACGAAACAAGACTAAAAATAGTATAAAATAAATACTTTTCTGCAATTTGTTTGCGGTATCGTAAAAATGAACTATACTACTTGTACCAGTACGTATAGTTGAGAGCAAAAATATTCTTGCGAAAATAGACAGCAAACTTGCAAATATGTCGAATGCAATGTCAGTTTGCTGATCTAAATTTCACCAAGTGAATAGAGTCCAATTTTTTTTAATGCAGAATGCCTCAGTTTGGTTACAGATTTTTAATATGAGCTTGAGCCCTGTATTTATGGCATAACTAACTTTTATTACACTAAATATGTTATGAAACAGGCAAAGAACCCGGAAATAGAAGTAATATTTTTGCTCATTATCTCGAAATTCAAGGCACATTTCTTCTTCATCTTCATCTCTTTCTCTTTTTCGAGTAGAGTAAAAAAGATTTGAGGAAGAAAGATTTTTTTAAACATTTTGAGTCACATCCTTGCCCTTTTATTCCACACATCTTTTAATTTGAATATTCGTGTCTTTACTTTCCGAACACTATAGTGAGGAAAGTATTGTAATCATGTCAAAAATCCGAATTCGAGATTTTGATGTTTCTATACGTTTTGAGGTCCCCTGAGTCCGTTTTCACTATTTTTACGATGATGTATGTATGTGTGTGTGTATGTGTGTATGTGTGTATGTGTGTATGTCTGTGAGTGAACACGCTAGCGTCTAAACGCTTTGTTCGATTAACCTGAAAGTTGGTACGCATATTGTAAGTCACCATTACGAACCCTATAGATTTTGGTGAATCTAGCACTTATAGTTTTTTTACAGGGACACAAAGAAAAATTCTTTATCATTATGGCCTATGGGAGCAAAATCTTAAAAGTGCAATAGCATCTAAACGCCTTATTCAATTGAGCAAAAAATTTATACACATATTATAGGTCACAAATACTCAATCTGTATAGATTTTGGAGAATCTAGCACTTATAGTTTTTTTACAGGGACACAAAGAAAAATTCTTTATCATTATGCCTATGGGGCCAAATTTTTAAAAGTGTGATAGCGTCTAAACGCCTTATTAATCTGAGCAAAAAATTTTTACACATGTTATAGATCACAGTTGAACTAACTGTATAGACTTTGGTGAATCTAGCACTTACAGTTTTTTTACAGGGACACAAAGAAAAATTCTTTATCATTATGGCCTATGGGACTAAATTTTTAAAAGTACGATAGCATCTAAACGCCTTATTGAATTGAGCTGAAAATTAATATGAGTATTATAAATCACTGTTTCACTAACTATAAGCATTTTGGTGAATTTAGCATTTATAGGTTTTTACAGGGACACAACGAAAAATTCTTTATCATTATGATCTATGGGCTCAAAGTTCAGTAGCTTTAAATAAAACATCGTGTAATAGATGGAGAAAAATACTCAAACACTCTATTATGGTTTTCTCTCTTTTGTTTGTTTAACAACTCCTCTTTCTTTACTTTATCTACAAAACTGTTAATTACTCAGTGTTCGGAAAGTCGAGTGGAGTCACTCCAGATTTATTTTTTCCATAACATTGTCTCTCTCAAACGCAGTTTTATAATCTTTAAGTTTTTAATATTAAATCCATTTTTACTTTCTTCTATCTTCAATAGAAGAAAGTATTGGATTCGTAAAAATTTTCGATTTCGGGTTTTTGATGGATTTACACGTTTTGAGAGCTGTAGAACACGATTTTACTATTTTTAGAAAATGTCCGTCTGTCTGTCTGTCTGTGTGTGTGTGTGACAAAATTTTGTGGCAACTGTATCTCTGGAACTACTGCACAGAATTTCATACAAATTGGTATGTAGTTGCACCTTGACATAAATTAGTGCCTATCAACTTTTGGTAAAAATCGTCTTACAGGTTGCGTTGCCATCCCGCTTTTTCTAAATTTTTAACAGGGTGAGATAGGGCAAAAATTTTCAAGATGGGTATCTTTCGAAACGTCTCGTCAGTACCTTTAAAACGAATGGTTGAACTATAAATCTGTGATAATTTAAAACAAAGTTATCGATTTTTTTTACTTTTTACGAAAAAAAAACTTAAAAAAATAATAATTTTTTTTTTTTTTTTCTCTCCCCTTAATTTTATCAAACTCCCACGGTTTCCGTGTTCTGACAAACTTAAACTAATTTTTGCTTTTTTCCCTTAATTTTATCAAACTCCCACGGTTTCCGTGTTCTGACAAACTTAAACTAATTTTTGCTTTTTTCCCCTAATTTTGTTAAAGTCCTACGGTTTCCGTGTCTTGACAAACTTTAAGAAATTTTCACATTTTACCCAAAAT
Organism: Salticus scenicus; assembly: GCA_963930645.1. Lineage (NCBI taxonomy): Eukaryota > Metazoa > Arthropoda > Arachnida > Araneae > Salticidae > Salticus > Salticus scenicus. The sequence continues at coordinate 341,302,660 of OZ005653.1, forward strand.
TTTGTCAAAGTCCTACTTTTTTTTTTTTTTTTTTTTTTTTTTTTCTCCCCTTAATTCTATCAAACTCCCACGGTTTCCGTGTTTTGACAAACTTAGAATAATTTTCACATTTTACCCAAAATTTTGTCAAAGTTCCACTTTTTTTTTTTTTTTTTTTTTTAATTATTGTTACTGAGTGAATTTGTATAGGAAAATATAGAAGAAAGTCTCGTGGTGTCCACAACATACTAGTTTTTCTTTCTTTTAAACACTTTGCATATATATGCTCCTATACGGGGATATAAATATAACACTGTGCTGAAGTGCGAACTTTGTGTATCTATTATACTGTCTGTAGCACGTGAAAAACCGTCAATAGGTTCATTTGTGAAAGTATTTCCTCTTCATTGAAATTTTGCTTTGAATGTTTCTAACTTTCCTAGAATGAGTGTCAGAAATACGGAAATGAGAAGATCCAATAGTGGTTCTAGAATTCTAAAAATGCATTATGCAAAGTTCTGATTACTTCACTGCGTAATTTACAGAGTGAGTTACTATTACACCAAAGTGAGCTTTGTACAAACATTGGTGTCTAGAAAAAGAGAAAATATTGCCTTTTTGTTTTGTTTGTTTATCGCTTTATGTCATTTTTTTTTGTATGTTAGGTCAAATTGGGCCGTAATCCGCTGCTTAAGGGGATGCTTCACTTAACGTGACCAGGCAGCCTAAACCCATGTTATTCTATGTGGACATTTGCTATGGAATTTACTCAATACCTATTATATTATTATTATTTTTATTATTATTATTGTTGTTATTATTATTTTTAATTTTAATTTTTACATTTATAAAATTTACGAGCCTTAAATTGATTCACGCTTTTCAAAAATTGATTTAAAAAAAAATTAATATTTAATTGTGGAACTGTATAGTAGAAAAAATGCACTTAGTTCATTTTTTCGTGTTTTAGAGTTTTAAGAGATCTGGGGGTTATCAAAAAAAAAAATATATTTATTGGTAAACTTATATGTTAATTTATAGACTATTCTGAACAATTTCACACTTAGTTTACACTTCTATTCACTATGGTTCAAAAGTTATGAACAAAATTGTAACTGGTGTTAAGACTGGACTTCACTGCGTTTCAAAATATCAACTTTAATTTTCTCAAAAGTGTTTTTTTTTCTTTTTCTCCCTATTCGAATAGTTTTGGAAAAAAAAAATCTTCACCTAATGCTTTAGGTCTTTGCTCACACATTTACAGAAAGTGTATCTGAAACCTTAATGTAGGATTTAGAGATATTTTAAAACTTACTATTTTTTAAATGTATATAATATAAAAAATCTTCAAAAATTTTAAAAACTTTCCTAAAATGTTCTAACTAAATGAAGTTAGTTTCAATAAATATCAATTTCTTTAATATATCTGACACCATGTCCATTTTGTGAAAAGTGTTACTACCATATCTTTGATGTGCTACAGAGAAATACGTTTGTCATGAATAAAGAAAACGGACATGGTTTTATTTTTCACTGTCTTATCTTTTTTATAGTAACTGGACATTAGTGCTTAACGCCTCTATATGAAGTATAAAATGCGCAAAAAAGACATGGTGCTAACCAGGGTTTAATCTGGCAAAAAAATTACTTTAGCATTTTAGCGAAAATAGGCAAGCACTATTTTAGCTTTTTGGAAAGTTAATTCTTTGGATACCATTGATTTCTTTTACTTAGCTTTGTTACCCTCAGTTTTGTTTTCTATTCCTTTTGTTCATTGATGATTTTAACCAAGCATCCATATTTGTGACTTTAAAAATATGAATCAGGGAAATTATATTTTGATTTTATCAATAGAAAAAGCGGTATTCATATCATATGTGTAAAATGAAAAAGCAATTTAAAAATCAAATAAAGTGTAGTGGTAGATAATCGTGAAATACTAGTGCTAAAAATGCTTCTATGAAGCAAATTCTGAATTCTAACATACTTTTAAATATTTTTGCATTGAAATTCAATCATTGAAAATTAAAAATAAATCCAAATTACTATATAAATAAGGATTTCCAAAAATTTCAGTCCTTTCGTAGTTTTTGCCTGCAAATATTACAAAAAAAAAAAAAAAAAATCTGAATTATTATATAGAGATATTTTATACAGTTATCCAGTTTTAGCTCTTTAGCGACATTCTGACCGACTTGTTTTAGCAAAATATGATACCTTTTAGCAAAATGCTAAAAAAACTAATGGCAGTTTAAACCCCGGTGCTAACTCTTTCCACAAAATGGACACGGTGTCCTTTACCTCCGGGTACAGATATATAATTTATATACGTACAAAGTTTTAAAGAAATAGGTGAAGAAATGTTTATAAAATCATGAGGATAGTGGCTAAAGAGCACTTTTGAGAGAGTAAGTGTTAAATTTCTGGAAGTGCAATAAAGTTCCATGTTGATATCAGTTACAATTTTGCCCATAACTTTTGAACCATAATGCGTAGAATCATAAATAAATCATCAATGTACTAACACATTCGCATATAATTTAAATCTATTTTTTTCTTAATATTAAAGCCTCCAAGACACCTAAAACGAAAAAAAATATATATATAATAAATTTAGAAAAGGCGAATTAATTTAACGGTTGTGATTTTAAACGTGAAAATGGAGAAAAGTGAGGGAATAAGAAATGTTCATAATTAAATCATGTATGAACTATTTCGACTTTGATTACAGATTTAATATCCTATTCTCCAGAACTATGAATATGTTCGGTGGAAATGTAGAAAGACCATTTTACAATTCAATATCAAAAAATACAATACCATGCGTGTTTTTACATTTTATAGAATTTGTTTATAAAGTTTTTATTCTTTGCGAACTAAAACTAATCTTTCGGTCCTTATTACTGCAATGCTCAATGCGCAATACTTGTTCCTTACTTTTGAATTTTCCAACAAATTTTCCAATGTATAAAATATTGAGCCATTTTCGCTTACTATTCGGAAAGTTTAGAATTATGAGTCTAAAAACTACAAGGACAAACAATTATTCCAAATCAATACGAATATTTAAAAGATTTGTTGGTAAACAATGTTTCCGTAAAGAGTTGAATCATTTAGGACTATCTGTCAATGCCACTTACGACAGGCTTGGTGGTCTTCATCTGTCTTATCACCACAGTCATCTTCGTTATCACAGAGCCACCTCAACGGGATGCATTTTTCATTGCCACACTTGAATTCTGTCAGCGAACACGTTCGACTCTCTGAAAAAGAAATAGTTAAACAAAAATCAATATGCATCATAATTTCATTATGTTGGTAAACATGCGATCAACTCATAAGATGAAATTTAGTTCCTGAATAATAATAATAATATATTTTTTTTTTTTTTTACGTGTACTGGCTGAAAAAAAAAAATAAGAAGAAGAAGAATTTATTTTACTTTTTATGTAGATTGGCTGACACTTACATTTAACTCAATATACACTCTATAAGAAAAAAAAAAAAAAAAAAACGACGCACCAAGAAGAAGTGGGGACAAAAATTGGTAGATGGGGTGGAATGGGTGGTCCGAATGGGACAAAAATTGGAAAAATGTGGAGAAAAACAATTGATTACAGTTTCAAAAAATTTGAATGATTTAATCAAGAGGAAGAGCCTCACAAAGTAAACAAGTTGGTCCACTTCTGGCCCTTATGTACGCAGTTATTCGGCTTGGTATTAATTGATAGAGTTGGCAGATGTGCTTCTGTGAAGTATCGTGCCAAATTCTGTCCAATTGGTGCGTTAGATTGGTAAAATCCCGAGCTGGTTGTAGGACCCTTTCTATGAAGCTCCAAACGTCCTCAGTGGCAGAGAGATCCGGGGACTGAGCTCAACCCCATTTCACTGAGCGGCCTATTAAGGGTCTTTGAAGTCACTGAAGTACCAGTTGCACGTAGGATCGACGATAATTATGAATTAGTGCTTGATTCCATCAAAATCTGTACGTATGTCAATTTGTGTCCAGTTTGCATTACTCTTTCTTGGTGCGTCACATTTTTTGTTATAGAGTATACAATATACAACTTACAGTTTAACGCAAAAACGAAAAGTTTAGAAATTCTAATACAATAATAATTATGTTTCACTCACGGAAATATGTTTTGTTGGAATAACAAAAAGTTTGTCAAACTGATTTAATTTTTTTTTGGTTGACACAGCCTAAAATAATTTTTGTTACCTGAATCGAAAGGAGCTCATCGCTCGTTCATTGGTTGTTTACCGAGAGATCTATGACGTTGCTTACTGGACTATCCAGTGACAATTCTTTTTTAATCGTATTCTTTTGGTCAATCGAAGCAAGTTGGTTTGGTTAACTGATTGGTTGGTTGGGTTTTACGACACACTAGTACTGCTATAGCGCCTAGACTTAGAATAGTACAGCAAGCGCTTATAACCGGAATGCTTAATATACGGCTAAAAAAGTTAAGCCTCCCAGATAGTGCTGAGATCGAAATTCTTGCTCAAATCGAAAGCATTGTATAAGAGCAGATTGGCTCTTCCCAGTTTTGTCCGTTTAGTTACGTGATCTAAGCATATAAGTTACCAATAAATACATCAGTTTCGGTCTTTTAAGCAAGAATCTCGATTGCACTGACTTTTAGTGAGAAGCTTTATCTTTAGAGCACTGTTTTGCTGGACGGTTGCCACACTATATACTCTAGGCGCTGTAGTACTATGCTATGGGCAATTAATGACGGTCTGGGTCTCACCCCCTAAGTGTAGAGTGACCATATTTTTTTTTATTGAATTTGTGGACAAAGATGGCGGTGTCCTTGAATTTCGAGGACAAAAAAGTAAAACAATAATTAAATCACCTTAAATTGTAAAATTTTAGTAATTTTTATGTAGAAAGCACCTAAAAGAACTCATTTCAGCTTATTTTTTATGCGTATAATAAATTACTATAATAAAACATTAATAACTTTATAACCGGCGTCCCCAAATGTGTTGTAATTTTTTGGGGACAAAGGTAGTTTTGTCCTCGAGATTCGGGGACTGTCCTCGAGATTCGAGGACATATGGTCAGCCTACCTAAGTTTGATCCGGAGACATGCCATTACAATTTTGATCCTCTTCGGAGTGCATGTCTCCCCTACTTCGATGATCCTCAGAGGTATAATTTTGTTAGGAACATGGAGAACATTGCAGTCATGACGGATTTTACGTGCACAAGCCACTACTAGTATACACGAGGTCTTCGGCCGGCCCGAGTATCGAACTTGCAATCTTCCAATTGCAAGATCGGTGCTTCACCGACTAGGCTGCCGCAGCTGTTTGTTAACTGAACAAAATTATTATTAAAATGACAAAATAAATCTAAAAATCAATCAGCAAAATAAATTTGGTTTTCCTAATAAAATATTTTTTTTTCGGTGCATTTATTTTAATTCTTTTATAAAGCTGGCCGTAATAGCTTTATAAGCTATGGTATGCTTAATTTAATAAACACCAAAATACAATTATACTCCAATTTATTAGATATTTTACGAGAATTAGCATAATAAAAAGTTTCTGATAGTACGTTTCTCTTAGACTATCGCAAAATTACGTGAAACATTATTTGTGAGTAATTAAACTTGTAAACTGAAAATACAGTCTTGATTTTTGGGAGATTCGGGAAAATACTTAATTTTATGAATGGAAATATTTATCCCGGAAAATTTAGAATGTTTATCCATGAATAATGTGAAAAGTTTGCAGTTGCATATGTTTTGTAAACAACTTAACAAAAGTTTGCAAATTAAGCTAACAACAACAACAAAATTAATTTTACTTTAATATACATTTTTTCACCATTATTTAAAAAAGTATTTTTCTTTTTTATGTATTTTTTTTTTCTTATGTAATTGCTTTATTTTATTATTTAATTCTTTTAAACTTTAATTATCAATTTCATTCAGCAAAAAGAGTACGAATACATGATTTAAAATCACGCTACAGAAATTTCACAATAGTCTGAAATTTTAAGAAATAAAATATTTGAAACATTAAGATTTCCTTTAGTGTAAGCAGAGAAATAATCTAAAATGTTGATATTTTAAATTGAAATCAACAATTTAAAATCAATGATATTTGATGGAAAAATATATTTTGTCTGAAATTTTAATGACATACAAAATGTTTTGTTAGTTGAGAATAAGTGAATTGAACGTCGCACTAAAGGTAAGCAGCGGAGAATTGGGAATAGTCTGGGATTCACTCCCTAGAAACGGTCTGGTTGGTTGGTTGGGTTTTATGTGTATTATAGTGCTGCGTCATGGGCAGTTGACGACGGCCTGGGACTTATCCCTAGTGATCGAGAGACATGCCATCATAATTTTGATCCTCCACGGAGGTGATGGAACTTTTACTTCGGTGACCCCTAAAGGCAAAATTTGCGATTGGAACATAGAGATGGTACACAAATATGCCATCGCAACCTTGATCCTCCACGAAAGGGATGACTTTTCGCTTAGGTAACCCCCAGAAATATTATTTCTGTTTTGTGACTGTATATGCACGGCACAGTTAAAGAGGAAATGTTTTAAGGTTCACAGCTATAAAATTATTAAAACATACATTTAAATTCAAGGAGCTTTGATAAAAATAAATAAGGAAAACGGATTGGTAGGAATCATTGTTAGAGGTCATCACTCATTATAATACGTGAAGCAAATATTCATATAAAATTTATTGTGATGTTACAAAAAGCATTTTGAAAAGATAGTAGATTTCCAGTTCTATGGTCGTATATTTTAGAAATTATACCTAAGAAGTGGGGTAGCCAAAAAATTGTGACGGCAGGTTTTTGGACCACTAAAATCCTTTGTGCTTTTTCCAAACCATATTTCTGCCCTATTTAGTTCCGTATTTAGAACAAGTTACTAGTGAACGCTCATTTCCCTGAAAATGAAGTTAATTTCGATCGTACTGCAGTCTCAAAAATCCATAAACTCTAATTTTTCATCAAAATCATTGGAGCAGTTTTCAAGAAACCAATTGTTTGCTTTTTTTGGGCCCGAGCGGAAGACGGATATCCAGAAAACGTTAATTTTACTGAATATGAGGGTAATTCAAAGGGAATTGTTATCTTAAAACACTCTCAACCCTACATTTTTATCAAAATCGTCAGAGCCATTTCCGAAAATATCCTGACATATGCAGACAAGATTGACTCGTTCAATAATAATGAGGATATTTCAGTAGATCATAGTAGAGTAACTAATGAGTATACTTTTTATTTACGTATGCTTTTAGCACTTATTTTATGAGCTAGTATTTCCCATTCAATTTCTAATTTTAATTAATTATACATTTTCAAAATGTTGTGTTGTCTTGCTTGGTCTAATCATTTAACTAATGCTCTAAAATATTTCACCTTTATAGTTTGAACTGTTGCTTTACGGTCATTTTTTGAACACAGAAGATAATTATTCCAGAACCTACTGTTTAAAGTGGATTACGGATCCCTACAAACATCTATATCTGAACCGGGATTCGAATAAGGCACACTTGTTACTGAAAGGCCAGAGCACTAATCATTCAGCCACCAGATGAGCATTTATTTACGGACATACTGTACTTGGTTAATAAAGTTCAATCTCATTTTTACTTCATTTATTACTGCCAGTACTATCGCTTGGAGACATGGGTACATCTAATAATTATTACATTTTCATATACAGATGCATTATAGGTGCACATTTTTTTACAAATTGTAAATAATTTTTCCACCACTGTTTACAAACGGTAATTTTAGTCTTAATCGTTGCAGATAACTATTATACAAGAATAAAATTTAAAAATAGAGACCAAAAATTACGGAGAATCCATAATAAATCGGCATTTATGCCAACAGATACGCTTTAAAAATTACCTTTATATAGTGTGTCATAGGAAAATGAAACATAACCATCGATTTCATTAATAAAAGGGTCAGTTTTAAGTATGCATTTTCAAAATATTGTTTCGTCTTGTTTGACGTAATCATTTAAATAATGCTCTAAATGTTTCATTTACAGCATTATTTAAATGGTTTTGTAATTTGTTATCATTATCATTTTAATATTATTATTTGAGATTAAAACAATAGCTCTTTTTCAAAAGTTTACTTTTGGAAAAAGAGCTGTTGTTGTTGTTATTATTATGCTCTAGATCTAGAGGTTTACCAAAGCAGAGGCGAAATTCTGTGGATCAAATTTGCGATGACGTGTCCCCGGACCACCCCTAAGGGTTAATCCCGTATCGTCGTCAATTGCCCATTGTGTAGCTCTAGTGTGCCCTAAAACCCATTCAAACTCAACCTCTAAAAGTAAATAAATAAAGCTATAATTGAAGGAATATTTGTTATTTAGAATAAAGAAAAAAGAACGTGGTCATCACTCTTAAAACACAATTATTAAATGCAACATCATGATAAGAAATTGACCTCCAAGAGTTTCGCTTGAATTATGAAACGAATTTTGACTTAATAGAGTCGTTGTTTGGTTTTCTTAACCACGCAGTTCATTGAAATTATCACGCCAAATGTCGTAGAAAAATAGTAAAACATCGTGATGTAACTGATGAAGTATCGATAAAAGTCATTGCTAGCGAAAGTGATGAGAGATTCACCGTCAAGTGCGTGTATACAAACAGATAAATACTAACAGCGTATTATATAAAGTTTTCCGCAGTAATAATATGAGGCACTTAATGCTAATGCATAGTACACAAACAAAATATTTCAGAAAATCAAATGTTAAAAGCACTGATCCAAGATGATAATTAAAATAATGTACGATAAAAATGTATATTTCGCAATATTTCCAAACGATTTTATTTGTTTATTTTAGTTTTCTTAAAGCAAAAGTGATAAACATACATAAATAAACTTAGTTTGAGCAAATATTTTTGTTTTTGATTTTAATGCAAAATAGTTTGAACTTTCATTTAAATAAATTTTAATTATTAGTTAAAGCGTTTAATTTTATATCATAACATTTTCTTTTAATGGACATATCACATTTACTTTATTATTATTATTATTTTCTTTGAAATTCTTATGTTTGTAATTTTATAATTTTTATTCAGTGATTTAAAATGTTAATTTTTCAATCTATCCTCTTTCTGCAGAAAGTGTAGCCACATGAGAAAATTAGAATAACATTTATAATAAAATATAAACATAGAATCACTTTACATATATATTTTAAAGAATGTAAAATCTCTGAGAAAGTTTTTATATTTTGAAGTCAAAACTTCATTTAGAAAACATCGTAAAATGCATAATATGTTATTAAATGTTTAAAAAGTAAAAATAAATTTTAATGTAAAAGAATATCAGTACAAAAAACCCTTAACGGGTTAAACGTTTGTGACGCAGCTACTTTATCACTATAAGAATTTGAAATATGAGTCTTAAAAATAATGATATGAAATATTAAGTGACGCTTTGCTATTAGTTAAAATATACATAGATTTTCTTATTGGATCATTTGCTTTTTTCTTTTATTTGTATTTACAATGAAAACATAATTTTTTTAGCTTCAAGATAAGACAAATATATAAAATATACTCACTGATGCTTTTTCATGTGCATTTAAATTTCAAAATAACAGTTTTAAAAAGGAATGATATCAAAATTCCAGTCACGCCTCGATGCCATTTCAAAAGATTTGTTTTTAGATTCCATTAAAATTACCTTTGTTTTCTCTAATAAAGTATATTTACACATTGAAACAGTGCTTTTAATTTTCAGAATATCGTTAATTACTTTAAAAGTTTTAAAACTTTTTGTCTTGGAATACGATTTTTGGTACTGCATGCGTTTCGTTATAATCGCTTTATGAATTACCGTTATATTTACACACAAGTGGACGTAAATTCATTAAAATGCTCATCGTTAAATGTAAACAAAATAATTACCTCTTCTTTTATTTTTAAACAGCACAGAAAGCACATTTTTCATTACCTTTCTCCACGTCTTATCATTGAAAGCAGAAGACGTGGAGCGATTTTTTATGAAAAGCATTTACCTAGAGGAGTGGAGTGGATTTAACGTTGTACTATATCTACATCTACACATTGGGCACTTGGCGGTGGTCTCGGTCACCCCTAGGAAGGGTTTGGGGACATGCCAACACAATTTTAATCCTTTGTAGAGGAGATTTTTATCGCAAGGAAAATGGAGAAATATTTTTCAAATGGATGAAGTTTGGGTTCGAATAGAGTTAGTATAGTCTCACCAATAAGTTAATCCCACCAATATAGTGAAATAGTCTCATCAGAAAGGGATACGTTTATTATCACAAAATAGGGGAAAAAATTCAAATATGGTTTAGAGAATACATAGAAAGTATTTCTAAGAGATTTATTACTGTATTGTATTTGGTTTTATATACAACGGCAAATTAAAAAATTAGAAAGCAAATTTAAATGTCAAGAAAGATGGATAACACACATATTTTATTTCTTATAAAATATTACACATTTAATCTTTAAGTATAAAGTATTATCTCTTTCGCAACGATTTAATGGAGTATGTAGACTTCCATAAAGGCAAATAGACGTATCGTACAGCACAGTTCATATTTGAATTTGAATTTAAATTTATTTTCTGAAAAAAAAAAAAAAAAAGTAACACTGACAACCTGTATCAAGTGACTGCATTCTAAAAGAAAAGATAAGGTTGAACATCTCTAATTTGCAGAGATATCCAAGTTAAAAATTTCGTGTATCACTCATGAACTTTTGTACTTTTGAATTTTTAAAGAATGTATTATCCATATTTTGGTCTATAACATCCTTTAGAAACTTTGGAAAATTATTAAAGGGGAAAAAATCAAAGTATGTCTTTCTCTACTAAGAAAAGCACTCTTGTCATTGGAAATATAACATACAAAGGTAGGTAGTTCAGAGTATGTGTCACCGAACCAAATATATATATATATATATACATATATATTCAAAGCAATTCTGTAAATATCATGAATATCATAAAAACAAGTGAGAATATCCATTGTAATATACATGAAATCAATATTTTATACTACCTTTTCATGGATTAGCTAAATCAAATTTTTTATGAAAGCGGAAAATGATCAAGCCAGAATTTAAACTTGAGTGATTACTGCTGGTGAGATAGTACCGAGTTAGCTCAACTGATAGAGCGTTGACACGTTATAGCCAAAAATTCCAAATACGATTCTGAACTGGTCATTTTTCACTCTTGTGAAAATTAATTCACCCAATTCTTTAAACATCGGTCGATGCGACTATCCGAATTATCAAAGTTTTTGTTCAACAGGCTGAAAATATCTAAATCACCACCACATAAAATAAATCAGCACCATTGAAATCCTTTCTTTTTTGATAAAATTTCGAAGAAAACATTTTTTCATATGTAAATTTACTATCACGTAGTGTAATATTATCCCTCAAATTCGGAGGTCAAGTTTTCCGGAAAACGCAAACGTACTGCGTAGTTAAATGAGTTACCCAAAACATAACAGTATCGCCAAATCTCAGAATCCGTTTACGACCTACAATTAACGAGATCAAAGGTTCGGATTTATACAAATCAGGTCATGCCTTGTCATCCCCAAGGATGTCTTCACGACGAAGTCGCCGGCCACTCGATTTCTAATTCATTGTCGCCGGTTCACGTGAATTTTTGTCGATAATGTTTTGATGGAAGCGTAGTCATGTTGAAAGTAAAAGGCTGTTTTAATCTAAATATAGCCTGAGAAATCCTTATCAATGAATGAGAGAAATGAATAAAACGTACGAAGTTGCACCGGAAGTTTATACTCGGAAAATACTTAAGAGTCTGAAGTGATGAGGGTATTGATTTCTCATTTTGCACTGGAAGATTTTTATTTATTTATTATTTCCATTACCCGACAATCGTAGGTAATGGAAGTATTATATTCGGCTCAAAAATTTGATATCGAGTTTTCACTGGGTTTATACGTTTTAAGGTCGCCTGAATCCTTATCAATGAATGAAAGAAATGAATAAAACGTACGAAGTTGCACCGGAAGTTGATACTCGGAAAATACTTAAGAGTTTGAAGTGATGAGGGTATTGATTTCTCATTTTGCAATGGAACATTTTTATTTATTTATTATTTCCATTACCCGACAATCGTAGGTAATGGAAGTACTGTATTCGATCCAAAAATTTGATATCGAGTTTTCATCCGATTTATACGTTTTAAGGTCTCCTGATTCCAAAAATGTAGTTTTTGGCAATTAGTCAGTGTGTGTGTATGTATGTGGGGAATCTTCTGGTTATCATATATCCGAAACTAATAAAGATAGAACTACGAAACTGCAGAATTGATATAGGTCTGGTGTACAGATGAACCTTCTAAATTTTGGTGAAAATTGAAAAACCGGAAGTGGGACGGTAAGTCTATATCTCAACAACGGCTCTAACGATTTTCTTCAAAGTTGCTATATACACACTCTATTTAGATGTCCTTTCAAAGGATATAATTGGTTAGTTGAGGAAAATTGATAGGCACCTTGTATAAATAGCTCAATTTCAGGTCTCGCAAGTGCGTTTCTTTAAAGACGGCTGCACAGATTTTTTCCAAACTCGCCATATCAATTCCTTTTTAAACATCCTTTTGCATGTAATTATTGTTTTCCGGTCAATAATTGAGTATGCCAAGTTGTGGTAAAAGTTGGTCTCTTAAAAACGGCTCTAACGATTTTCTTGAAAATTGTTACATAAATTTAGATATCCTTTCTCATGCATTTCGCAGTTATTATAAGAAAATTAACAGTTATCCTGATTAGATAGGTCAGTTTTAGATCTCCGAAATTGATGTTTAAAAAAAAAAAACTCTACCATTTTATTTATTTATTTATTTTTTAACTCGCTATGTAAGTTTTGTTTTATGTCTTTACACGAGTATCAAGTTTCTCTTACCGAAAAAATTTTAGGTTTCTACTTAGATCAATTTTATGTCTTCTGGTCACATTATCTCCAAAAAGTGCATATAATACGTGTAATAGTGGGTAATGGAAGTCGTGTGGTTGTTTTCCACACCAGATTTTTTAGTTATTAGTAAAGATGTAAACATATATTTTGACGAAATTTCACAGATGACTTCAATGATGTTCTAAATTCAATGTTGAATTCTGTGATGTCTAAAGGTATAGTTATAACTTTAGAGTGAGAAGGGCATTGATTTGAATGCGATTAAGGAAAGAATGCATATTTATATCTCACATCGATTTCTTAAAGAACATAGGTCTTAATAGTTTGAATAAATACTAAGTATTCAAGCAGATTTTAGAATATTATAATTAGTTTCTAAATTTTATAATATTTTTCAAGATTAAATTTTGGTTGTTAATGAAATCATTCTAATCAATTAAAATGTTGGTAAATTATTTTCTTGTATGAAAAGGGGAGCCAGAAGGAAACTTTCTATATTAAAAAATCTGGTTTGAAACAACCACACGACTTCCATTACCCACTATTACACGTATTATATGCATTTTTTGGAATTTTCCAGTAAGAGAAACTTGATACACGTATAAAGACATATAAAACAGAGTTTACATAGCGAATAAAAAAAAAAAAAAAAAAAAAATAGATAGAGTTATTTATTTAAACACCAATTTCCGAGCTCTAAAACTAAATTACCTAATCTGTATGACGTTAATATTTCTGTAATAACCACATAATACATGAGAAAGGGTATCTAAAATGGATTAATGAAACTATTTTCAAGAAAATCGTTAGAGTCGTTTTTGAGATACCAACTTTTACCAAAACTTGGTATACTCAATTATTGACCAGAAAACAATAATTACAAAAAAGGCTATTTAAAAGGGAGTTAAAAGGGCGAGTTTGAAAAAAAATCCGTACAGCCGTCTTTAAAGGAAAGCACTTGCGAGACCTGAAATTGAGCAATTTATACAGGGCACGTATAAAATTTCCTGAACTAAATAGCTATATCACTGAAAAGGGCATCATATAATAGAATGTTTATATAGCAACTTTCAAGAAAACCGTTATTCCGGTTTCCGATGACCCATTTCCGTTTTCCCAATTTTTACCAAAATTTGGAAAATTCATCTGTACACCCGACCTGTATCAATTCTGAAGTTTCGTAGTTTTATTTTTATTGGTTTCGGAGATATGATAGCCAGAAGATTCCACACATACATACATAAACACACTGACCAATTGCCAAAAACTACGTATTTGGACTCAGGAAGCCTTAAAACGAGTAAATTAGGTGGAAACTCGATATCAAATTTTTGGACAGAATACAATTTCCATTACCTACGGTAGTCGGGTAGTGGATGTAAAAAATACACGTAATACTTTTTTGTTAAATAAATCGTTGTCGAATCCTTTCCTTAGACTGACTATGAACATGACTCGACAAGGATTTATTTAACAAAGCAGTATTAAGTGTACTTTTATTAGACAGGGATTATTGCTAGTTCTCTAATATTTTTTCTGCAGACTGTATCTATATTGGTGCACAGAAAAAAATATCACTTTAAAACACTGTTTTTACAAATTAGTATTGCTTTAAAGAACATTTTACTTCATTAAAATACTATTATTATTATTATTATTATTATTATTATTATTATTATTATTATTATTCACATTTGCGTTAAAAGAACATCAAATTTAACTTCTAAATGGTATCAGAAATTTTTGTAGTTTCATTTACTTTTTATTTTAAATTTACTTTTATAGAAAAGAAAATATAAGAAACTTTATAAAATTGATCTTTCTTCCTTCTAAATATAAGAAAGAAAGAAATTATTCATTTAAAATCTCTTTCCTCAAAATCAAAATTAAAAGGTTCAAGATAGAAGAAATTATCACTCAATGGTAGACTGATTGAAAAAATAAAATAAAATAATAGATAAAATCCGCTGCTCTATATACTTGGTCTTTAACATAATTGTTTCAGATATGTTTTCCTGTTAGTCATTATTGTAGCATTTTCGAAAAACACTTCTTCTAGAACAATTCAGAAATTAAAATTCAGTGTTAAACGTAATTTAATTTTGGAACAAAAGGCTTTTTTTAATTTTCATTTACTTTCTTTTCTTCTTTTTTTTTTTTTTTTTCCTCTTTATATGTCTTTACTTTCCTTTTTTTTTTTTTTAATGGCAAGTGTAATGGTAACACCATTATAATTTGTCAATTTATCATAGATATAGTCTATGAAATTTATATATACTTATGTATTTTAACGTCTATTTTTCCAAAAAGTTTACATTTTTAAAAATTATCAATTTTTAAAATTTGATTTGATTTAACGGCCCTCTTCATTCACCGTCGCCGGAAGCCCGAGCCAATGTTATTCAATGGGGAAATTTTCTTTACAAATAACTTATTAACTAATACATATTTTTAAATTCTGTTTTCACATTCAGAAAATTCCCAACTGTTAAATTGACGGACCTTCTTTAAAAATGTAATTTTTTAATTTTTAATATTTTATTTCGAAATTGCAAAATGAAAAAAATTCACATATTTAAAATTCGTATTTTGCAGCTTCAAAATAAAATATAAAAAATAAAAAATATAATATTTTAGAAAAGGTGCGTCAATTTAACAGCTGGGAACTTTCAGAATGTGAAAACAGAATTTAAAAATATGTATTAGTTAATAAGTTATTCGTAAAGAAAAATTTCCCATTGAATAACATTAGTTTCGGCTTCCGGCGGCGGTGAGTGAAGAGGGCCCTTAATTTAATTTAATGTTAACAAAAGACAATTAATAAAAGAAAAATAGTTAAATAAATTTCCCATTAAAAAAAAAAATAATAATTAAATTTCTGTCTTAAACAGAGTTTAATTTTTAATTAGATATAAGAGCACATCTTTTTTTTTTTTTTTAATTCAGTTTTGTATATATTTTTCCTTTGATTCAATAATAAATTATTTCTTTCTTGATGCTCAAAGAAAAAAAAAAAAAAAAAAAAAAAAAAACAGTTTCCATTTGTTCTGTTTTCATTCTGTTAGAAAGAAATAAGTCTCCAATGCAATAGAAAAAATACGTGATTTCACGTTGGATTAAATAAAAGTTCTTTAACATCATATACTTTTCAAAAGAGGGAATTTGTTTTTCTCCACAATTATCGTCTCCGTGTTGGAAAAGATAATTTACAGGCAAATAACACTGGTATCGAAGTCTTTTGGTCATCTCTTAAAAGATAAAAGTTTTCGTAACAACGCGGCATAAAAGACAATACATAGTTTAACTTAAACTATAAATTGTCTTCTTGAAAGAAATTAAATTCTGAGAATGGTATAAATAAATTTTCGAAAAGTTATTTTTAAAAGTATAATTATTTAAATGTGGTTTTCATCAAAAATGGCATTTTTATTTCAAAATTTAATCAATTATGAAATTATATTCTGAGAATGGTATAAACTAAATTTCCGAAAATATAATTATTTAAATGTGGTTTCCATCAAAAGTGGCATTTTTATTTAAAAATTTAATCAAACATGTAATGTGTTGCATTAATGCTAATAATAATGTACTCTGTGTTACTTTCTAAAAAAATAATTTTATAATAATCCACCTGAATTGAATATTTTAATTTTCACTGTTTCACATATTAAATTTTAGTTGTAAATACTTTGTCGTAATCAGTGTAATTATTTTTTGTAATTATTGTACTGAAATTTCCCTAGAAATTTAATTGTTACATAAGGTGAAAAAGATGTATCATAATAAATGTCCATATTTCAAATTCATAAACTTTCAAAATCAAAACTTTTAAGCATTATCTATAATATTTATTGATTCACATCCTTGATATTACAATATTTAAAAGAATGTATTTATTTATTTATTTTAACTTATCTAAAATAAATATAGAAAAAAAGCAGAAAAAAATCAGCATTGGTAAAAATTTTATGATTGTTCGGAAAGATCTAGAATATGATTGTTAGGTCAGCCTCTTAGTTACTGCAAAATAATGAGGGGAAAAATACAGGAATTCAAAATTTCAAAACTAGACTTGTTTGTGCGTATATCTATTAACTGATATATATATATATATATATATATATATATATATATATATATTAAACTGACTAGAAGAAATATATTTTTAAACTGACTGTAAGACTGTGCATATTGTTGTATCAAAATTATTTGACAGGTGAAAAATGGAAATATAGAGTTACATTTGAGGAGACATGGATATTATTATTTATTTAAAAAAAAAAAAAAAAAAAAAAAAATGGTTTACTTGCAAAAAAGAAGAGAAAAAGGCTTAAAATGTTAGTTCAAAGAAAACAAGGAATGTTTTTCTAAAGGTTTTATGGTAATTACTAAATTCTCTTATAACAAAAAACTTAAAATAAAGAAAGAAGAAAAAATGTCAAAATTAACTCGGATAACTATCAAAAATATGTTTTAATATCTATTTTCAAAGAATAAATTCCATCCCTTAACCGAAACAATCTTCACTGCGTTGAGTTTCATCTCCTGTTTTTCGGATTCAGGGCATCTCAAAATGAGTAAATATAATAAAAACTTAATTTCAAAAATTTGACCCCAAAACAATGCTTTCTGTACCATGTCTATGGGCAAGAGAAAGTAAGATATGTGCCTAATATTGGTATTATTCTTTATTTTTCTGCATTAATTTTTTCTTTCTTCTTTTACCATTGTCTGATAGTTTAACTCATGTTTAATTTTTAAAATATTGCTACTGTATTAAAATTATTTACGGAAATAAATAAAATTTACTTTTAAAAAAAGTCCCATTTTCCATCGACCACTCACAATTGTCAACAAATGTCGCAAATGTTAAAAAAAAAAAAGGGTGTGTGTGGGAGTATTGAGTAAACGCAACTAAGAAAGAGCCCACGAAATTTATTTGGAGGCCAATCTAATTTGTATCGCCAAATATGAAATCACCGCCTCAAACGGAAACACAAAGGGAGTTCTTTATCCCCCCACCACCTAAAACGGGACAATTTTTGTCTACCGCCTCTATTGGGAACGCCTGAATTGGGCCATCACTACATAATAATTGGCCAGAGTTTCTTACAGACAGTTTCAGGAGTGTTCTGCACCCTGCTTGCCCTTTGTGTAAAAAAATAGCACACTTCTTGCCCAATATCTAAAAAGGTTGTACCCTTACTGCCCTTTATCAAGAATAGCCTGCGAACTGAAGATAAATGCTATAAATACAAATAAAACTATTGTGTAAGACAATCCAAATTTGTTCATGCATTAGTAACAAGCAAAATTAAAATGCAAAGAAATTTAAAATTATTTTTTTCCCTTGTAGCCATATTTAAAACTGTAGTTTGAAATTAAGTGTCAGCATTTGAACTGTTAAATGCGCCCTTAAGAATGTGGAACTGCCTTCAAGAATCTAAAAGGTGACCTTTCTTTTTTAGCGGTGCCCTGACCTTTCTTAATCCTGAAGGAAATTCTGCAATTAGCTACATTTCTGTTGAGATATATATTTTTACAACCCAGGTTAGTTTTTCTTTTCTTTCTTTCTTTTTCTTATTTAAAAATTAAAAAAATAAATAAATAAATAAACCTCAAAATGAATATATGATGATAGAAAATGAACATAGCGAAATGAACCTCAAAATGAACATAGCGAAAAAACGCATTTACTAGTTACCACGTATAAAATATATAATTTAAATGAATTGATTTGTGAAAAATCTTATTATTTCAAACTACACCAATTTCCACAGAAACGACTGTTTTGAGCATTTTAATAATTTACCTTAAATTCATTTTCTTGAAAACTAAGTTAACTAGGTTAAAATGCACTTAAAAAAAAAATGCCGACCTTAAACTACAATCATAGAAGATTCTTTTGTTTATTTCAGTACGGGAAACACAAACATGATATGCATAAAAATTATGCAGCTAATTTCATGTAACTCATAAATATTTGTACCAGAAATATTTGTACTGATTTTTAGTGAATACGATGATTATAGAAAGCATCAAAATTTTTTGTGTAGTCCTGTAAGCTAATAGCTAATTTTATGCATTTCATTTTCTATACAGAAACCATGATTCTAAGTAAACTAATAACATATATTTAGTTTATTATGATAAATTCAGTGTAAAGTGTAACCACATTAAAATACATAAAAAAAAAAAAAAAAAAAAAGGAATCCCGTACACCCTAATTACACAAGAATCTTTTATGTGTCTTAGTAAACGAGCCATATGTGATATCGATTATCACATATTCTAAAAAATATATTATCATAAAAAAAAATAAATAAATAAATAAATAAATAAAATAAATAAAGTAACGAACAGATTTTTATGACCTCTAAATTATAACTTAAATTCACATACAGTGTTTTTTTTAAATTTTTGTATCCTCCCTCTTCCCACAAATGATCTTTTGTTAATTGCAACGCTATTGAAATCTTTGATCACGTATTATACTTTCTTTAACTCAATGCAGATCTACAATGGCATGATATGACTTTTTCTAATTCGGTTTCTTTTCATCTTGCAAATAAATGCAGTTAGTTGCCACGTATGCATTCTTGTCTCACAATATGGTACATTAATTTTGCTTAAAACTTCCGCCTTCAAATGGCGAGGGCTGTGTGTTATCGAGGACCGTTTGAAGTATAATTACCTGGTAACCTTTCCAAAAAATGTATGTATTTATACGTCATAATTACAACCATTTTTTCCCTATTATTTTAAATTTCGCTTCGGTTAAAGCTTTGGCGAAATTAATCAAGAAAGTAATGAACAAATCGTAGCATCACTTCATCATCAACAACTAAGCGGTGAAGTCAACTTTTTGGGCTCCCACTCCAAAGTTGTTAAAATCACTTTACTGCTAATTATCCAATAATAATAACTTTATAAAAATGGTCACCTATACGAGAGTAATATACAGTCGGCTGCAAAATTATTCGAGCACTAGCCAATAATTCCTATATTTAAAAAGTACACTTAAGACTGTTTTGCTAAGTAAATCCTCGTCGAATCATGTTCTTAGACTGATTAAGAACATGACTCGACAAGGATTTATTTAACAAAGCTGTATTAAGTGTACTTTTTTTTGGCAAGGATTATTGCTAGTGCTCGAATAATTTTGCAGCCGACTGTATCAAATAAAATTTTTAATAAAATTTTTCGTGATTATGTACAAAAATTGCCTGGATTGCTGATTACTGCGTTATTGTCGGTACACTTCGCACGAATTCTGAAACTGTTTTTTTTTTAAGTAAACTTAAATAACCAACGGCTATCTACATCCACGTCACACCACAAAAAACAGTATGTACCAAAAACTAACAGATATTTAAATGTAATTCATAAATATTCGTTCCAAATTTGCAGTCAGTTGGATGATTATATAATCGAAGTTATTTTATTTAGCCTTCTAGATCAGTAATTAAGTCTATGCACACCATTTTCTACAAACGCCGTGCTTTTAAGAAGTATTTTAATAATGTATGTTATTATTATTATTTTTTTTTATCATATTAAAATTAGTGTAACCATGTTATAAAACACGTTAAAAAATGGCGTCCATAGATCATAATGATAGATTCTTTTATGTGTCTCTGTATATAAACCACAAACATAATATACACCAATATATACCTAAAACTATACTTTTAATACCATGTAGTTCATAAAATTTCTACCAACTTTCAAGTGAATTGGACGAAATTTGGGTCCGTTTTCACAGTACAGATTGGAGACAAACACATACAAAGAAAAACATCAAAAACATTTTTTATCTCAACGAGAAGACTTCTCTGTGACGTTTCGGAAATTATCAAATAAATTATTTTTTTTTGCATGCGAAAATGTATCCTTCCTCTTAATATGGAGCAGGAATTCAGCTATATTCAATAATTTAACATTGTACATTTTTCTATTTCTCTAAATAAGAAGGAGCAGGGAGAGAAGACCTCTGTCCTGCCGACCTGAGCAAAATTCATGCAGCTAGCTTTTAAGAGGGGACAATACCTAATCTCGCCGGCAGCCTTCGCCCATGTTATTCTATGGGAAAATTTGTTGCGACAATTACACATTACCTAATGAATATTTTTTAATTCTGTTTTCGCAGTCAGAAAATTCATAACCGTTAAATGAGTACTCATTTTTGAAAAATCCATTTTTTTTTAATTTTTACATTTCAATTTTGAGTTCAAAAATGCGATTTTCCACAAAATGCATTTTTCTCATTTTCTAGTCGCAAAATGAAATACTAAAATTTAAAAAAATCAATTTTTGGAAAACAAGTACTCATTTAACGCTTATGAATTTCTAAATGTGAAAACAGAATTGAAAAATATTCATTAGGTAATGAGTAATTATGTAAACAAATTTTCCCATAGAATAACATGTGCGAAGGCTGCCGGCGAGATTAGGTATTGTCCGCTTAAATAAAAATTCGTATCCAGAGAAAACGAAATCTCATTCTTCATGCTGAAGCACAGAAACTGGCAGAGGATGGAACACGGCAGACTGTAATTATAAGATCAGAAATCTTAATTTCATACTGTTAGCCTACTGCTACTGATAAGCTGAAAGCGTAAAGAAGGATTCATATATTTGAATCGGGCAGTTTTTCTTAATTTTTGTTATTAAAAGACCCAATGATATTAAAAGGATTCTTATTTGTGTTTTCATTCTAATTGCTCGCAATAAATTTTAACTTCAAGAAGGAAAAGAAGGATTCATTTCACCCAAATAAACGGCTTTTCCATTGATTTTAGGAAAATTAAAAATTGAAAAGTCTTATTTCACGAACGAGTGATTATTTTTTTTTCACTGAAAAATATAAGGAGGTTATATCAAAAATCACGTAAAAATAACATCCTGAAGCTAAAACATGCGAACGGATAGCTAATAAATTTGGGGGACATTCCCGACATGCGCCCAAGGCGTCATTTTTTATTTATTTTTATTTTTATTTTTATTTTTTATCAAAAATTATCACAAGGTAGTGCTTTACACAAAAATGGCAAATTTAACAACAAGAAGAAGAAGACGACGACTTAAAACAGAACATGTTACAAATTTGAATAATTGATTAGTTTTCATCCCGTGGGAGTCACTTTGTTAAATTTGCCATCTTTCAATGCAAAGCCCCATGGACATTTAGCAATTAATCAACACTTAATCCTTCTTCAATACCTTAAGCACATCTTGTGTGTAATTCATACAGTCGGTAACAAAAGTGTCCGAACGTTAGCAACAATTCCTATGTAAAACAAGTACACTTCATACGGTTTTGTTAAATAAATCCTTGTCGAATCCTGTTCTTAGCCAGTGTAAGAACAGGATTCGACAAGGATTTATTTAACAAAACGGTATTAACTCTACTTTTTTTATATAGGAATTTTTGCTAGTGTTCGGACACTTTTGTTACCGACTGTACAACGAATTTCTTTGCAGTTCGCTGTCTTTATTTATTTATGTATATATTTATTTTATTGTTACAGAATACTGTTTATAGGAAATTCAATTATAACTATTCTGGATATTCTGGATACAATTAAGAGACAAAAAAAAAGTATCAAGAGGGGAATTTTGTTTGATAAAATATTTAATTTTGCTCAAGAATACTTGGGAATTGCTAAGTAACAATATAGCACGTGTACTGATAGTCTATTAGTAAAGCTCTCGAACTTCTAAGCGTTTAGCCCTGGTTTGATTCTCAGTGTGTCAAACATGACTATTTTATTAGGTCTTTGCATAAATTCGTGCAGTTTTTTATTGCTTCATTTCATAAAAATAGATCAAATCAAATGACAATTTTAAATCAAAATACTCTCCATTACTTTCTAGAACCTTTGCCCATTTTTCGGGTAACAAATGTGCACCACGGCGATAGAAGCTCTCGTCTTTGGAGGCAGTAAAATGATCCGCATCCGCACGAACTTTTGCAACGACCTAATATTTAAATTAACTTAATATACATATTTGCGTTAAAGTTTAACGGTAATACTTACGTATTAATTTAAATATTCCATTTTTAGTCATAAACCCGCCTACAGAGTCACGAATAATATTTACTAATAAATTCCTTTTGCTTCAGGTTGCCGAACTGCATGGAATTCACTTATCCCAACAATTTTTCTAATCATAACTCCCAAATGTTTTTTAGGAACCTGATATTTTTGTTTAGCACATTCATTCCCCCCCCCCCTCCTTCCCGGGAAGCCAAAAGATCACATTTCAAGCCCTCTGATCTCCCACAGAAGAAAGAAAAGAATAACGTAAGTGACGGGATTCCCTATTGACCTGATCAGAGAGGTTTTAGTAGCCAAAATGATGAAAGATGAGGATAAAAAAAATCAAAACGATAAAAATCGTTCAGAGTTCGAGAGTCTTGAAAATTGTCCACACTTATTGAAGGTTATCGCTTTATTCAAGGCAAGCGAAGGTCATCTGGCAACGCCTAATTTTTTTCTTTTATTTTATAAGAGATTATGCGTATTTAGCATATCGATATTAACTTTAAATTCTTAGAAAATTTATAAATTTTTCATGTTAACGATGGTCAGCTAACTCAATTTGAAGATTAACCCCTTCCGCTCCAGGCTAGCTGTAGTGTAAATATGTGAAATACCAGATTATAATTTTGAAATAATGCAATACATAACGAAGTAACAATGTGCATTCTGTTGTGAAGTAAATATATTTAATTAATGAAGGTAGTAAATATGAATACATATCAAAGTATTTCAATTATTTATAGCAATGACTGATGTAAGTGGTTCATCATCATCACTGTCATCGCTTTCGCCGTCTTCACTTGTTGTAAAGTTATCATTGGAATCTTCAAGTTCGTCATAATCGGGGATATAATCACTATCCGAATCACTAGTATCAGACATTATTCACAGTTTCAAACACCGGCAAAACACACAAAATCAAGGAGCGAAAATTACACACAACCGCAGCCGCGAGAACACTGGCGTAGCCAAAACTAATAGGTCACCGAGGCTACTAACGCTATCTAGTTGTCAGTAATGAAAATACAATTTCAAAATACCATATGACAAATATAAAATAACTCTCTCTGATACCACTACAACTTTGGGCTTATTGTATCGTATACATTCTTTGGACGTATGCACGTACGTCCATGGTATTAATGGCCATTAACACTAGGACGTACGCACGTACGTCCCTGGAGTGGAAGGGGTTAATGGTTTTTTAAATGATGCGAATTATTACGCTATATAAAATATAAAATATATAATAACTGCTTAGTGCATGAGAGATGTTGAGGTAATATTAATTGCAGATAATATACACTATACCATTTCCCTTCTTAATTTGATATTAGAAGTTTATTCATACGATTCTTAGGACTGATTTGCAGAACAGAAAAATGGTTCTACAAACAATTTTAGTTATTCATTTTACCAGTTATTAGCACCCTATGATCCAGTGTTTGACATAAAATGCTAAAATTCTTGTATGTAAAATATATGATTTTATTATTTTTATTATTTACTAATTATTTCTGGATAGATGTCAATTACTGGAGCATGCCAATCACTGGAGCACCTACTCTACTGCTGAAATATTTTTTTTTTTATCTTATTACATAAATCTGAATCAGTTAGTATGATTACATATCTGTAAAAAAATTCCTATTTTATTATAGGAAACACATGTTATTGTACATCTAAACAGTTTCTTTATGTTTTAAGCAGTATAAAAGTATCAATTTGCTTTAAAACATATTTATAGACTATTTTTTTCTAATTTTGTTGTGAGTACATGTGCACACATCAGTAATACCTTTTATACTGTTTTTTCTATAGGTAATATGCTGTAATGAATTTGAATAACATACAGAAGTTCCAAGGCATCAAAGTGTTTGACCACTACAGGATAGACAAATAAACATTCTTACTTTATTATCTGTAGAGATTAAAGTATTGATTAGAACGTCCTGCCAGTGTCCGTATTTGGGTTATGCTGATATCAGACTTATACACAGACAGACATATAGAACAACTGCCAAAAAAATTGTTTTCGGATTCAGGGGATGTCAAAACGTGTGGTAGAAAAAACTCAAATTTGAAAATTTAAGTAAAAATAATTCTTAAGCATATAAGTAAGTGAATATAAAAAAAATGTATTATGCGCTAAACATATATAGCGTGTTTCGAAAAGAATGAAACGCGATTTAATTCTTTACCTATTAGAAATAATAGGGCAAATTAAATTTAACAAAATAAAATAATGTACGAAATAACATTACATGTTCAAAATAAGTTACCAAATAACATCACGTTAATAAATATTCTTTTTCTTGTTAAGTGTCAAAAAGTTACACTTTTTTAATTTTTATACGACCCCTCTAATTTTTTTTTTAAGTATTTGTTTTTAATGCAATATTATTGGGAAAAGCGCATACATATATCTTTAAAATTGAGTGAGTTATACTTATTTGAAAATTGAACGCTGAACATATAGACGATATACGAAAATCAAAATGCAAATTTGTAAAATATTATAAAATGTAAATATGAATAATAATCTTTAGAGATTAAAACCCTTTTTGAGTGTTTATTACAGATCCACGATTTAGTAATGCATTCTAAATCATTTTTATATTAAGACTAACTTTTTTAATTAAAAATAAATAAATAAAAATAATAAGTGTATGCAAGTTTAAACTTCGTATGCATATTGAACATATTGAACATATTTTTGAATTTATCTTTTTTTATGTTTTTTTCCTTAATTGATATTTTAGAAAATGAACTTAGAGGAATTTTTTTCTTTCATTCAATGGTAATTTAGACGTTTCAAATAGTCTTGTTAATTTAAAAAAAAAAATTGTTTAATAGCTAAAAATGCATTAAATTGTTGAACTAAGAGGTCACAGTATACTTTTTACACAAGATGTTGAATTTGAAATCCCCTTTATGTTCTAAATGTTTGTTATGTATAATTATCTCTTTAAATTTTTATTACATCATGTTATAAAACGATGGCTTTACTTTACTCAAATCTTAATGAAATTGAAGTATGTTATTTAAGTTCACTATAGGATGTTTTCTGTAGAAAATGGAGTAAATGCCACCATTGGTTTGTGTACAGAGACACCCCCAAAGTATTTAAAAGAATTGCGTTCTATAAGGGGTATTTCTATAAACCAAATTTTAATAACTTAACTTTACATAAGTCTTAACGAAATTGAAATATGTTATTCATATTCACAAAAGAATGCTTTCTATAGAATACAGCATGATTAGCATTGAGATTTACAAGACAACACAAAAATATTCAGTTACATTAAGGGATATTATTGGAAATTCGCTGGAATTGAATTTTTGTTTACATTAAGGGTTTTTAACACGTTACAACAATTTTTAAGTGTGAATATTATTGAAATTTGTGATCTGTCTGTCCACCTGTTTATTTGTCCATATTTCCGCCTCCAGCGTCCATAAATATTTCCAGAATTTTTAAAAAATAATGTATGCAACAAATTCAGTAAGGAAGGCTCCCTATTTAAAACGGCACTAACAGTCCTGTATAACTGGTTTGTGTACAGGGACACCCAAAACAATATCAATACGTTGCGTTTTAGGAGAGACATTTTTATAAATCACATTTAAATAACTTTTTACTGCAAAAAATCCTAAAGAAATTGTCATTATTTGTTAATATGCTAAAATAATATTTTGTATAGAGTTCGATGTGGTTAACTTTCAGATTCTGTACTAAAATATTCAGATACATTAAGGGCTGCATTTTCTTTTACGTTAAGCATTTTTAACACTTTCCAACGATGTTTAAGGGTGATTATGAATTCAGTTAGTCTATCTGTATGCCTTTCAGTCCTTCTATCTGTCCGTTGTGCGATAACGTAGGCAAAGAACATTGAAAGTTCTATGATACAACAAGTACATTACAGTTGGAAAGGGTTAATGTCATTGCGTAACGCAAGATTTTTCATTCATTCATTTTTTTTTTTTCTCTTTTAAGTAATGTCTATCTGCTATCAGCTATCAGCTATCTATATCAAGTTTGGTGCATTTATACGCTATAGAAACTGCGTATAGCCTTCTTATACAGGGGTAAATTGTAGCAAAGCAGCACTACCTGTCGACCGATATGGACACAAATTGAATCAGCAGTGCTTCATAATGACCTTGTTATTATTGAGTATACTGCCACATTTTATGGATTATACTCAGTGGAAGCCGATATAACCTTTCCAAAAATAGATAGACGGAAACATAGCAGTGCCAACTGTTGGGCGATTTACATCAAAATTTGATAGGCGCCGATACATGCCGAGTACAATGGAATACAAACTTTTCTGTGCATCAGTTCATGAGCTAGAACTGCTACAAAATTTTTGTCCCACACAAACAGATATTGCCTAAAAATGGTTAAATCGTATTCATAACACCTTAAAACGCGTAAATTTATCGAAAACCGGAAGTCGAAATTTTCTATTAATTCAATACTTTCTTCTATAAATATAGTTGAAAGGGGGAAAAAAAAAAGGAAAAGATAAATAATTTCACGTGATCTATAAAATTGGAGAGAACAGAAAATTGAAATTGTAAAGCGCGCGCGCACACACACACATATGTATAATAAAAATTATAAAGGGAAAAATAGCTTGCCATTATTAACCCCTTGAACTGAAATGACGAGTCCAGCTCGTCATGAATTTCCCGACACTAATTATGTTCTTATATGTATATATAACAATAAACACTCATATAAATGTGTGAAAGAAATATTATTTTTAATAATAACAAATTATTTGAGCAACAAAACCGTAAGTTTCTGTGTCAATCCCTCCTCTTAAAACTAAGAAAATTAAATTGTCTGCATGAGCAGTGCTGACTGAAAATAAATTGCAGTTCAAGGGGTTAATAATGCTAGATGTCTATAACTTTTTTTGCACTTTTCCCTGCTTGGAGGCAATCTTTATTATATCATTAAGTGATTTAAGTGATTATCAAGGATTAAACTTGCTAATCAAACATTCGATATCTGGCAAAAGATAATGGTGTTAATGCCCTTGTCTCCTTTATTCTAACCTTTCCAACAGCGCATTACGAAACATGACTGTTCTTACACCTTACAAAGTTCTTCAAAGATTGAAACACTCCAATCAACTTTTGAGTTAGTTGCCACCCAGCCATCACTATTCCACGTGTTATTTTTATGGTGCTCGAAATACCATAATTAAGTGTATTAACACCGATAACAGTGGCTATCGAAAAATTTGTTATTTTATCAAGTGAATTGTTTCGCTCTTCAGATGGTTTATATGCTAAAAATATTGAGAAAAATTGAAAAGAATTTTCGATCCTATCAATATCCCCTTTTGATAACCTTTTGGTATATCAAGTTATTGCTTCGAAACGAGCTTGATGCTGACGTCAGCAGTTTGTAGTTAGTTCCCTCCTCCCCTTTCTCATTGTTGTATATGCATAGAAAGATGTTTTAAATCATCAAAACAACTTAAGCAACTTACTGAAAGCTATTTAAAAAAAAATGGTTAAAGTAAAGTGGTTATATTAGTTTTCAAATTATTTATATTTTTCCGCTTACTTTATTTTTCTAAAGTTTTAATCAATGGTACAAAAAATAAAACTTTAAAAATAGCACGAAAATGTTGTCATAAGCACTAAATTAAATTTGTAAATATTAGAATTATTTACTAATAGTTAACTGAATTAAAAATGAATAATAAAGAATTTTTAGTTCTAATCTGAAAATGTACTATCACCGTTGTTGTTTTGAAACGTTTTGTTATAATTTGGTAACTAATTGTAATAACGAAAAAAAGAAAAAATATTTTGCTGGATTATTGATGGGGCTAATTCTTTGGATTTCACCCTACATGACACAAAAATAATAACAAAAATGAAAGACAAATTTTTCAAAAATTATAGACATTGGAAGTCGAGTATAATTTTTATTCTTACCTACATTGACACATAGTTATATTCAGCATAGGTAAAACGCATTGTTTTATGCACGATAATTCTCAATATTTAGGAAAATTAATATTATTTATAAATTAATGAAATTAAATATAATTATTTAGACAAATTTGCTATTCTCTATCTATTTCTCTCTCTCTTAAAAAAAAAAAAAAAAAAAAAAAAAAAAAAAACGTTTAATTTCACACACACTATAACTCGATATAACTCGATTTGAGTTAAAAAAATATATAGCTGCTTTGTATTTCAATCAATTTGAGTTATAAATGTTTAACCAGTACATAAATTATTTCTGCCTGTTCATGATTTACTGATAAGAGAAAGGGATATTTGCTACAACTGAGTAGTTATAACAAACATTCCTTTACCATTACTAATCATGATTTTATGCCTTACAGATTTATAGTTTATGTATGTGTTTAAAAATTATATTGAAAATTTTGATGAAAAAAAAAAATTAAAATGTCAATGTTTATTATTTTAATAAATATAATAAACATTTTAAATAACACTAACATAACATTACATTTTTCGTAGCATTAACACCTCTACCTGTCTACCTATCTACCTATCTGCATATATATACAGTCGGCAACAAAAGTGTTCAAACACTAGCAAAAATTCCTATGTAAAAAATGTACACTTCATACGGTTTTTGTTAAATAAATCTTTGTCGAATCATGTTCTTACACTGACTAAGAACAGGATTCGACAAGGATTTATTTAACAAAACCGTATGAAGTGTACTTTTTTTACATAGGGATTTTTGCTAATGTTCGGACACTTTTGTTACCGACTGTATATTTGCAGCAGATCTTTATAGCAGATTCTATTGTTAAAATTACTTTTTCCTTTTCTCTTGCAATGCAATGTTTATTATTTGCCATAATATGGCCATAATAACACAAATAACTCAAGCTCGAGCACATTTATTTATTTTTAAATCATCTAAATGACTGAATTCAACTTAAAATAAATGGGACTGGGAGTTTTAATTTCTTTCTTTTACTTCGTTAATTCGTGTTGATTTCATTGTTTTTTTTTTTTTTTTTTAGAGTATAAAACAAATTGACGCAATTTTGTTTCAAATCGTTTCAATAGGGTTCCACTTGATCGTTTGAAAAGAATAATTATTTAAATTTTTATTACATTATTAAATTACTATTAAATTATAATTTTACATTATTTTCAATAAAAAAATCATTTTCAACAAGTTCAGACATTTAATTAAAACTTTCTGGCGTCAACATGATCCACTTTCTTCAAAGTTTAAAGAGTAATGATTTATTTTGTATTTAACACCAAGTTTTATCTAGTAATTTGCTGTTTGGGTTTCTTTTCTAATTTGTATAATTTCATAAAATGTTTTTTTAAGAACTCTGGAGATGATCGCCCGCTTCTTTTCACACTCAGTTATTTAAGTTCTGATCACTAATTATGGTTTCTCTTATTTGTAAAGTATTAGTATGTTGAAACGAAATTTGGCACGCCGAAAAAGTATTACACAATGTTATTTCTTTGCGCTTTTTCAGTAAGGGAAGTGCCTCAGTTAGTATGTGCCACAAAAAATAAATAAACAAATAATAATAAAGAGTCAGGGTGAATCTAATGAAAATAGAAGACATGAGACAAATTCGTGCCTTATTTTTCGAAAGAGAAACACTCTACAATTTTCTTATTTTATATTGCTAAAGAGGAGTGAGAATAAAATCAACAAAAACGCATTTATTATTATCAGTATTGCAGTTATTATTTATTTATTCATTGAAATAAGTCATTTTTCGTATAAATTTTAGTAATTAATGTTTGTAATTAAATTTTGAATGATTATTCAAGGAAATAAATCCGAGGTCAAAGTATTTCGAAGGCCCTGTATATAAATACTTTTTTGCATTTGCATACAAGAACAAATAATTATTTATCTTTTACTTCTCCTATAATCTCACAGGTAACTGGACCTTACAAGTATTTTATTCATTGATACAGATTGTATTAAACCTTGGATAAAAGCCAAAGAGGTCGTGGTTTTTTTTTCTTAACCATTTTGCAGACATGGTTTAAATCCAATTATAAATATTCATTTGTAGTTATTCTAAAATGTCAATGAAAAAGCCACCAACTGTAGTATAGAAAATTTGTTCGTTTACAGAGATGGTCTTTTAACATAAGTTGTTGAAAAATCTTATTTAAACAATAAACTCAATAACTTAAACGGTTTTGATTACAGTCAGGACTGCAATAAAAAATTTCATCGAATTTTCTTACTAATTTCTAATACATTTTTATTCACTGCATTGCAGTGAATCTAAAAAATAATACTAAATGGAAAATAGGAAGGGGGCGGGGGGGGGGCAATAGAAAGGATGAAAGCGAATGCGTTGTTCAGAGAGGCATCATAAAGAAGAAAAAAAGGGTTCACAGGCAAAAACAGTGCACACAGACTGATAAATAAATCATGGAAGAATTATTTGCTTAATTATGAGAAAGAATATGTTTAATTTCATGTAATAAAGTTAGTGATTATTAGTGATTTTTTATTGTAAACCCTTGTTACTTTGAAAAAAAAAATAAAAAATAAAAAAAGAGTACGTGAGGGGAAGAAACGGAGGCTATTTTTGGATTCAGCATTCTCGAAAACCTAAAGTTTATTAATATAGCACCATCACTACTTTCAGCTTTTATCAATCCACTACAGGATGAAGGCCTCTCCTAGGTGAATCCAAACTGCCCTGTTTTCTGCATTCTATTATATTTATTCTGTATTCTGCATTGCTCTATTATATATATATATATATATGCATCTTTTTTTTTTGTTTTTCTCCAGACCTGTTTAATTAAAGTTTACATTATTTGTCTACACCACTTTTTAATGATCATTAATATCTGTTCGAATTCTGAAAGCTTTTTAAATATAATTTTGTTTCCTAAGGATTTTCTTTTTTTTTTTTTCTTTTTTTTTTTTTGTTTACATAATACATATATCCTGGATTAAAATGTTCACACAGAAAAGGAAAAAAAAAAAAGAGATTGACATTTAGATAATAAATTGTGACACTAGTAAAAATAGTTCCATGACATCCCAATAAATTCTAGTTCCCTTTGCTTGCAAGCTCTAGACATCACTGTTAAATTTCTAGAACGTTTACTTATACTATTGTGGTAAACGTATTTAAAAATCTCTCGAAATAAATGCGAACGCATTAGGCGAGATTTAGTAACTATAATTCTAGTTAATCAATCATATCTGGAAATCAAAGCGAGAATTTCTAGCAATTCAAAGGATTCAAATTATAAAGTAACGTTTCACCCTCTAGAAAAGTACAGAATAGAAATTCTCGATCATTTCGTTCATTCAGTTTATTTATCTGATACGCATAACTCAGAAATCTACATTTCTAGTTTAAAGATTTAGAAAATAAATGACTACTTATTCGTTCTAGATGAAGGAGGTTTATTTATTATTTTTTTTTTTCAGTGCAGATTACCATTATTTCTAAGTGAGAAGAAAAGGTCTACATTAATCTTTTAATTTTTATTAAAATATTTGGTCTGAAAACACCAGTTTAACTTTTAATTCTTAATTTTGTTTTGCGCTTAATATTTTTATTCTGCATTTAAAATCAACCACACCAATTTAGAAGACATTGAATTTAAATTATATATTAGGTCGTTGCATAAATTTGTGCGGTTTTTATTGCTTCATTTCATAAAAATACATCAAATCAAATGGCAATTTTTAATCAAAATACTCTCCATTACTTTCTACAACCTTTGCCCATTTTTCGGGTAACAAATGTATACCACGGCGATAGAAGGTCTCGTCTTTGGGGGCAGTAAAATGATCCGCGTCCGCACGAACTTTTGCAACGACCTAATAGCTAAATAATGGTAAATGAATGTTCTTTATTTTAAAGCTGAAACTTCAGTCTTTAAGTATGTGCATTGTACAATATTTAAGTTTTATCACTTACTTCTTTTTTTTTTTACACACAGATTTTTATTACACATGTGAAGATTAACCTCATTTATACATGGTGAGGAAAATATGACCTCTGACAGAGGTTCACAATTTTAACTGGGCCTTTACATTTAGAGCCGATCAAAACTGGTCCTAAAAAAAAGTGTCATTTTAATAGAAATGAACTTGTAGAGAAGTTTCCTTTTGTTATATTTGTTACAAAAATATTAATAGTAAATAAAAGCAAAATGACAATTTGGAATGGGCTCTTCCCAGTGGTGTCTGCTCAATCATGTGATATAGGAAAACAAAGAATCGAATTCAATTAAATATTGTTCTTAAGAACAAAAGTGTTAATATTTAATATAAAATAAAGTAAAAGTAATATTGTGCATTTGTAAACAGTGGAATAATTGTATTTGTAAATTTAATAATTTTAAAAAACACTTTATGTGTTTATTTATTTTTAACTGTAAGAATCAATTTTTGTATGTTATAGTGTGACTGTAACATTAACTGATCTAGCAATAAATAATAGTTTGTTCTTGTGGAATGTTTATGGATTATAATTTGAAATTTGAAATTGTTTTCAATTAAATTTAATTGCATAAAGGTAGGTGTTACAACAAGTCAATTAACTTAGTTACTGGCATAAATGGCTTTACACCGTACGATGTTGCACTGTCAATGATTAAAGTACTAAAAATCAGAGTATTTAACATGCTGTCCATCAACATCAATAACAAATATAAACTAAATGTGATTGTAAATGTATACAGCAAACAAAAGATAATGAATAATGATATAAAATGGATTAAAAATCATGATGTATAAAAAGATAACACAGATTAAATACGATTGATCAAAAATAAGAATAGAAAATAGGTTATTTCAGCAATCGCTATAGATATAGCAGACTTCGTCTGCTGTTTGTTTATCATATGTCATGTGACCTCTGACGTCAGGTGGGAAGAGCCCATTATTTTATTTCATTTCAGCGCACGTAAACGAGTTCCATGAAATCAGTGTTGCCAGACTGGAGACTTTATTTATTCAATATCCACCACTAAATTTTAATTGTAACGGTTGCCTAATCCTTCGAAGATTAATGATCTATAATGTATATCAAATATCACTTCTCAAAATTATTGAAGGGAGTTGAATAAAAAAAGTCCTCAATCTGGCAACCCTGAATGAAATCGTCTGCATACATAGAATGGCACGTTTTAAATTTTGCCAATACGATATTTTAGTCTATAATACTATAATAATAAAAGTATTCAACATATTGTATTAAACTAAATATTTATATTAATGAAAAAATAAGAATGAAGAAGCAAAATAACACTTCGGAATTATTTCACTTCATTTCAGCGCACATAAATGGATTCCACGGAATTGCCTGCATTCACAGAATCACGCGTTTTAAATTTTATCCTGTGCATTGACCTCTGTGTTATTGGTAGAAGATGTGAGTCACAAGATCATCCAATGAAGAATTGTTCCTTTTTTTGCATTCATCTATTGTGACAGATGCGGAGAAAATCGAGAAGAACTACTGAATTTTCTCCACGCATTACGAATCTTAGGAAATGTATACGACCACTCGATAACGCACGTGTGTTATTAATTTGCACAATTCTCCGGCGTAATGATTGTAAGATATTTATTGAAAATTTGTATAAAGTACCACCTGAATAACTGATGCATTCTAAGTAAAATTTGTTACATTTGTTATTATTATTTAAGTATTTTTGGTTTAATTAATTATTATTATTATTGTTTTTGTTGTTGTTGTTGTTCAAAAACTAAATAGATTTATGAAACTTTTGACAGCATTTCAAATATTGAAATTCACTAATAGCTTTAATGGTAATTTGGAGGCTTGATGAATTCCAGTCGATGGATGGATGGTTGGGTTTTACGTCACACTAGTGCTACGCAGATGGGCAATTGGCGACGGTCTGGGACACACCCCTAGAGGTGGTCCAGAGACATGCCATCACAATTTTTATCCTCCACGGAAGGGATGGCTCTCCCGCTTCGGTGACCCCCAGATGTATAATTTTTGATGAGAACATGGAGAACATTGCGACCACGACAGATTTTACGTGCACCAGCCACCATTAGTGTACACGACGGTCTTTGGCCGGCTCGAGTACCGAACCCGCAATCTTTCAATTACGAGGCCGGCGCTCTACCGACTGGGTTACCGCGGCCCGAATTCCAGTCGAATTCAGATATATTTAGAATTAGTGAACTTGATGTCATAATCGGCTGATGTCACCCCACTTTCCTGTGTCTGTTATCTTAACTTACAACCTAGTAAGATTTGTCTCTCCAGATTGGCAGCGCAATTCCATTACGAGATTCTCTCAAACATATGGCAACAGCAAAAATATGAGAAAAATCCGCCTAGCCAAAGGGCACATTGAAACGCAGGCGTGCCGCGCAGATCAGGCGACATTGCTCTGAAAAAAACTACGTGAAGCAGGGTGACCGCATATTGCCGCGCAGTATTTCATGACGTTTCAAGTTTGTTGACATTCAGAAAGAACGTTTCGTGTTCCGTACTTTCTCATTTTGTCATGGCTGACAATATGGATTTAAGTTCTGAATCAGATCCTGGTACAGAAATAGATACGTACTTATTATTTTATCGTGGATCGAAAAAAAAAAAAAAAAAAAAAAATTCTGGAAAAGCGATCACATGAAAAATAGAGAAAAACTTCCATATTGTTTTGATTTGCGAAAAGCTGTGTGACGCTCGAAACTGCGTTCAGAACACAAGTGACACTCGGACCAATCTCAGAAAAACCTGCGCGGGGGTCAATTTGCGCGGTTGCGGTCTTTTCAATGCTTCACAAAATCGAGGGGCGTGAAAGTTTCTCTGCACGACTTTTACAATCTATTATTATTATTATTTTAAAAAAGAAAGAGAAATAATTTGTATATTAATTTTTTATGAATTTTTATATTTAATATTGTATTTCGTCAAAAATTTCGATATCGAGTTTTCACCTGAGTTACATGTTTCATGGTATACTCCAGTGGCGTATCGTGAGTGACGTTTTGGGTATGCTCCATACTGGTGGCTAGGAACAGCTCGCTATCATGGAAAGCTCATTCATTTGATTGGCTGTTTAAATGTCGTAATATCTAAGTTGTTTCTCGAAACAAGTGAATTAGCCAATAAGATGCTTAAATATCAGTTTTAATGTACTGTTTCTAACTACTCCTGTGGAGCATGCCCTAAACGACATTCCCGATACGCCACTGGTGTACTCAGTACAAAAAAAGTAGTTTTGGGAAATTGATCAGTGCGCGTAGGTGTGTATCTATGTGAGTAATCTTCTGAGTATCATATTACCGAAATGTAAAAAGACGAAAACTTCGAGTGAACTTCAAAAAATCTTCATATATAAGCTATGGTCATAGTATAGATGAGTTTGTCAACTTGTGGTGAAAATTGGAAAATAGGAAATGGGAGCATACATTTTGTCCTCATCTGAAAAATGGCTCTAATAAATTTCTTCAAGTTTTCTATGTAAAATAAACACCCTTTTAATTGTCTTTTCGCATGTACTAGTTTATTACTAGGAAAACTGATAGATGTCTAGATTTGGTAGGCCCATTTTAGGTCTCAAAAGGGCATAGCAGGTAAAGCGTTCCTGATTTATTTTTTTTTCGGGGGGGGGGGGGGGGGGTTGGAGACAGAGATTTGATGTTGTTATTGTGGTTTTTTCTGAATTCTAATGATTTAGTTGAATTTCCCATGCTAATTATTCATTTTGTTAGGTAAATTTGCTTCATGGACCGTGAAAATGTACAGGTTGCTTCTTGCACAACACCGGAATGAAAATGGTCGACATCGTTCTGATGATCGGTTTTAAAAAGAGTACCGTCTACTATACTACATGGAACGCTACAAGGAGACTGATGGGACTGTGGACCGTAATCGGAGTGGTCGTTCAATCATCGCGACGGCTCTAGAGAACACCAACGCGCGATGCCAAATTCTCTGAAATCCCGAACTCTCAATGTGCAAAATGACCACAGAGCTTGGAATCAGCATGGAACACATCCAAACCATCCACAAAACCAAGCTGAAACTTTAATGCTACAAAATCGTCCACTCTCATTTTTTCAACCAGACAATCATGATGAAAATACGGTTGGAGAATTGAGAAGCTGAGTATGTTGAACGTTCTGATCAAAATTGACCAATAGGAGGAATAAACAGAATTTTTTCCTGGTATACCTTTAGAGAAGGGAATACATCACGCTCTCAATTCGGGGGAACCCTACGGACAGTTTACCGGTTTCTTGTTCATTCAGCATAGTGAACATGTTGAGTATAATGTTGTGTTGAGTATATATGCTCCCGTGTGAATGTGTGATATGGCCATTATACTGCTTTGTAACAAATTACAGTGAAGGAGTGTGTTCACCATTATTGACAATTTTCGAAAATGAGTCCGTAAATGTAATAAAAACGAAGGAAATATTTGCCGCAATTTTTCTCGCTTACATTTATTGTTATTATTCTCATAATGCTTTTTGGGAATTGCAAGTGGTAGTGATAGCCTCTCAAAAAAAAAAAAAAAAAAAAAAAAAAAAACGGAATATTTTACCCATTTTGTAGGTGTGGTAAAAACTGGCTCAAACAAATTCTCTTTATACTCACCATATAAACTCCTTTTTAAATATCATTTTGCATGTATAGCTAGTTTGAGGTGTACAGATGATTTTTGAAAGTTTAGGTGAAAATCATAATTGGGACCGAAAATCGGTATCTAAAAAATACTTCTTACGATTTTCTTTAAATTTACTACATAAACCACCCTTCAGATGTTCTTTCGTATGCATTAGCTGGTTAATATAGGTCAATTGGTGGGTGTCCTGATAAGGGGGGGAATCTCTTCTTTTAGATCTCAGAAATAAGTCTCTTAAAAACAGTTTTTTTTTTTTTTTTTTTTTTTTTAATTTAACTCGCTATATAAAGATCCTTTAAACATCTTTACTACAGGAAAATTGGTACGCGTCTGATTAATTACGTCGATTTTATACCTTTTGACCACACTATCTCCAAAAAGAGTTTATAACAAGTGTAGTAGTGAATAAAGGAGATAGCATGTTTGTTATACACAAGATTTTTTTTTTTTTTTAAATTTACTACTTTTGAGGAAAAAATAAATTATTATTTAAGAATATCCATCTTAAAAACGTATGAGAGGTTAACATACGTGATCACGTATTCATTTTCTATACGTGAAAATAGAATCTCGAAAAAATGTATAATAGATTCTTTCTAATCCTTTTTATTAAATGTTTCTATAAAGGTTAACATGGGTAACAAGATAGTTCTTAAATTCCTTTACAATTTCAAAACGCTTTAAAAATATTTTTAGAATATTTTATACATTCCTTAAGTATATATATATATATATATATATATATTGTCATATTTTTTAATAATTGTTCGAACAATGTATTCTCTAATAATATCCCGGATTTTCATTCTCTCCAAATATATATTATAATAATCTAATGTTTACTGAGCACATGCGAACTAAAAATCAAAATTCTTTTTTCCCCTCTATATACAACAGAAAGAAGTATTGGTTTCGTAATATACACCCACTGAGCTGTAGAACAACTGGAGCGAATGTTTCCAATACCTTTACACAGTGTTCGTGCGTGCCAGTTTTTCTGCAATCATTTGCCGTGCAGAGTCAAATCTCTCACGTCAGGCAACATTTGTCGGGTCGTCTATTACTATTATACTCTTTAAAGAATTAAAATTTAAAATTGTAATATCATGTTTAGCATAGGGTTGTTCGAACAGACAACCTTTACACACTTTTACTTTGAAACATAAAGGTATCAAATGCTTTCTTAAGACAAACCTACCAAAAACGGCACGCAAAAAAACGGTCTAGCATTTCCTCCTGTTGTTCTTTAGTTGTATACACCACACAACACACTGACCAATGAGTTAGAAAAATCAGAATAATATTCTATTAGACCTTTTTTTGCTCAATGGGCCTCTTTTCTACGGATAACCATAGATATAGTAATAAGACAAAGATTGATCAGCGAGAGGGAAAAAGTGATGCCTTTATTTTCTGGAAAAGTCACTCTAATAGCCGCCTTTCCTCGAGTAAATCACACACAGGAATACACACGGATAATTTAGTAGATAAAATTTATGAATAATTCATTTACTAAAGGTGAATGAAAAACTCCAGATAGAGTTTCAAATTCATTTTTCCTTTTATTCTTTTTTTCAATACTCTCTAATGGCTGATTTAAAAAAATTTTTTCGGCCTCAACATTTTTTGCTCGCTAACATGGGGATGATAGATCTATATATATTACTATATCTATGCGGAAAACAGCTCTATTCATGAGGGAATGGATTCTACAAGCTTCTGGAGTGTTACGTCCAGAAAATTCCATGCATTGGCTACAGATATTTTAAGATCCTGTAAATTGGATGGAAGAGGAGTTTACTGTCGGATGCGTCTTTCCAGCATGTCCCAAACATTTCCTATTGGATTAAGATCCGGGCTTTGCGGCAGTTAGGGAAATTGTTGCAAGTCAGATTGATGTTCATTAAACCAATCTCAATGATTCTGGCACTATGTCCAGTTGCATTATCCTCCAGGGAGTGTTCTTCACCTTCGGAGTAAAAATGTAACATTGCAGGATGCACTTGAATTGGCCAATTCGTCCGGGTATTATCGGACTTTTTGTTTATTCTC
The DNA here is from genome assembly GCA_963930645.1 of Salticus scenicus. NCBI lineage: Eukaryota > Metazoa > Arthropoda > Arachnida > Araneae > Salticidae > Salticus > Salticus scenicus. The sequence continues at coordinate 341,342,349 of OZ005653.1, forward strand.
AAGTAACCCTAGGAGACCACTTCCGTATCATAAGAACAGTTCCTACGCCATGATAACAGGTTTTGCATACTTTACGCCGAGTATTGTAGGAACTCTCACAGGTTTGTAATTCATTGGTTAGTATATATATATATATATATATACATATAGGGTTTTTGTGGGAATATCGTTTTCTCCTGCCACTGGGGAAAGTTCCTCCTCGGGGGTTGAAGGTTGAAAAATATTCAATGTGAGTATTTTGAAAATAACTAGTCGATACCTTTAAAACGAATAACTGAATCTTGTATCTGTGAAAATTTGGCACAAAATTATCAATTTCTTTAACTTTAACCAAAAAAAAAAAAAAAAAAAAAAAAAAAAAATCGGCATTTTTGATTTTTTTTTTTTTTTTTTTTTTTTTTTTTTTCCTTCGTTTTTCAACGTAAAATACAGTGGTGATTATTTTGGTGTAAATTACGTGAATTTGTATAAAATAATATAGGGAAATGTTTTGTTATGATCACAAGATATTAATATATATATATATATATATATATATATATCGATACAGAGGCTAAAGATGGCAGTCTCCCTTACATTATTCACTCTATATTCAGATGCAAATTTTTGTAATTTTACCTATTTGTCTTTTCTTTTTCAAATACTTTTTCTTAATTTTCAATCAGCTTCGACCAAGTCAAGCGCAGCAATTTATCTAGCATTACTTTAAACCGCGCAGCGGTACGGAATGAGTGAAACCCTTTAAGATCGTGGCGTAGTCTTTTGCATCGGATGGAGGACTTTTTTTCTTTCTTTTCCTCTCTTCCTTTCTTCCGAGGAATGGTAAACGATTTATAAGGTACC